>CM076580.1:1165225826-1165614527 GCA_034641835.2 Pinus albicaulis
ATTTTAGGCTTCGTTGTAGTGCTATTTTGTGAAGATTTGTCATAGGTTTTGTTGTTGGGAGCTTTTTGACTAGTTTTGCTTCTAAGGTCATATTATTTTTGAGGCTCTATGATGACATTTTCCATGTCCTGAAAATAACTTGCATTATCATCTTTGTTGTCATCATAAGGGGTATGAAAACTTTGTTCCTTATCAAAATGAATATCAAAGTCATCAATATCTACTCCCAACATGTTGATATCATCTTCCTCTATTATCTCCTTTGTTTCCTCAACCTCACTTATATAGTTTTGATGAAAGGGAGGAGTGATCTGTTGATCATCTTCCCTAGGTTTGTTCGGAGGTTGGTTCCTTCTAAAATTCTGATTCTGGTTCTGGTTCTTGTTTTGAGGAGAAGTTTGGTTTTGACTTGCTTGTGCTCTCTCAAGGATGCTCATTTTCTTCATCATCTCCTCCATCATTCTTTCCATCTTTGAGTTGGAAGTAGAAGGGACATTTTCCTCTCTGAAGGATACTCTCTTTTTAGTTTTCATTCTTGCTCTCTTCTCCATTAGGTTGACTTCCACAGAAAGAGCACCCTTTTGCATATCTTCAAGAGTTGCAAAATCTCTCTCCCTCAGCTGATAGGCCATCTCAGGATCAAACCCTTCAGGAAACTTGTTTAAAGCTGAGCCTTGTGGAGGTTTTAGTTTCGGGGAAAGTGCATTATACACACTATTGAATCTAGTACAATAAGCTTGCACACTTTCCCCAGTGTCTCTATTGATATTTTTATAGTCAGAAAGGACTTGGAGAGGGGTTTTCTTTACTTCCCATTTGTTTAAGAATGTTTGATGGAAGGCTTGTAGATCACAGATTCTATGGGGGGTTAAACCTTTGAACCATTTCCTCACTTCTCCCCCTAAGCTCTAAGAAAATAACCTAAGTTTGACCGAAACCTCATCAATTTCATTTATGTCAAAGTATTCATTCATCTTATCCACATGTTGTGATGAAATTCTAGCATTGTTACCATCATATAATGGAATTTTGGACTGATAGTCCTGTGGAAGATTGACTAGTGGTACAGGAAGGACTAGGGGAGCATACCATGCAGCCATGGCAGGAGGTGGAGGTGGATTTACAAGAGGGACAGTGGGCTGAAGTGGGGTGGTTTGAACAGTGGATGTAGGGTGAGCAGAAGTGGATGGACTAGGAATAGACTGTTGAGTTGATCTTGGATGAGGGGCACCTAAGTTGTGAAGAAAATGAAAATCATGAGGTGTTGTTTCTCTACTACCAAGAGGTTCACTTGTTTGTGGGGATGATAGTGAAGACTTAGAATATAACTAATATAAATCACCAAGAGACCTAGTTCTAAATGGATTTACTAAGTCAACTTGAGATTGTTGTAGAGTTGAAAGATTTTCAGGGACAGAATTGGCTCTCAAGGGTGATCTGAAACAAGATAAGCTCAACCAGGTATGACAATCTTTAAGAGGTTAACTAGTCTGTTTTGGAAAAATTTCAGTCCTGCAGCCTTGTGACTGAGTTTGAAAGGTGTTACAATGATAAGGGTTCTTCCCAGTGGAGTCTTAAGGTCTATTCAGGATTGTGGAGTCGCCAAGTGGAAGTTTTTAGCTCTTTTCAGGGGTAAAAGGTCTTATGGTCCACCACCATGTTTATTGCATACCAATCTGAAATATTTTCAGGTTTTCTGAGTTATTTTTTAGTTATGTGGTTTTTTAAGAATATCCTAACTCTGTTTCAAAACTTAGCTACGGTTATGAGACAAAGATAGTTTACTCTTATGGCTAAGCCAACTGATTTTTCAAGGTTGGATAAAGTCTTAGGAGAATCCTAGGGTTTGCCTAGTTTGTCACTGATTCAAATAAGTTTTATCATGATTACCATTCTTTGGCAGTGCTTGAAAAGGTTGTTTTTTACTCACAAGTTTTATGAAGTTTTTAAGGGAAGTAGTTCCCCAGCAGAGTCGCCAGAAATGTTAGTAGCTGGTGGCTCAGCTGGTTTGATATAGCAGTTGTTCTTGAACCAAATCCCTAATATCTTATGGTTACCCTCAAATGAAAATGTTTCTGGGTTTAGTTCCCTAGTGGAGTCGCTAGAAATGTTAGGAATCTGTAATTTTAGCAGATTGGTAAGACTAAAACTACAGAAGCAACATTATTTCAACCAACTTTGGGATTCTAGGATCTAGCCCTCCTGAATCCAGAGAGGGATCTCTCTATGAATGGGTTTAAAGATGTGATCTTTAAAATCTGAAATAGTGATATTAGGCTAGTTATGAAGAGCTTGGGTTTTGTTTGTTTTGGTTGGGCAAGGACATGATGAAGGTGAAGGCAGTTTCAAAAATGAAGGGTGAAGGTATCTGCAAGTGAAAGAATGATTTGGCTGACAGAAAGGGAAAGATAGTTTTAACCCATTGGGCTGTGGAGTCATAGGAGGGTTTTAATTGGACAGTAAGGTTCAAGCAGGATCCATGGGGCAAGTCACTTATGTCAAAGGATCTCTTAAGGTGATTTTATGGAATGAAACGGATAGGAAATGAAGAACAAACAAATGGAGATATAGTGAAACAGCCTGAGATCAAGTAAGTTCTTTTAAACTATATTGCTTCAGCATGTACTTAAAGAAAAACATGAGAGTATTCTGAGATCAGGTTAATACCTTTAAACTAGTCTGCTTTGAAGTAATTTCAATTAGAAAACATTAAAAGACAGTTTGAAAAAGCTTAAGATCAGGTAAGTGCCTTTAAACTACCATGCTTTTAGCATATTCAATAAGAAAAACATGAAAATATTCTGAGATCAGGTTAGTTCCTTTAAACCAGCCTTACATTGAAGTACTTTTAATAAGAGAACATTTACAAAAAAATTGAAAAGCTTAAGATCAGGTAAGTGCCTTTAAAATACCCTGCTTTCAGCATATTCAATAAGAAAACCACAAATAACAGTGACAAAGAGCAATTTAGATCAGGAAAGTGCCTTTAAACCAACCTGCATTAATGTACTCTTCAAAGAGAACTTTCAAATGAAGAAAACATAGACAATAAAGCTTTCAGTAAGAGTAGGGTACTGTTGAGAGTAAATCCTAGCTCTATGTTTGCTGATCTTTATCAGAGAAAATGAACAGAATGAAAACATTAAGAAAAATAACAATTGACAGTGAGGAACACATCACCATTGACACAAATCAGGATCCCATAAATCAGCAGCTTGTATTTGATGTTCAAACCAGTTACAATTAGCAAGCCCAATGGGTCTTTACAACTTCAAACTTCTCATATCATCTTATGTATCTTCAAGTTGAAAAGAGGGCATCAGTAGCTTCAGAAACTATTACATACATTCAGATGTCCAGAGACCAACATTTTCTCATCTTCTACAGAAGTATTTATAGAATAATGAAGAGGTAGGAGGATTTCCCAGGGGTCAAGTATTATTAATTATGTAATCAATGCAATTCCTGGCCTTTGGGAACCAGGCAAGGCATAAGGTGGGAATGTAATCGTTTATAACTCTGCTTCATACCTCTGTTTGTGTCTTTCGAGGCCTAATGATTGAAAAGATCTGCTTCTGGACTGTTCTTTAACCTTTAAAATAGTTTTGCCGACAATTTGGAGATAAGACCCTTGATTAGTATTATTTTTTCGGCAGCCTTTGATTTTCTGTGAGGTTGTAGGTGCATGATCAATAAATTCAACTTCTGATTGAGTATTTTGAGGCACAGGTGGCGTCGTGATAACTAAAGGGGTCCATTTGCCTCATTTTGTGGCAGTGGAGGCGTTCCTATTGACAAGACCCTTTAGATTTTCTGTAAACTGTGTTTTACTTGGGGATTAGGCTTCTGATAAGAATCTTAGAGTAATCCCCGTGAAACTGTCTCTAATCCTCTATTCTGATGCATTCTGGTCTTCAACACTGATACCCTTTGACTGTGCCCCTTTCATGGTGTTTTTTTGTTGGTGTGCAGGGCTGTGCAGGGTTTATAAGGCATCCATGCCTGAGGAAACACTGAGAAAACATGCATTTCCACCCTGTGGATGATTTCCTTTGATGAATCGAAGACGGGAGGGTCATCACCCTCTGCCTATGAATCTTATTTGAAAATCACGAGAAAAAGTTTTAAAACCCTACAAAATACAAAAACTATTATAAAATCCTACTTTTATAGGTTAAATTCATCGG
This sequence comes from Pinus albicaulis, assembly GCA_034641835.2. NCBI lineage: Eukaryota > Viridiplantae > Streptophyta > Pinopsida > Pinales > Pinaceae > Pinus > Pinus albicaulis. The sequence continues at coordinate 1,165,230,014 of CM076580.1, forward strand.
AAGGCGTGTGAAGAGAGCGGGGCCATTGGATGGAATCATCCAACGGTCAAGATTGATCGGGAGAGATCGTAGAACGGGTGAAAGAAAAATTAAATCCGAGCCGTCGATTGTGCAGAGATCGACGGTCGAGATTGAACGAAGAGGCGGAGTAGGATGAATCTGAGCCGTCGATCGCACAGAGATCGATGGTCAGGATTGGAGGTGTGAAATTCAAACGGAGAGGTTGGGCGATGAATTGTGGGCCGTCGATCTGCAGATCAGATCGATGGCAAAGATGCCATTGCCGCATGTACGATAGCCCGGTTATTGTGTGTGCATCTTCGTTAACCATCTAACAGCTTCGGCAAGCGATCACCGTTGGATGAGTGGGCCCAGATCGGATGGCGCACAGCAATATCACTGGGCATCCTGGTCCGAACGATAATGCACGATGGAAAGTGGTTTCCGGAACAGTGTCCAGGACGCGTGTCATGCGATGTATGGAATCGCTGGCCATCGGGCGAAAACCGTCCTACGCTCGAAGGCGGTGCGATGAAAACCATATGGTTTTGGGAAAACGATGCACAGCTAGCGAGGTCCACCAGGTTTGATAGGTTCCACACCATCGGATCTGTAGATTGAATTCAACGGTGGAGATTGGTCGCACTTTGGACCGGCGGAAAAACCTTTAGAAAACCATAAAAACCCAAAGTTTTAAATATAAAACAATGATTTCTGCTTTGGGCGGAGAAAAAGTGGCTTGGCGCCCGATTGCGGGGCCGTTGGGCAGATGGAGAAACATATGGCCGGCGCTTTATATGACAAGGGCCAATCGCATATCAGAATTTTGGACATGGGCTTTTCAATCTACCCATTGTATTTTCTGCGATTGCGATCGCGCGATCGGCTTTTTTCAATCTACCCATTGTATTTAACATATGACTTGGGTTTTTAGACCAAACTTTGGAAAAGTGGGTTTTTTGATTTTACACAGGAAAACGCGGATCGAGAATGGAAATATTATAAGGTTTCAAGCGCCAAAGGCGGGCCCACAGATATGTATAAAATGCGATGCGATCGGGGATTTATAATACAAGCATGATCGCATCGCAAGTTTTTAAAATGAACACCAAACTTGCGCACTTTGAATTTGTGCAATGCGATGAGAGCTAGGAGGGGTTAGCACTTGGTATTTGCAACATGGGCACCTAGTGGGGAAGTGGTTGAGACTTGGCCAAAAGGGGCTTAAACCTTTAAAAAGAAATGGGTTTTTTCATTGATTTTCAATGGTTTTTGAAGGGTTTTAGGGGTTTCGATAAGGCAAAGAAGGAGTCTTTGAACCTTAGAAAATGGATTTTCATGAATGGAAGAAGAGAACTCATGAAAAAATATATTTTTATGGAGAAGAAGGGAAACAAATGAAGGTTAGTTTTGGGTGGGAGAAGGGGAAAATGATGGCTTTGCAGCAGTATTTTGGCTAGGAAAACAGCAGGATTTCTGAGTCTTGAAGGAAAACAGTGGTGAAGATCTTTAGACATGGGCATGAGAGCTTCCAGAGGCTTCAAGAGATAACATTTTAGCAATAAAACTGTCTCTTGGAGGCTGAAAAAATGTTTTGGCCACCTTTGATAGAACAAATTTTATAGGTGGCCAACACCCCTAAATCACTTTCTAAGTTGGATCACCCTGGATGACCTCTTCTATTATGGAAATCAAATATCCCTCTTTTTTCTGTTTGTTCTCTTGAACACATGGAGGAAATGATGGTAAAAATGAGGGAACTTTCTCAACATTTGAATCTGATATATGTTCTTCATCCAGTGCAACCCTCGATCTTTTGATATCCTCATTTAGATATTCTTCTTATTGGTGTTGTACTTCAATGATATTAAGAAAATATCTTCTTTGCAATAAATTTCTTGAACTAAGATGCAGACCATTTAGATCAAGAGGATATGTTTGGTAGTGTTGTACCTCAACATTGTAAGTGGCCTATGATACTTCATTGTATGCGTTTGGAAATGGTGGTACAGGTAGTTGAGTGGGGGTGGATATATGAGGTGGATGTGCTTGAGGCTATGGTTGTGGTGGAGTTGGATGGTAGAGATAGCACGGAGTTGGGTATGGAGGAAATTGAGGGAAATATTGAGAATGTTGAGGATTTTCCCAACAAGGAACTTGCCAACCATGTTGCCAAGATTGGTTTTGGGGTTGAGATGGCCATGGTTGCCAAGGAGGGAGTGTGTCCCAATTATTTTGAGATGGATGTGAATAATATTGAAATTTTAAAGTGGATCCTTGCATCATATCAAGTTGAATAGGCTACCAGGGTCTCCTTGGAGATACATAACATAGCTCCTTTGGTGATTTCCTTGCTCCATTGTTTTCCTAGTAAACTTATTTAAACCCGAGGAATGATGAATAAAATTTAATAGCATATGATTCTGCATGGATAACAAAAATATTGACAACTTATTTTTTCTCATTTTGCATTCTTAACATTTCTACTTGTTCACTTATATTGCTAATAATTGAGTTTATGTTTAAAAGTTGTCAAGAAAATTTCCAAGTTCATCTTGCCTTACCAATGTTGATGCTAACTTACTTACTCTTTCCCTTCCTCCTGATATAAGCTTGCATGCTTCACAAATTTCTTCAAATGACAATTGATATACATCTCCTTTACACATGAGATTAAGGATATCAATCCACTCATTCCTAATTGTTCTAAGTAAGAAATTTTTTAGTGTGTCAAATCCTAGATGATGAAAATATTTCCTCTTAACATTATAGATGAAACTCTCTATTAGATCCTCACACCTCTCATCTTCTTCTTGGTTCAATCTAAAAATTTCTTCTCTAAGATCACGATCTTGGTATTTTTCTAGAAATATATTTTGCATATCATTCCATGATATTATTGAATTAGTACCTAGACTCATGAACCATTTAAGAGCTTTATCCTTCAATGTTGCAGGAAACAATTTCAGTTTTTGAGTGAGTGATAAGTAGGGATAAGACCTACAAAGTATCACAAATTCAAAGAGAAATGTTTTCGGATCCTCTGTCCTCATACCATGGAAGTTGGGAAGGAAAGATGGAGGGATTTTCTTCATATGTACACTGATGTCCATATCTTGAATGGGAAACCCAATAAGACCTTCTTCATTGTTAGCATATCCATCCATATATTCTACCTTCAAAACTTATGGTAATTTGGTTCTTACAGCACCACGTGGTCAAGTGGAGGGTTGGTATTGGAGAAGTATTTATTTTTCTAAATTTCTGAGTATCGTTACTCCTATGAGGCATGAAAATTAGATCTTTTTGTATTTTTTTTTAATATTTCTGAAATAACATGAAAATAAAGAAAATCATAAAATAATTCTAAAAACAAAATCAAAGCATCTGCTAGACACCTCTCCGACAATGGCGCCAAAAAGTGGTGAGCCCTAGTATTGCACTAAGAGTGCTACAACTCCCAGGGGCTGGCCTACTTTACTTTATAAACTAGGGGTTCGTACAAACTTAGAGGTGATAGTGATATATACACAGCAGATGAAATCTATTCATTTCATCCTCTTTTGCTTTACAAAAGGGTGATATTTATTAAACTATGATAAGAACTAGAAAGTAAATTTTTGGAAGAAAATTACAGAAAGGAAAACTAAATTGATGAAAAGAAATGAAAGGAATGAAACTAATTTAATTTGCAGAAAAGGAAATGACTAAAAATAAACTAAACTATATTGCTGAAAAGAAATGGAAGAAAGGAAACTAATTATAAACCACACTTAACTTGGCCAGAAGGCTAAATGCACTCTATTTATCTTATGGTCTATCTACCATGCTTCTACCCATGCAACTAAGCTATCCGTGACTTAATTCTAATTGAAAAAGTGTTTATTTGCACCTTGGAGGAAATAAGAGGGCTAAAGTGGCTAATGGAGTGCTTAACACAGGAAACAAGGCTTAGAAGTGGAAAGAGGGGGGTTAAACCCTATAAAACCTTATTATAGCGCAGAAAGGGCTCTAGTACGAAATGAATTGAAAAGTGTGATGGCAGAGATGAGATGGAGGAAAAAGTTGCAATATCTGATATCACAATCACAATATCGAAAAATTAAAGGGATAGTGGAAATTTTGTTCAGGAGTGGGAGAAAAATGTGAAGTGCGATGAGGTAAGAAGTGTGAAGTGCAAAGTGTGTCAGGGAAAAGTTGCAGCGTGCAAAATTCGATATCACAACCAGTGGAAAGAGCGATAAGTATTAAAAAAAACCAACTGAAGAGTCCGAAGTGCAAAATGTGATGGGTGACGTGGCGGTGGGACTGGTGGCTGAGCGGGATCGTGATATCGCGATCGGCAGATCAGAGCAGCATCACAATATCGTGATCGGTGTATCAGAGCGGTAAGTCTTAACGAAAAAGGTAAATTATTGCGAAGTGTGATTTTGCGAAAAGACAAAGTACGGTAGCAGGAGTTTCAAGGAAGAAAAGGCCAGAGATTAACCTATGAGGTTTTGAAGTGTTTCTCTATTAAAATAGTTGTAATAGCTGAAAATGAAGGAACAAAAGGCAGAATTAGTCATTTTGAAGTGTTCTGGGGAATAAAAGGGTGTGTCAACTGCAATAACTGAAATAGAAGGGATTAGAAGTGTAACATAGGTGTTTGGAAGCATATGCAAAGATGGATAGGGACTGGAAAATGGAGCAGAACAACTTAGTAATATCTCTTGGGGTTTTGATGCCTATTCCTGCAAAGAAACCTCTGGATTCATGGACAGGAAAAAAGAAAAGTATGCGTGATAAAACAATGAACATAAATAATTTTTTGGGTTTGTGGGGAGGTTCACCCTCCTCAAGATCTATTGATAGATATGAGAACGGAGTCTTGATCCATAGTTTTTTTTGGTTTTTCTCCTCTATTCTATTACTCACAAGAAAATGAGAAACTACAGTAGCATACTGAAAGAAATTCTAAACATCGATGAAACTATTAGAAGCATAACTAATTGAATGACAGAAAGAAAACTAGCTTAATGGCAAAAAGGAAAATACAGTAATAGCAGAGAAGCTGAGGCACATGGATCAAGCCCTAACCCACGAACTTAGCTCTCTAAAAATTAAATCAGTAAAATGAAATAAGTCTGGTCATTTCATAAAATAATAACCTCATACATCTCTAAAAGTTTCATCACTGAGTAAAATAATGAAAAGCTCAATAGCTTGCAACAAAGTTCCAACTAGAATTGACTGACTCTTCCTAGATCTAGCTCTGCTCTATTTATTCTATAGGGAATCTACCAACAACTCCCTTGAAAATGGTGATTGAGTCCACTTGACTCCAAGTAAACATATAGTGAGTGCACTGCTCTTGGAGTTTCTTGGCTACCTCTCGAACTTGAATTGCTGGAGATAATGATTTAGTCCACTTGACTACAAGTAAACTTAGATTGAGTTCACTCCTCTTGGAGTTGCGTGGATGCCTCTAGAAATCGAATTGTCAGAGAGAATATTTGTGGTGATTGATCCACTTCACTCCAAGTATTTATGAAAAAATACTTAAAAAAATTCTTAATAATTCATGATTTTCTACACTCAACATCATATTAGGCACTCAGAGTATGTTAGCCTTAATCACCACCTTTACTAGCATCATAAAACAAAATAATAATAAAAATGCAAGAAAAATAAATCTAAGGAGGATAAAAGGTGACCATTAACCCCTCCAAATATGTCTAAAGATGGATCTCATCACAGGCCATGAAACTCTCTCAAGACCTTGATCCTGTAGTCTAGAACCTGAACCAGACATTGCAGAGTGTCACTTTGGCCAGAGAAGGGCCGACTTCAGAGAAGGTGGTGGAAACCGTGCAGAGCATAGCAGATCAAAGTGCAGGTGCCTTGGCACCATTTGTAGCTGCTATCGCGGAGATCCAAGAAAAAGTGAATAATCCAGTAGAAGTGTGAGTTGGGACGAGTCACAAGATTGCGTTGGGGGCCTATTGGAGCGGAGTCTGCTAAGTCTAAAAACCATTATTTTGATATATTTTGTAATAGTTTAGTCATGCATAGGGGCTTTGGGGTAGGTCAAAGCCCATCATGAATTGTAATGGGTCAAAAGGGTATATCAAGGCACCATAAACCACAATTTGTAGAAATTAGAGTAGTGGAGGCTAATAATATAAATAGATGTCTAGATCGAGTCTAAGAAGTCAGTTTTTTGATAATTCTAAATGTGAATGTTAGATTGGGAAACTTGGTGATATTTTGTGTGGATTTTTCTCGGTAGAAGGCTCCTGCTAGTTGTGTGCATGGAGACCTTAGTCCTATTGTGTGTAGACCCCGTTGGCTATGTGCATGGGTTGTTGAAGTGATTTGTATGAAGGATCAAAACTAATATCATTAAAGGAATGTGGTTATGGATATCTAAGTTATGGTCGAGGGGATCTACGCAATCACATGCCCATGTGGATGGATATATGTGATGAAAAGACATGGAATGAATGGGTTCATAGGTTTGTCCACTCATTGGGACATATACCTACAACCTTGTATCTAGAGGTTGAGCTACACTGAGGCACTCAAGACTGGTTTACAATGACTGAATATTTCTTGGCCACCTTTGGCTTTATGGGTGGCTCAGAGAAATTGGATGAAGCCTTGCAGGACATTTATGCTCTGGTATTTGATGAATCTCGAACCAGTAGGGAGTATGCTGCGCTGGCATGGGATGCGCAGATGCAAGACATCATCAACTGTATAAAATTTGTCAATCTAGGATAATGAAGATGAGAAGGGTTCAATGCTCCTAGATAGAGCCATGAAACTATGTATATCTATGAATACATATTTATTAGTCAAGAAAATTACCTTGGAGCTGCCCACGAAAGAGTAGGAGTTGCATGAGCATTTATAGATTATTACTTTGATTTTGGATGTTGTGTTAACTTGCACAAGGTATTCTGCATATTTGACCTAAATATGTCTGTAAGGGTTTACTGGTTAGGGTTTTTGTTGTGAAGTTCTGTTTATGGTCATTTTGGATCTTAAGGCACCCATATCATTCAAACCTCTCTCAGGGTGCAGAAACCATGTTCCAGCACTACACCCATACTGCTTCAGGTGAGACTTTGACTTGCGCAAGAAGGTTACTATCGAAAGGGCTAGTAGTAAGAGGGTTTTTTTGGTTAACCTCAACTCCAAACCTAGGTCAGGACCCCTGAAGCCAACAAATGGCTTCGATGTTGGGATCAAGAGAATTTTGAGAGAGGTTGGGTGATGCCAAGAGGTCATTAGCATCCATTAAATCCTAAAATTGAGGACTAGTTTGAAAAAAAAAAAAATCAGGAATTTTCCCTAAAAGAAAAAAGAAGTAAGAATTTTTCTGCTGAAGAGTAGAATAATAAGTATATTTTCATTGAGGTGCATGAGATGTTCTTCATAACCTTTTCATAGGAACTACAGGAGTGCTTCCAAACCTGTTGGAAGGGCGATTAGGTCACACAGTGGACCCCTGAAATAATCCAAGAGTTGGATAAGACTAATAAATCCATTACCTGAACTGTAGATCACTGGGTTGACAACGTCTTTGATAGGTCTGTAACAGAGTTTTCAGTCGATCAATTTGTGTCCTACTCTAAATTTGAAAGGATACTTTTCAAGGGATTGAGGAGTAAGTTCTTACAAAATTTTCCTCTGTTGATTAAGATGTTATTGTATGAAAAGGGTGTTTTTTGCAGCCACACCAAGTGAATGACCCCTATTGAAAGCATGAAGTGCAGCCGTAAATACTATTGGGTCAATCAGAGAGGAGATAAATTTGTATATAGTCCTCTGAGAGACTCCCTTGATATAAATAGAAGTGAGGCTACGCACGCTAAGAATATCCCTCTTGCTACACCACCATGAAATTCACACAGGGGTAAGAATCCTCCTACCCAACCACCACTCTCATCAACAGACGATATAGATGTGCATATGAAGTTACCCACATTTAATGGTGCGGGGGACGAGGATATGGATTGATTTTGGTTTGTGATGAATGCAATGTGGACTACACAGAATGTCAATACCGATGCAGTTAAAATAGTGCAACTGCATATGGCCTTTAAAGGTCATGTTTTAGATTGGTTCATGGGATACATTACTCAACATGTAGATCCCTTGGTTCAGCAAATTAAGGATCCCCTGAAACAACAGTTCTGAAAGTGGAAGTCTTATTCTCAATGCGTAATAGAACTAAAATATATCTAGCAAGGGCCTACGGAATCAGTTTTGGAAGCTGACCAATGAGTGAAGCAAGCCATCAGTGGTGGATGATTTCCTTACAATTATAAGCAACATAAGGAATGGTTCATTTCCATGTTATTGCCACATTTGTGAAGGCCTATGGGTCAGCAGAATATTGATTCGTAGTAAGAAGCTATGGAAACTGCTATGAAATTAGAAGTTGTGCCGAGGGATGATGCTCAATTTGGAGTGCTACAAATTCAAAGCCAATTAGAAGCTATGAACTTAGAAATACAAAATTTACGAAGAGAATGGGGTAAAGAAGTTAGCGTAGATGTTTGGTGCATATGCTGTAAGGGAACTGGCCACACTAAAGATGTTAGGTCCCTATATTACTAGTATAGTCCCTTACTATTGTTAGTGTAACCCCCTTATTGTTATTATTGTACCCCTGTAACCCCCATATTTTTATTATTGTGCCCTTAAATTATTATTGTTAGGTCGGCTAGGATTACTTTTTGACCCCATGGACTCCTATATATAGAAAGGAGGTTTTGTAATTTGTATCATCCAAGAATTTCTCATTCATGTAATTTATTGGAGGTTTCCCCCTTGAAGTTTCTTATTTTTAAGGTGTTTTTATCTCTTTTCTTCTATTTCTGGAGCTGTTTTCACAACATTTGGTATCAGAGGCTTTGGATTCTAGGGTTTCGTTGCTCCAAACAAGTCATCGTGGAATTTTTTGCTATAACTTTTTTTTCTAAAAAGTTTCAGAAGCTAAAATTTTTGGAGTGTGAATAGAAATTATTGAAGAACATCATCGATTAATTTTAGAGCTTGGTTCACACCATTTTCATAGATATGATCTGTGGAAGTTAGGGCCTTCTACAAGCTTCTGAATTTCACTTAAAAAGTTCATCGCGAAATTTTTGCTATAACTTTATTTCTACGAAGGTTCAAAAGCTCAAATTGTTAGAGCTCGAAGCTGAAATCCTGAGGAACATAGTTGCAAAATTTCAGAGCTTTGTTTGCAATATTTTTGGCGATATGATCTGTGGAATTTAGGTCATTGTCAAGCTCCCAAATTTCGTCTCAAAGAGGTGATCATGGGAAAATATTCATAACTCTCTCTCTGAGAATCAGATTGGAATTATATAAAAAGGGACTAGAATCACACAGACTTTAGTTTCCTATCTATAAATTTCAAAGCCAAAGGAGCAAACAGTGACATGTGGCAAGTCGTACAAATTCGCTCTACTGAACTAGTCCATAATTATATCATTTTGGGAGATTGGACATAACTTTGTCTTGAAGAATCCAAATCAATTCAGAACTGTGGCATTTGAAAGAATCTTTAGAGGACTACTACAGGGAGGAATTTCATATATTGAGGATATGCAAATATAGAGATAAGTCAATTTCAATATCGAGTTCCTCAAAAGCAAGTAAAAGGTGTGTATTTTTGTTCCCGAATTGCATAAGTCTTATTTGAAGAATCAAGTTGAATTGATTCCAAGGGTATATTGTAGAATAGATATCGGTATTGGATTCTAAAATGGCCCGTAAAAATAATTCAACACCCATTAAGCCTTTATAAGGCTCTACTATGACTCCTGAAGATAAAGAATGGAAACATGACATATCAAATTTACAAGAGCAAGTGCAACAAATTTCGCTCTCGCAAAGAGCAACAAAAAATGACATGGAAGTTTTGAAGAAAGGCATGGAAACTAAGATGGATGGTTTGAAGAAAGACGTGGAATCTAAGATGGATGGTTTGAAGAATGGCATGGAATCTAAGATAGATGGCATGGAAGCTGGCATGGAATCTAAGATGGATGACATGGAAGCTAAGATCAATGAGAAAATGGAAAAAATGAAGAATGATCTAAAAGCAGACATGGAAGGTTTGACAAAGTTGATACAAGAAATGTTTCCTAATGGTGAAAAGATAGTAGAGGAAACTCATGATGAGAACAAAATAAATGTTAATCGTGATTTCATAAACTCTAATGTTGGAGGGAAGCACCACCATATTCCAAAAATGGATATGAGGAAGTTTGATGGAAATGATCCTATAACATGGATACTACATATGGAGAAATTATTTGATCTCAATAATGTGCAAAACACACAAAAGGTACACATTGCAACTTTACATTTAGAACAAAATACATTTGTATGGTATCGATGGCTTTGCTCCCGTAAAAAAATTGTCACTTGGTCAATTTTTACGGAGGAAATGATAGCACATTATGAGGATACAAAGAGCAACACTTTCTTTAGCCAATTGATAAATCTCAAACAAAAGTGTTTAGTGGGGGAGCACATTGAGGACTTCCAAAAATTGAATATAAGGGTAACTGATATTCCAGAGGAACACAGGATTGATCTCTTCATAGGTACTTTAAAGGATAACATCCAACATGAAGTTCATGTTTTGGAACCTAATTCATTGGAGAAGGCATTGAGGTTGGCAAGAAAAATTGAATGTAAAATTATGGCAACAAGGAAGCCTACCACTCACTTCTATAAAGAGGGAAGTGTTGCTACTCCTAGATTTCCATAACCTACAAGGTTGACACCACAACAATTGGAAGAAAAAAGAGCAAAAGGGCTTTGCTACAGTTGTGATAGCAAATACACTAAAGGTCATAAGTGTGCTGAGAAGAAATTAGTTTACATAGATTGTGAAGAGGAAAAAGAAAATGAACAAGAAGAGGATATACACCAGGAACCAACCCTAGAAGAGGAAGAAATGAATCCGACCATATCGTGTAATGCACTGGCAGGAATTACCACTCCTCAAACTCTCAAGATAGAAGGACAAATCAAGAAGAAAAAGGTAATATTGTTGATTGATTCAGGTAGCACCCATAATTTTATTCATTGTAAGGTAGCCAAGGAATTAAATTGTTTCCTATACCCAGCACCAGAATGTCAAGTGATGGTTGCAAATGGAGGAACTATAAATTTCTCTAGAAAATGCCATAATATCAAGTTAACCATGGGGGAATATGTATTGACTAGTCCAATGCTTTCCATTCCTATGGGAGGTGCTGATGTTGTACTAGGAGTACAATGGTTATAATCTTTGGGGACGGTAGCTTTTAATTTTCAAGAACTTTTCTTGAATTTTTTTTCAGAAGGAAAGGAAGTCGAATTACGGGGTATTGAAGGGAAGCCAGGAAGGATAATAAGCTCTAACGTCATGACAAAGCTTCTAAAGAAAGAACAACGAGGCGTAATTGCACAATTATGCTCACTATAAGTTCCGACATCAAAATCATCTATTTCTGCAGATCTCCAACAAGTCTTGGACAATCATTCCAAGGTGTTTGAAACTCCCAAAGGAATCCCACCTATTCGTGATCATGATCATGCTATTCATTTGATTCCAGGAAGTGTTCCTCCAAACATCCGGCCTTATAGATATCCTTACTTCCAAAAGAGCGAAATTGAACGTATGATTGCAGAAATGTTAGAGGCGGGTATAATTCAACCTAGTTAAAGTTCTTTCTCTGCTCCTGTAGTATTGGTACACAAGAAGGATGGATCATGGCGAATGTGTCCGGATTATAGGGAGCTCAATAAGCTCACAATTAAAGACAAATTTCCCATTCCTGTGATTGATGAATTATTGGATGAATTACATGGAGCAATTTATTTTACCAAGTTGGATCTTCGTTCGGGATATCATCAAATTAGAATGAAGACTGAAGATATTCCAAAAACAGCATTTCGAACTCATGAGGGTCATTATGAATTTTTGTTCATGCCTTTTGGCCTTAACAATGCACCTTCTACATTTCAAGGGTTGATGAATTCCATTTTCAAACCCTTCCTTAGAAAATTTGTGCTAGTATTTTTTGATGATATACTAATCTACAGCAGATCTTGGAAGGATCATGTTCAACATGTTGACAAGGTGCTCAAACTATTGTAGGAGAAACAATTATATGCAAAAACATCCAAATGTTTCTTTGGAGTACAAGAGGTGGAATATCTGGGTCATATTGTATCTCACGAGGGTGTTAAAGTAGACCCTAACAAAATTAAAGCCATTAAGGAATGGAAAGTCCCCACAACCATAAAGCAGTTGTGAGGATTCCTCGGGTTAACAGGGTATTATCGCAAGTTTGTTAAGAATTATGGGAGAATAGCAGCACCTCTAACAACATTATTGAAGAAAGATGCATTTTCATGGACTCCTGAAGCAACTAAGGCCTTTGAATATCTTAAAGAGGCAATGTGCCTAGCACCAGTCTTAGCTACGCCAGACTTCACAAAAACCTTTATTGTGGAATGTGATGCCTCAGGAAATGGAATTGGTGTTGTTTTAATGCTAGAAGGAAGACCCATTGCTTTTGAAAGTCGTCCAATCAAAGGAAAGTATTTACAGAAATCTATTTATGAGAAGGAAATGTTAGCAATACTACATGCACTAAAGAAATGGCGAACTTACCTAATGGGAAGACACTTCAAGGTGAAAACTGATCATGATAGTCTTAAACACTTTTTGGAACAAAGACTATCGTCAGAAGAACAGCAAAAATGGGTCACAAAGATGTTGGGTTATGACTTTGAAATAATCTACCAAAAATGAAAGCTTAATGTTGTTGCGGATGCACTCTCAAGAAAGAATGAAGAGGTGGAAGCATTGCTTTGTGCCATTTCTATTATCCAACCAGATTGGATAACCGAAGCAAGAGATGAATGGAAGAAGGACAAAGATGTATGGACACTCATTCAAAAGTTGCAGCAAGATCCTAGTACATCTGATACATTTAGTTGGAAAAATGATTGCTTATGGTACAAAGATCGCTTATATCTTTGTAAGAATTCCCAACTAAAACAAAAGATTCTTCTGGAATTGCACACTTCTCCTTTAGGAGGACACTCAGGATTTTTAAAAACTTACCACAGGGTGAAGAAATAATTTTTTTGGGATGGCCTTAAATTTGATATTTAAAATTTTGTGGTGGAATTTTTGGTTTGCTAGCAGAATAAAGTTGAGACAATTAAGACCCCGGGACTTCTACAACCTTTATCCATTCCAAGTCAACGTTGGGAGGAGATTTCAATGGATTTTATCACAGGTTTACCTAAGTCCGAAGGAAAGAATGTCATCATGGTGGTAGTTGATAGACTTACCAAGTATGCACACTTTTGTGGATTATCTCATCCATTTAAAGCAAGTACAGTTGCTACTACATTTGTGGACAGAATTCAAAAGCTACATGGAAGCCCAAGGGTTATTGTGAGCGACAGAGATCCCATTTTTACGGGAAATTTTTGGACGGAGTTGTTTTCTTGTTTGGGTACTCAATTAGCTCATAGCTCATCTTATCATCCTCAATCTGATGGTCAAACAGAGATAGTAAATAAATGTTTGGAAGGATACCTTCATTGTTTTGTATCTGATAAACAAACACAATGGGTCAAGTGGTTACCTCTCGCTGAATGGTTGTATAACACTTCCTTCCATACTGCAGCAAAAATGACCCCATTTATGGCACTTTATGGATATCATCCACCATCCATCACATCATCTTTAAGAGAAAATTCAAAGGTTCAAGCAGTGGAAGATCACATCGAGCATCAAAAAGAAGTTCTCCAACTCTTAAAGGATAACCTGAATTCGACACAAAATCGAATGAAACAACAGGCAGATCAACATCGCAGCGAGAGAAGTTTTGATGTAGGATTTTGGGTATTTTTACGGCTACAACCATACAAACAAATGTCCCTCAAGCAAGCTAAGAAGGATAATAAATTATCGCCAAAGTACTATGGTCCTTACAAGGTGTTGCAAAGGATTGGTACTATGGCATACAAATTGGAGCTTCCTGCTTCTTCGCGAGTGCATCCAGTTTTCCATGTTTCATGCTTAAAGAAGGTTATAGGTGAAAATCTTCCAGTTCAAACAATATTGCCATAACTTGATGAGGAAGGAAAAATCATATTGGAACCTGAAGCGGTCATGGAAACAAGAACTCGACAGCTACGGAATCGATCAATTTCAGAGTATCTCATCAAGTGGAAGAACTTACCCACTGAAGATTCTACATGGAAGGATGAGAATTTTATATAGAAGCACCCAGAGCTACTCAAGCATTGAGGACAACACTTTTTTGAAGGAGAGGGGCATGTTAGGTCCCTATATTACTAGTATAGTCCCTTATTGTTGTTAGTGTAACCCCCTTATTGATATTATTGTACCCTTGTAACCCCCATTTTGTTATTATTGTGCCCTTAAATTATTATTGTTAGGTCGGCTAGGATTACATTGTGGCCCCATGGACTCCTATATATAGAGAGGAGGTTTTGTAATTTGTATCATCCAAGAATTTTTCATTCATGTAATGTATTGGAGGTTGCCCCCTCGAAGTGGCTTATTTCTAAGGCGTTGATATCTCTTTTCTTCTATTTTTGGAGCTGATTTCCTTACAATTATAAGAAACATAAGGAATGGTTCATTTCCATGCTATTTCCACATCTGTGTAGGCCTATGGGTCAGAAGAATATTGATTTGTAGTAAGAAGCTATGGAAAATGCTATGAAATTAGAAGTTGCGCCGAGAAATGATGCTCAATTTGGAGCGCTGGAAAGTCAGAGCTAATTAGAAGCTACGCACTTAGAAATACAGAATTTATGAAGAGACCATGGTAAAGAAGTTAGCGTAGATGTTTGGTGCATATGTTGTAAGGGAGCTGGCCACACCAAAGATCAGTGCCCTCTGTTTTCAAATTATATGAAAGCTAGGTGACCGAGTCAACTATGCCCAATAAATGTTGTTGGGCCTAGTACCGCCACACTATGGTGCGCCAATTATTAGGTGGTTGGGTGACATGATATAGAGCATTGCCATCAGTTAGGAGCCTATGTACCAGAACTGAAGCAACAATGGTGCAGATTCTTCTCTTCAGTTGGTCACGATGAGCACAACTATCAAACGTAGGACCTGGTGATAGACAGAGTGAACATTTACGGAGTGCAGGCCGACCCTTCATCACTAGCATCTCCCTCTGGACGAGGAGGATCCCCAGCAAGAAGACAGGGAGGGGGTAGAGGTAGAGGCACAAGTCAAGGGAGATGACAACTAATTTGTTACAACTTTGGAGACGCTGGACACTATGCACGTGACTTCCTGAACCCTGTGCGAAAATATTACAGGTAATGTAGGAAATTTGATCATGTAATTGAGGATTGTCTAGTGTTGATAGCTAAAATTTATGAAAAGTAGCAGACACCGACACAAAAGATACAGATGGTTAAGGCTGAACTGCACAACAATGGTATAAGTGAAAAGGTAATTACACAAAACAGTGTTGCCATTGGAGGAAATGAAGAAAAGGATGTCGTAGATCCACGGATCAGAAATGCGTCTGAAAAAAAGTAAATCCTCAACCTATAGAAGGGAAAATATATTTTCATCGAGGCCAGGAAAGATTTTGCTGATGTAAGAGCATCCACATCAAGGACTCCCATGGAACCAAAAGTTGATGATGAAGTTAAACCATTCCTACAAGCCTACATAAAGTTATTGTGCAATCAGAAGACAATAGATAATCTCCAGGCCCTAATAGACAGCTATGCAGAAAAAGTGGTGTCGTAGACAGAAACCAAGGCCGTGAACAAGGTGTATAAGAAAAAGAAGAGAACTGGAACGGAGATGTGCATGAATGTGCAGATTGAAGACTATGATATGGACCAAGTCATCTTGGATCTGGGGTCTGATGAAAATTTCTTACCTAAGAAAACCTGGTAGAATATGGGAGAGCCAAAGTTGGAATGGTTCACCATTCAGCTAGGCATGGCCAATCATTAAAAGATCATTCCACTATGCAGGCTTCTGCAAGTTGTTGTAGATATCGCTGGAGTAAAGGTATGCATTGATTTTGAGGTTATACAAATTGTCGATGATGCAAACCCCTACCATGTGCTATGAGGATAAGATTGGGCCATTGATATGGGAGGAATCATTAACCTGAAGCGTAGAAGTATGATTTTTGAGAATAATGGTACATGGGTGATAGTCCCACTAGATCTAACAAAAGGAGAATGATACACAGAACCATTGCGCAAAGGGGGTGATGTTGACCATATCCACAAACTGACTGCATGGGATGAAGACTAGATCAACCCTACAACTGATAGCATGTTGAACTAGGAGAATGATAACTATTTTTTTTTCCGATTATGATGGCGAAATGGGGAACTCGCAGAACTGGTTGCACGATGTCTCTGCACAAAAATATTACTTTATTAATATCAGTTTATATCCTTCTTACAAAACCCTTCAACAACCCGTGCACACAGCCAACAGGGTCTGCACACAGCAAGAATAAGGTCTCCCTGCACACAGCCAGTAGGAGCCTTCTACCCAGACAATCTGCACAAAATATCACAAAGTATCCAAATCTATCATTCACATTCAGGCTTATCAAAAAATTGACTTCTTAGACTCGATCTAGACATCTATTTATATTATTAGCCTGTGCTACTTTATGTCCCGCAAACCGTTGTTTGCGGCCCCTTGATCTACCATTTTGACCCCTTAAAACTCATCAGGGGTTTTGACCCACCCCAAAGCCCCTATGCATGACTAAAATTTTACAAAATATATCAAAATAATGATCTTGAGACTTACGGGACCCTGTTCCAACAATGCCACTTCTATAATGTGTTGATTCTTAAGTGAGATAAGAAGAATTCATGTTTAATGCTCTATTTTGAGAGAATCATCATACTTGTGTTTAATTTCTTCAGTTTAAAAATATTTCATGTATGTCATGCTCTTTTTATCACCTCACAAGTCTAATCCACTCCATCAAATCTCCTTAAAGTGTTACAATACCTACCTACCTTTCCCCATCAGATGTCTGCAATTTCTAGTCCTTTTGCCCTGACCTAAGTTCCTCTTTTACCTAATTCACTCATATAGCATGCAAATCAAGCAATAAAAAACCCTGTGCTACTATACCTAGCCTAAAACCTAATTGATCCAACCCTCTTCTTTGTGATCCCTTGGAGAGAGCCCTTTCCTGCATTGTAGGGTTATCTACTTAGAGAGAGCTTGGTCTGTGGTTACCTTTGTTGGTCTCTTCTTAGCCTTGAAGGTCCAGTGGAGTGATAAAAAATTGCACCCATCCAAAGCATAAGTGATCAAACAAGAAATAGAAAAGCTTCATAAATGTGGATTAATCTACCCAATCGCTTACTCATCGTGGGTTTCCAATACTATACCCACCATGAAAAAATAGGGCACCATCTGATTCTGCACCGATTTTCGAGATTTAAACAAATATTTTCCAAAATACAACTATCCTACCCCTTTCATTGACCAAGTCATTCATTTTTACACCATTCATAAGTCCTTTTCCTTCATAGATGGATTCTTAGGGTACAATCAAATCCAAATCCAATATCCAGATTGTTATAAGACTGCATTCACCACCCCCTAGGGCACGTTCACATATCAAGTTATGCCTTTTGGTCTTAAAAACATTGGAGCCACCTTTGAATGAGCCATGAATTATATCTTCCACGATCTGTCTCACCTCATCTTAGACTACTTGGATGACCTCACAGTACGATCCAAAAAAAAGGTGACCATCTGGAGGATTTATGGTTGGTATTCCAATGGTGTTGACACTACAACCTATGCTTGAACCCTCGCAAGTGTGCCTTCTCCGTCAATGTGGGAAGAAAATTAGGATTCATAGTCTCCCAACAAGGAATCAAATTTGACCCCCTCAAGGTCCAGACAATAAAATAAGTACCACCACATAAAAATCGCAAGAAACTTCAAAGCCTGCAGTGGAAAGTCAACTACTTATGATGCTTTGTCCATGACTATGTTACTTGCACGCAAGGCTTCCTATGCCTACTCCGTCAAGATATTTTGTTCAAATAGGATGATAAGGCTCAAAATTAATTTGAGGCACTAACGGACACCTTGCCTTCATCCCCTTTGATCAACCCACCCAATTAGGATTAATAATATACCTTATATCTATATGCATTAGACACAGCCATAGTTGGGGTGTTAGTCCAAGACGGACCATATAATAAAGAGCACCTAATCTATTACGTCAACAATAACCTAGCTAGCCTTGCTTCAAGTTATTATCTAGAGGAAAAAAATATCGTAGCCCTAGTACACGATGTACAAAATATTCAGCATTACATTATCCTAAGAACTACAACAATCATAGCAACTATCAACCCCATGTGATATCTGCTAACCCATTGTATGATGAATCATAAGTACACTTGATGGGTAGTTATATTGTAGGAATTTGACCAATGGTTCATCTCCCCCAAGAGAAAGAAAGAATTAATCCTAGTTGAGTTTATCACTGATCTCCCAAGTACGACTCAAGGATCCCAAATTAATGACTCACTACCGGATGAACATTTATTCTTAGTGACGATCGATGACTCTTGGTATGACAACATCATTATATTCTTATGAATCCAAAATTTCAAACCACAGCTCACCCATGAAGACCAAAGTTGCATACACCATCAACCCCCCCCCCCCCCCAAGTACCTTCTCATAGGGGACATCATTTATTGAAGAGACGTTGAAACTATTTTTCATCGATGCCTCACACATGACCAAATTGAGCAAGCCCTAAATGATTGACATAGTGGGGCTTGCAGCGATCAAATCTCAGGGATGGAGACCACCCAAAATGTCTTACAGGATGGCTATTTTTTTCCCAACCTATTCCATGATTGCATTCAAGCGGTGAAAAAGTGTGAGCGATCCCAACGCTTTGCCCACAAGGCAAGAGCGCCCCCTGCTCCTCTGCAACCAGTCATTGTAGTAGGCCCATTTTGTAAATGAGGCATCGAATTTATGAGTTGAAAAAACATCGTATGGAAACCAAAAATACATCATAGCATATGTTGACTATTTCAAAAAATGGGCAGAAGCCATGCCCACATACGAAAACACGAGAGAAACCGCAGCTTGGTTTCTATTCAACCATGTCATCACACGATTTTCTGTGCCTAAGGATTTAGTCTCCGACCATGGAAATTACTTCGAGAATGAAATATTCCAGGAGTTATCCCATCATCTAGGGTTCAAGAACGAGTTTGTTTCACCATACTACCTTCAGTCCAATGACCAAGTAGAAGTTTTTGACAAAGTACTCAAAACTATGTTACAATGAATTGTAAACAACCATAAAACTAACTAGAACCATATGGTATTTTTAGCCTTATGGGAATATCACATAGCGGTCAAATCCTCAAAAAGGTTCATACCTTTCCAGTTGGTATACAGAGTGGAGATCATGCTTCCCATTGAATGGTAAATCCCCAACTTACGCACAGGTATCAAACTCCTCACTGATAACCAAGGTTTAGTGAAACGATTGGTACAATTAGACCTTGTTGAAGAAATTCAATGAGAGTATCTCCAACCTAATGAGGCTCTCAAGAAAAGAGTAAAAGCATCATTCAACAGCAACATCATCCCTCGCTCATTTTCTGAGGTGGAGCTAGTCCTCCATTACGATGTTGCAAAAGAAGCCTTAGGACCTAGGAAGTTAGAAACATTATGGAAGGGTCCTTACATCATCAAACACTTTGTCCTCAAAGGATTATACATTCTATCTGAGCTTGAAGGTACATGCCTAGCTAATCCATTAAAGGGCTCTATCTCAAAAAATTCCACCCATAAGCCAAGAAGTCTCAACCTTAGAGATCAAGTGAATGTAACATAAAATTTTATGATGACCACAATCATCGTTGACTTGTTCTAAAAAAAAATATTTTGTGTCATAGATGGATCACCCTCCTGTTACACTAAAATTTGTCACCATGAAATTTAGCTGTCTATATGGGTTCATCATTACCTATTTATTGCTCCCTTAGAGGTCTAAAAACATACAGTTCCCCAAATCAAGTCTTGGAATTGGAAGAAGCTCTTAAAAATCCTAAAAAGCCTACTCCTGCACTTTTCCTAGTCATTCCCTGCGGTACCGCGGCTAATTGCTATAAAAATTGTGATACATCTCGCACGTAAAGCTCATTAAAACTGTGGAACCCCGTAAAAGGTAAAATAAAGAGAAAAGTAAGTTCTAGAATCCCAACTGGTCGAATATTCTCCCAACTGGGGCCTTCTAAAAGCGCTATCTGGTCGAGCTTCACCCCTTCCATTCATGAACCTTCATTCCTTCATAAATGGAGCTATCCCTTGGTTTTTGGAGCTAAAATCCCATGATGAGAGGACTTTATCCCTTCCTTATTGGAGCTGAAACTACCTCTCTTCAGCTATAAATTGAGACCAAGTTTTAGTCTCAAGGGTAATTTTTCGACACTCAGTAGTTGATACTTACTTCTTAGATTATAGAAGAGAATTGCTGAAGAAATTATACTCTCCACATTTGGCATCGTTGGCATGAGATATATTACATACTCATGGCCATAGTCTTATGCTAATTCAGAGAGTTGGAGTCTTGTCAAACTGAGGAAAATGGTTCTTCGGGACCCCGAAAGAACCTGTACAAACATCAAGGCATCAAGAATGTAAGGTTTCTTATTTTATTCGAATTTAATACAAATGGATTCTATTTTCTCATTGAGTGGTTCATCTATATTTTGAATAATTTAATTCTTATATTCCTTGACCACTAAGATAGATTATTGTATTTGAATTATCATATCTTGCAGATGCTTTTGATCTTGTTTTCTTGTCTGTGATTGCAGATTTATACGCTGAATCAATACCTTCTGGAACGACTGGATTGAAGACCAAGTAAAGCATTGGACTTCAGGTAGGAGAATCTCTCTATAGTTAATTAATAATTCTTAAGTATAATGGTCTAGAGAAAATGGTCTACATTTGTCTGTTTGTTTCTAGATATCCTTAGGATACTAGGGAGATTGCTCTTGTCCACAAGAGGGATTCGTCCGTCTAACAAAATGGAGACTCCACTGGGGATAGTCTGAACATAGTTTTCTTTTATTTTCAGTTTGATTTTTGAGATTTCTTTGAGATTTATTTGACTAATATTAGCTCAAAACTTAATTGGGTAGAAATCTCAATAGGATCCCTGACTGTAAATCTGTATTTTTATTTTTTCTCTACTTTTCCTGCCTTCCGTACTTTTTACTTTAAAACAGAGCAGTAGACTCCACAATATTTAGTATAATAAAGTGCGGTACCGCACCTTATTCCATTAAAAACTGTGGATCTCTGGAAAATTTTAGAAAAAGTAGAAATTTTGTTTTCTGGAATCCCATTATTTGATTTTTGTTCTTTACCCAATTTTTCTTGTTTTTCAAAGACTTCTATGAAAAGTTTCTTTCAGAAATTTCTACAATTAAAGGATCTATTTAGCTAGTTTTCATATTATGAGTAAACAATTTTCCTATTCCGCCCATTGCTCTGAATCAGAAACTTTTGTATACCTCAGCTACTTTGTATTTTCATTGATTTTCTGTTGAGCCATTGAACTTGATGAAATTGTTATTCTTATGAAAATTTGATTTTATTTTCATTTGCAAAATTGTAAAACCTTTAGATTGATAAGGACTAAATTTCATTTTAAAACTACTTTTGGATGCTTTGATTTTTTGCTGGAATAAGAAGAAAATTCTTGGTTAGATTACAAACCAACCTTAAACATCCTCCAAATTTTAAATAGAGTTCAAAATTAGACATTTCTTTTAGTTTTGAATTTTGTACTTTTAGTATTTTTAGTTTTCTTTTGGAAGAAGTTTTTTTTTTTTTCTGATCTAAATAATATAGGTAATTTCATTTTGAGCAAAATATCTTTTTGAAATTTAAATCTCTGAATTGTCTTCTTTTCAAAGTTTTTCATTCAGGAAAGAAAGAATTGATATTTTGAAAGTTCTTGAAATCTATCAACTCTTTCCTCTAGTTATAATTCATTTAAAAGAAATGAGGTGTTTATCATATAGATACATTGTAGAAAATTTTGAGTCGAGTCATTAAAAAATCATCAATTTTCATTTCCATACCCATTGCCCTAAGAAACTGCCAATTAAAAGTAACGCTTAATTAAAATCAATCTAGAAATTTTTATTTTCTAGGGCTCTTTTCACCAACATATCTTAGGCTAGTGTCTTGGAATAGGTTTTAGTTAACTCTCCAAGATAGTAAAACAAACAAATAGTCAATCTTGCAGCAGGAAAATCCAATTGTAGCATGTATGCTCTGGGAAGGTCCTCCTAAAGGAGTCAAGCACGAGATCATATCCGAACTAGTGAGGTAATCATACCTATATCATTCAGAATGATAGAAGATGTGCACGTATTAAAAACGATAAACCTCGGATAGACCATTGTTGAGGAGCCTGGGGTCACTTGTTGGTAAACCTTGGATTATGTCAAGGAGCCTTCAAGGGGATTGAGCTTGTTACTATGCCCTTGCATGTATATCAGATTGTAGACTGCTCCCCCAGGTATATGTGTTCTTGTTGGTGACCTTAGCGGCCATAAACTTTAGGATTTTTTCCCAAGGTGACGGTGGAGGGGAGATCCCACTGTACCTACAGCAGACGTTAACTAGACTCACTTGGACTCTCCGGAGGGTTATCTTCACTCAAGATGGTTTAAGTGGAGAAACTCGCACCAGTCTGTTTCATTAAGTAGGTTTTCGGGGTAATTGTTCCAACCGCCATTTCTGCATTAAAATTCTACAATGTTGGATTTCATCACCAACTAGTGTTTTTAGTGCGGGGATCTACTGTTTGTGTGTGGATTGATCTCTTAGAATTTTATAGACGTGTGATTTATTTGATTGTTTCCTTAGCAACTTTAGGTTTTGTTTGAATTTTTTCTTTTTTTTCGTGTGTTAAAAGTTTTAAACGTGGCTAAATTACCGAGATGATCATGTAGAACTCAGGGGAAGCCCCCTGAGTACACATCCAGCCGGCTAGAAGGACTTAAATATCTGATACCAAATGTTATCAGTAGATCTATATTAACGAAACACAGAGAATTATCCATAATTATTCATCCTCAATCTGAAGTAAATCAACCACTAATAGAAGAACATACTCCACAGAGAGTTTCAATTTCTGAATTAACCAAAGTTGCTTCTACAACAAGTGAATTATCACCTGAAGAACCTGAAATTTCTGAACTAGAAACTAAACCTGCTACATCAGAAACTACTCTAGAATTCACTACTCCAACTTCCAATTATCCCGATTCACCCAGATTAAGAAATCAAATTACAGAAGATCTTCCTCCTGGTCTCATTAGTATTGAAGAAATCACTGGTATAGAGGAAGAAATTGTTCTCCCTTCAACTCAGGAAACTTTAGAACTTAGAGAACGTGAATCAATTTTTTACAGTCCTTTTAGACAAAAATCTTAGTATTCTTCATTGATAGTTTTTTTTCAAAATGTAGGTCTTTAGTACTCTCCACCCCGAATTCCTTTTTTCCCTACACCGATAAGTTATAGACCTCAGCTGAAGATGTCTAGTGAGTCATCTATGTTTATTGAATGACCAGAAATATTTCGTATGGTGGTCCGTCTGTTCCTGTAGGCTATTAGTCTCTCTCTGGTACATTCTCAGGAGCATCTCCTATTCCTAACAAACCAATGTCATCATCTGGCCAAAATGAATCAAATAATAGAACTTTGAACAATGAGCAAGTTTATATGATGTCTGGAAATATCTCGAACCCCGGTTCTCAGGGTAGTAATTTATCAACTGGGGGGCAACCTCAAAATAGTCAAGTACAGCCTGGGGGGAACCTCAAGGACAATACATACCCCAAGGTCAGCTTCAGGGTCAGTACATGCCTCAAGGTCAATATAAACCTCAAGGGCAGTACCGAGCTCAAGGATTGCAACCTCCTTTAGGACAACAGTTCTATCCAGAACAACAAATGTTACAAGGAGGTGGAAATTATCCAGTCAACTATCAACCATATGTTCAACCAAGTTATGGTCTGTCTTATGTACAATCTTCCTTGGGACCTTCATATCCCAGAATGGTGTGGGATCCATATAAATTCCAACAGAATTTACAACCAAATATGCAAGTACCTTATTATCAAGCTAGACAAAAAGTTGGTTATCATCAACACCAACAACATCTCCAACCTGTCATTCAAACACCTGCATCTGGTTCTGTTCAACAGCCTGGTCTGAGTACACCTATGACTCCGCCAAAAACTACTGCTCAGACTTCTGTTCAACCAACCACACCTATTCCTGGAGTGTCTACAGCTCCTATCACATCTACCCCTCAAACATCAGTAAATATTCCTCCAGTTTCTATTCTTCAGTTTGGACCTACAATTTAGACTACTGTTCAGATGCCGACAGGACAACCTGGTAATAGTACAGTTATAACAAGTCAACCTAAGTTTACTTATCACCTGTATCAGGGGCTGTATCAATATGGACCTGTTCAAACTCCAGTCTACTCGCAACAACCGTACCCTGGGTATACATACTAGACACTTACTCAACCCCAGTATGGTCCAGTTATTCCTGGTTATCCAAGGGGCACTCTGATTCCAAATGCACAACCTATTCCAGGTTATCCTGGATATCCTCCTCCTGGGATTGGTTTAGTCTCACAAGGTTATCAACAAGACCCTACCTGTCGATTGCCATTCATAGCAACTTTAGATTTACTGAATTTATCTCACCTTATGAGTGATCCTATCTATTATCATCCATATTGGCTGCCTATGCCGCATAAGTTGCCCAGTGATATCCAAAAGTTTGAAGGAAAATCAAGAGAGGATCCCTCTAACCATGTCATGACATAACACCTTTGGTGTGCATCCAACTCATTAATTGATGATTCCATTCGACTTAGAATTTTTCAAAGAACGTTAATAGGATTAGTTGCCAAGTGGTACATTGAATTACCACATGGCTCATTTACCAATTTCAATGCTCTAGCAAATGCTTTCTTAACTCATTTTCAGTTTCCATTTAGATACGACAATGGCACAGAATTATTAACTTCACTAAAACAATCTACGTCTACGTACATATCAGATCATATTCATGAATAGAGATGTAGAAGACGTTTGGTAAAAGTTTTTATCCTGGATCAAATATTGGCGAAATGATTTGTCAAATCATTACTACCAAATATCACTAAAGATGTAGCCGAAGCAGGATTTGTCACAGAAGAACAAGTTATTGCTCAAGCTCAGTATCTAGACTTGGTATATACCTAGTCCGAAACTTTCCACGAGAAAATTCCTGATTTACCCCATCCTAGTCAGATAACAGCAACTCCTTCAAGGTCTCATGCCACTGACGGTGTAATCAATTCAGTTAGTACAACTAAGAGTAAGAATAAATCTTCAAAGGTTACTTCTCCAATAATAACTTTACATGATTCACCAAAAGTAGAATATTCACTGGAAACTTTTTCCAATATTCACATTGTATATTCATCTACTGCAAATTCGAAATCTGGAAACAAGAAGAAAGCGAAGAAAAATAATAAACAGACTTCATCTCCCAAGGAAAAAACTGATAAAAATGAATCAATTGATGATAAACAAAAACCTTATTATCCTTGTCTTATCTAAGACGAGGATCATTTCACCAAGGAATGTCCGCATAGGACCGAGGTATCTAAATTCACCAAAGGTTCATCCACCCCTACTATTTTGAAGGATACTTTTACTGTTCAAGATAGAAAAATGATTGGATCTTCCTCTAATGCATCAGAAGATATTTTGATGGTTGCGACTCAATTGCAAGATTACGGAAGTAAAAACCCTGTTGTTGGTAAAGAAGTAGAAAATTCTAGTTCTGCACTAGCTACATCTCCTTCGGTTTCTGATCCATTGCATATTGAGAAACTGAATCTTGATTTAGTAATCAAACCACCTACTAAAGGTGTACTTCGTAAATCAACTTTCAATCCACATGCGAGAGCTGCTCATAATTATAGGATTGTAAAGGATTTAGCAATCTCTCCTTCAGCAATGTCGGCCTTGGAAGTGCTGCAATCATGTCCTGCAAAAAGGAAATTACTCTGATCAGAAATTGGAGCTATACATCTTCAATATTCAGACTTCATGGTCTTTGATTTAGAACATTTTACACCTCGTCTCCCTCATCAAATGACTTTTCAGATCCCAGTACTAGTCAAAAATAGATGTTGCTTTTGTATTATTATTGATGAAGAAGAATCTATGTGTATCATGTCATTAAAATGTTGGAAATAGCTTGGTTCTCTAACCCTTAACCAGTCATCAAAAATCCTCAAAACTTTTGACAGAGAAGGATTCCATCCATTCAGAATTTTATAGGATCTACCTATAGAAGTCGAAGGAAAAATCGTTAATTTAGATGTGGAAGTAGTTGATGCCCCTATATATTACAACCTTCTTCTGGGTTGAAGTTGGTCTTATGCTATGACTGTTGTTGTGTCATCCATCTTTCAGATAATTATGTTTCCTCATCAAGGAAATATTGTGAAAGTCGATCAGCTCTCATATTATTCATCTGGCCCAGCTTCTACTGATAGTATTCACCACGTAGGAAAAATGACTATCCCTTATGAGGATGTAGGATTAGGTTTAATCAAATATTCTGCTTTAATGGGAACTTTTTCTATGACTCCACCTGACGTACCACATAATATTGCTAATATCAATATGATTACATCAAGCATTATTCCATTTTTTGATCCTTGGATAGTGCCTTCAAAATCAGAACTGGATTCATTCAATGGCAGGATGCCTTTGAGTCCTTTTGAGATATCATATCATGCAGTACAATCATTTTCGGACCTTTTATCAACTGATGCTGACCCAATGAATGTGATCAACGAAGAATCATTTTCAACATCAAGCTCCGCTACAACATCAATTCCTAATCCTTTTCAACAAGTGTTTCATATTGATGAAAGCATTCATGAATTATTGTCTGTAGACGAATTACCATGGGATGATCTCCATCATAGGTCATCATTTTTATCTCAGCTTGATAAATTCGAAAATAAATTTTCCTCTATTTTTACAGCTGACTATTTCGAGGAACCTCAGAGTCCAATCTCGATTACAAATTTGGATTCTGAAGTAAATTTGGGGAATATTTCTTCTACCATTCCTATTGACATCTCAGTAAAACCCATAATTATTGAAAACATTCATATAGGTGCTTCATGTACGCCAGATGAATTTTCTACATATAAAGCCCTATTTCAAGAATTCCGCGACATATTTTCCTGGGCTTATGAAGAAATGCTAGGAATCGATCCCAACATTGTCATTCATGAAATAAAGACTTTCTCGGATGCTAAACTTGTCAGACAGCGATTACGTCTAATACATCCACAAAAATCTGCTTCCATTAAATCCAAAGTTGAGAAATTATTGAAAGCATGTTTTATTTATCCGATCTCGTGAATGGATTGGGTATCTAATATCATTCCAGTTACAAAAAAACAAGGAACAATAAGAGTATGTTTGGACTATAGGGATACTAACAAAGCTCGCCCTAAAGACAATTATCCAACTCCTTATATCGACCAAATTATTGACGATTGTGCTGAAAATGAAATGTATTCATTCATGGATGGATTTTCCGGATACAAGCAGATAAACATATTCCCTGTTGATCAATAAAAAAAAACGTTCATTTGTCCTTGGGGAATGTTTGCTTATTGTAAATTACCTATCGTATTAAAGAATGTTGGGGCAACTTTTCAAAGGGCAATTTCCTATGATTTTCATGACATTAAAAACATTGTGCAACCTTATCTCGATGATTTACCTACTCATTCATTACACATGGAAGATCATCTAACTCATTTCCGAGTGATTTTTATGAGATGTAGGTATTATAAGATTCACTTGAATCCACACAAGTGTGCTTTCTATGTACAATCTGGTAGGTTAATAGGATTTTTCTTTTCGAAAGAAGGCATTCGTGTCGAACCTTCAAAGGTTGAGGCCATTATCAATTTACATCCTCCTTCCTCACTCTGCCAACTCCAAAGTTTGCAGGGGAAAGCAAACTTTCTACGTAGATTCATCCAGAACTATGCTGAGTTAACCAAAGGTTTTACCAGGATTTTGAAACAAAATATTCCTTTCATTTGGGATGAGATCGCTGATTGATATTTTGATGCTTTAAAACATGTGTTGACCCATGCATCGTTATTGCATCCACAAAATTATAGCCAAAATTACTTTTTATACTTAGCAATATCTGATTCCACCATTGGAATGGTATTGATTCAGGAAGATGAATTCCACAATGAGCAGGTGATTTACTATCTCAGTAGAAATCTCAATCCCATAGAGATTAAATACTCGCATGTGGAGAAATTGGCCTTGGCAGCAGTTCAAGCTGTCCAACGTTTTCATCATTACATTTTGTAACGAAAAACAATTGTGATTTCTAATTGTAACTCGATGATATACATTTTGACTAAACAATTGCTCGGGGGAAAATACTTGAAGTGGATAGTTATCCTTCAAGAGTTTGATTTAGATTTTGAAAAATCCAAATCAAAGAAATCACTAGTTTTCATCGAACTCATGTGTGACTTCCCAAATACTAAGACAGAAACTATGGTAGAACATCCAATCATTTATGAATCTCTATTTCTTATCAGTACGTTAGATCCTTGGTATGGAGATATCATCATTTATCTCCAAACCCAAAATTTTTGGCCTGAACTTTCATGCTCACAATGACGAAAGATCTGTTACCAATCCCAACAATACAATATTGTTGGAGACACACTTTATCGTCGTGGTGCGGATTCTATATTTTGACGTTGTTTAACTCATGAAGAGGACGAACGAGTTTTGAATGAATTCCATTCTTGAGCATGTGGCGGTCATATGTTTGGGTATGCCAAAACCCAAAAGATATTGTGCGCTGGTTATTTTTGGCCTTCATTATTTAAAGGTTGTATTCTTGCAGTCCAAAAATGCCACAATTGTCAAATTTTTGATCGGAAAATGAATGCACCACCAGCTCCTCTTCACCCCATCATTGTTGTTGGTCCTTTTGCAAAATGGGGCATTGATTTCATTACATGTAACCCTCACTCGGCCGGGGGGCATGGGTATATTATTCTAGCAGTAGATTATTTTACCAAATGGGCTGAGGTGATGCCTACATTTGCGGTAGATGGAAAAACTACAGCTACTTTTGTATTCAATCATGTGATTTCCTGATTCGGTGTACCCCAAGCTATCGTTACTGATCATGGGAGCAATTTTCGAAACATTATGATGACCAAAATTTCTGACCAGCTTGGCCTGCGCCATGATAGTTCTACTCCATATTACTCGCAGGCTAATGGTCAGGTTGAAGCTGTCAATAAATTTTTAACCACTATGATTAAACGGATAATAGGAATTCATAAATAGAATTGGCATACTATGCTTTTCTCAGCACTTTGGGCATACAGAACCTTAGCGAAAACCGCAACAGGTTTCACTCCTTTTCAACTGGTCTACAGTTTAGAAGTTGTGTTATCGATTGAATGTGAAATATCATCACTCCAATTAGCCATAGAGTTACTACCAGCTACCTTTGAGGAGGAAAAACTCTTTTTCTACCTAGCACAATTAGATGAGACTCAGCGCACTGCTACATTAATCGCCGAAGCTGATAAAAAACGTGTTAAAGCTCAGTACAATCGAAGTGTTACACCTCATGTTTTTTCAGAGGGTGACCTAGTATTGGTATATGACCAAGCTAATGATAAACTAGGAGCTGGGAAATTTGAACCTGTGTGGCATGGTCCTTATATTGTCAAACAAGTGCTTGCAAAAGGAGCTTACGAATTGATTGATTATGAGAGGGTCTCTTTAGGTAAAACCAGAAATGGAATTTATTTGAAGAGATATTATGCTTGATTTTTTGTGTGAAGATCTTATCTATAGATTAGTTATTTTTCTGTATTAGCTACTTTAGATTAGATGAGTGTGTCTATTTAAGGTTTGCATTGACTACTATTCCTGCTTATCCTGATTACCCTTGATATTGCAGATGTCAATGTCCCTTCAACCCTACATTGGTTTTACTGATGGTGCTTGTCATAGTACATGGAATATCTCTTCTGCGGCCTGGGTTATCTATTCACCCATTGATGAGTTAGTTTCTATGCATGGGGTAAGCCTTGGTAAAACAACGAATAATGTTGCAGAATAAAGCACAGTGATTGAGTTATTATCTGATGCCATTTCATTTGGCATTAGGCGTTTGATCATTAGGTTAGATTCTGAACTCATTATATTACATTTAAAAAGAGTATACGCAATTAAAAATCCAGTGTTACTGAGATTATTATTGAAGGTTCATCTCTGGGAAAGACAGTTTGATTACATTGAATATCAACACATTCCGAGAAATTTAAGTACATTGGCTAATGCATTAGCTAATAATGTTATAAATATACATTTGTGAAATTAAAATAGTAAGTTACAACAACATTCGATAAGTGTTGAACAAGATAGCCGTTGAAAGTAGTCATATCATAGATAGAGTTTGTGTTTCAAAAAATGTTACATCGTCTAGGATAATAGGTTTAAAACACCTTATGATCTCAAAAGTAATGATAAAAAAATAAAAAACACAATGATCTATGATGATCATCCACTATCCGTGGTGATGATCATGATAATACACTATTGCTCGTACCACTCTACGCAGATATCTCCGAAATTGGCCAGGAACACTAGCAACATGCCTCTGGAGGCGTAGAGGAATATCATCCATACTAGTATCTGGAATGTCTCTGGTTAACCTCTCTAGGTTCTGCTCTAAATGAGTGAGAATATATGCTGCTTGATTCTCTGGCGGTGCAATAACATCTGTTCGCTTCCTCTCTAAGCAGCAAAAATTGGTTGGTCTTTGTGGACCAACATCTACATTTAAATTTTTCTCATCAGTACTAGATGATTGAAAACAAAATAAAAAATTAGAGTTAAAAACACATCAAAATGATTGATTTACCTAACTCGTCCCACTGTGTTCCTCGACGAAGATGCATATCAGGTTCACCATGGAAATTTATCCCAACATAGGTTCTGTAGCCAATGAAAGCATGCAGGTGGAAATTGAACTATCTCAAAACCCTCTCCATGATGAGCCATCACTTGTACCCAACAGGACATTCGAGGCTCTCTGACTCTACCAGCATCAACCGAGATAAGCTGGAGTGCAAGAGATGAAATCCTCTCTAGAGAAAAATAAACTATGATAGCTCCATATCCAAAGTTTTTTAACTTTGCGTTCTTAGCTCTGGTCAATTGGCCTTTTACATTAGCCAATACTCCTTCACACCAGTTGAAGATGGTGCCTCGGTAGCATTCAACTACTGTCTACATCTGGGCTTTAGTAGCCATGTGTGGAGCTACACTGCCACACAATATAGCCACTATGAACGCAAACACTTTGACTTCAAGATGGATAATGGTTTTTATATCAATGCAATTGTCTTTTGGATCAGCCTCTTCATTACAAAATTCTTGTTGATAGCTAGCTATAGATTGGCCACCTTGCCTAGCCCCAAACAAGTAAATAGGTTCTCCCCTTTTGGACAAACCTGTAAGGAAGTATATATCCTCCAGCTCAATTTCAATCCAGTGATCACCGATAATGAAACATTATTCTTGAACATCCCACCTGTTCACCAACCATGTCAATAACTCTACTTGAGCCCTCATGCCCTGCATTGCCTAATATTTGTATAATCCATAGTTTTTCAAAACACGCAATGTGGGTAAACTCCCAATAGCTGCCTCATCTACTACCTCATCTTCACATTCTCTCCATTCAGGCATTGTGGATACTCTGCAATAGACACATTGAAAGATTAGATCCAATTAGAATGGAAAAATTTGGCTTAATTTGAGAGAAATCATATTTTTGTTTTGTTCACGGTGCCTCTGCACATTTTTCATTAAGATAGTGCAAGCTACCACACGCGTTATACACGAAAGGTGTGGGTCCCCGATAATTTTCGTTTGGAAAATTATCGGGGGCTACAGGTATTGTGTGTTTTACCTGCAGTACCCCGAGAGCGATTT
This sequence comes from Pinus albicaulis, assembly GCA_034641835.2. Taxonomy (NCBI): domain Eukaryota; kingdom Viridiplantae; phylum Streptophyta; class Pinopsida; order Pinales; family Pinaceae; genus Pinus; species Pinus albicaulis. Next base: position 1,165,262,266 of record CM076580.1, read on the forward strand.
TTTGAACCTATTTTTCTCTGAAAAAATGATTCTAAAGCCTAAAAAGAGAATGTAAATAGACCAAAATGAAGAGAAATGAATTGTGGATTACCTAGAGTCGACAGTTTTGGATTTGGATGGTTGGTTCTTCTGATATCTCCTTCGAAACTTTTTCTACCAAAAGCTCTTAACTTTCAATCTGGATGCAAATGGTAAAAATGAATTGGTTAAAATAATTTTTATAAGATTTTTTGAATAAATAAAATAATATTTTATTTATTTTCGACTTTGAAAGGTTGTTTTTCAAATAATTTTTACTTATCTAAAACATTTATGTTTAATTTTTTGGGTTTTTGTGCATAATATAGGATTTTCATGTGAAATAATCATTTTGGAAATGAGTATGCTTTTTGTCACTTTTTCAAAATCGTTAGAATTTATAGAAAAAGTGACACTATGAGTACATTTTTATCACTTTTTCAAAATCGTTAAAACTTACAGAAAAAGAAAAACCATGGAGTCCTCTTTTTAAGCCCTTTTCAGACTCTCTAAACATGAAAAAATTGCTAAGTACTTGACTATTCAAACTCGTTAAAGGAAATGAACAGTCGTCCCTTCAGTATAAGTTTACCCCTTTTCCGGACTGAAATGGACTATTTACGAAAAAGGTATACGTTGAATAATCATGGTCAATAGATTTCTCTCCTGCATTATTTTATCCTTTTTCGAGATTCAGAGACTAAATTTATGAAAAAGTACACCCACAGAGTTTTCTTAGGTTTTTCTTCTGACTCCCTAAAACTGAAAAAAATTGAGTTTCACCTATACTAGAGTCGTTAAAACTTAATAGTAAATGACCTCTAAATTATAAACAGGAACGAACCACTCCTTCTTAGGGTTTGATTCTAATACTAAGTTGGACTCATCTGAAAGATGAGCTTATATAACAAGCCAATGTTATCCTCCTCAAGCTTGTCAAAAATAAAGAGGTACTTGCTAGAAATGGTGGGGGAAAAGAGAGAAAATGAATCCAATTATCACACTTCATTTCAAAAAGCTGTATACCACTCTTGAACATGACACTTTTGTCACATTCATGTCTGGGTTGGGAAAATCCTTTGACCAAACAGTTAATCAAACCACATTGAAAGACTTCGGCCGGTTTCTGGGTATTAGCTTTAGGTCAATCATAACCATCTGTAGTGTCATTATGTGTTCAAGAGATTACTTTAATAAACCATTCATTGCAAACATTTGTCTCCATTCGCGTTGACCATCCCTGAGTCAGTCCTTGCTTAAAATTTCTTCAAAACTTGACCTAATGGTTTCGTGTCATGGGATTTCCTACAATGGATGACTTTCTATCGACGAAAACACATCATCTAGAAAGTTGATCTAGAATCCTAATAGTACCTTGGAATATGTATGCCCTAATGGTAGGTTTCTCACCTTCGACGATAGGTTGCATCATTGACCTTCGATCGAATGATTCTATGAAATGTTCGATTTTAGATCACAAATTCACATTTCATAGATTGTACTGAGTACTTTGAGAACCATTCTCATTACTAGTGGTTTCTCTCACACTTGTTAATAGTTCACATCATTGACTGGTAATCAAGTGTTTTCTACCATGTTCGACTTCGACACAATAAATCGCATGGATATAATCGTATTAGTTCGAGAAGCAGGAATCAAGACCCTGGATCTAGTTTCCACCATCTAGGAGGAATTTTATTATTCATCATATAGTAGACTACTTCTAACATATGGCTACATCCATACTGTGTTTACTCTTTATGTAATTCTAAAATCATTTCAGTATCAGAACATGTGGTTAGTTTTGATCTGAGTATGGGAATGCCTACCTCAGCAATGATATACATATATATATGCTTTCATTGATTTTTTTTTAGGATTTCAACCAGTGTTCCTGCAGCCCGATCCTCCGAATGATAAAGCACTTCACTCTTCAGAACTCTTCATAACTCTTCAGACTTCGCACTTTAGGGGGCAATCAATTACACTAAAATTTGTCACCATTAAGTTTAGTTGTCTATATGGGTTCATCATTACCTATTTATTGCTCCCTCAGAGGTCTAAAAACATAAAGTTCCCAAAATCAAGTCTTGGAACTAGAATAAGCTCTTAAAAATACTAAAAAGCATACTCCCACACTTTTCCTAGTCATTCCTTGGGGTAGCATGGCTAATTGTTATAAAAACTGTGTTAAATCTCGTATGTAAAGATCATTAAAATTGCAGACCCCTGTAAAAGGTAAAATAAAGAGAAAAGTAATTTGTAGAAGCCTAGCTGGTCGAATATTCTCCCAGCTAGGGCCTTCTAGAAGCGTTATCTAGTCGAGCTTTTCCCCTTCCATTCATGAACCTTCATCCCTTCATAAATGGAGCTATTCCTTGGTTTTTGGAGCTAAAATACCATGATGAGAGGACTTTATCCCTTCCTTATTGGAGCTGAAACTACCTCTCTTTAGCTATAAATTGAGACCAAGTTTCAAACTCAAGGGTACTTTTTGGATACTTAGTAGTCGATACTTACTTCTTAGCTTATAGAAGAGAATTGCTGAAGAAATTATACTCTCCACATTTGGCATCGTTGGCATGAGAGAGATTACATACTCATGGCCATAGTCTTATGCTGATTCAGAGAGTTGGAGTCTTGTCAAACTAAGGAAAACAGCTATTCGGGACCCTGGTAGAACCTGTACAAACATCAAGGCGTCAAGGTTGTAAGGTTTCTTCTTTTATTCAAAGTTAATACAAATGGATTCTATTCTCTCATTGATTTTTTCATCTATCTTTTGAATAATTTAGTTCTTGGATTCCTTGATCACTAAGATAGATTATTGTTTTTGAATTATCATATCTTGTAGATGCTTTTGATCTTGTTTTCTTGTCTTTGATTGCATATTTGTACGTTGAATCAATACCTTCTAGAAACTGGATTTAAGACCAAGTAAAGTGTTTAACTTTAGGTAGGAGCATCTCTCTATAGTTAATTAATAATTCTTAAGCATAATGGCCTAGAGAAAATGGTCTACATTTTTCTGTTTGTTTCTAGATATCCTTAGGATACTAGGGAGAGAGCTCTTGTCTGCAAGACGAATTCGTCCTTCTAACACCTCCCATCAAATATTTTGGATTTTCTGATGGATCCTCTTGATGGTCAGAAAATCTAGCAGCAGCCGCCTAGGCCACATACTCTCATGATCGGTCACCATTCCTCACCAACGGAGTATTTATTGGATCAAATACAAATAATCAAGTAGAATATGATGTAGTTATCGGGTTGTTGAGTGATGCCTCCAACTATGGAATTAGCCATCTACATGTCTTTCTTGATTCCCAGTTAGTGGTATCACAGTTAAACCAAGCTTTTCAACTATGAGATTCAAACCTATTTAGGAGATACTTGCATGCGCGATGATTAAGTCGTCACTTTGATAACTTTACATTTACACACGTACCAAGAAAGAAAAATCATGCAGTCGATCACATAGCTAACCATATCCTAGACTAGAATGCATATTGTATAAACCATCATCCATGAAAAAAAATCATAAATCATAACACCCATCATAGGTACATAACATCCATCATAAACATGTACAAACATAACAAAATAATAACAACCATAGATACACCATAAGAGCCACCAAAAAATACATCTCGCATATATACATCCAAAAATATGTCTGCCAGTATACAAAACATGTAACTGATCATCATGTCAGTAAAATATATAATATTTTCAATGTAGGGAAGCATCTTCATAATGGGTTTTTTCCATGACCATAAAAAATCTCTAGGGTTGAGCCCCACCTAGTGGATCCTTCAAACTGACGTGAGTACCTGGTACCAGTATAGGAGCAGCAGTCGTAACAAAAAGTTAGCTCTAAGAAAATTTGGGCAATGTGCCCTCTCCCGGGCCATCACCATCCCCTAACATATGTTGTTGAGGTCATCAAAACCCTTGGTCTGCAAGCCTCGAGTCAACCTATCCAACCAAATTTATGAATTTGTTAGACCTGCAACACGAGCATCTGCCACCTCAACTCATGCCTCTACGACCACCACTCTAATATCGACAACAGCCAAGAAATCATCTATTGATGCCACCCATGCCTCGGACGACTTAGTACGTGCAAGGAGAGAAACATCCCCACCAGCAGCTGCAACGCTGCTACTCTCACCTGAAGGATCACTTGCACTAACCTGTCCCCCAATTTACGCCTGACTTGCCCCAAGCAGGTCCCTCCTCCTATGCTAGTTTCCTACCAAACAAGTGGTAGGACGCCTTGCCAAACCCACATTTGAAAGAGAAACAAAAAACAATATCAATGTCACCATCAATTACATATAGATATATATAAAATAAGAATACTCAAAATGTAGAAAAAAATAAAGGTCATACCTGCTAGACCCCATGCATAGCCAACAGGGAGAACGATATCTAGGTCACCCAAGAAATCCATCCCTGAATATAGGAAATAAAAGAATACCTACGAGTTTGGCTCGAACCACACCTCAACTGTCGAATCCCAGTAATGACTTGCCTGTCCCCCATCAACACGAGGTATCACAAGTGCCCACCGGCGCATCCGAGGATCCCTCAGTGGACCTAGGGGCACCATGACAAAGGGTTAGAGCATCAAAACCCTCTCATACATAATGCTACAGAGGATTATTGCATAAGCGAAGGTATTAATGGCACCCCTCTAGGCCTTGGCCAACTGAGTGACCATGCCCTAGTGTATGTAGCAACCCTAATAAAAAAAGTGTCTAGCCTGAAGCCAATGAAAAACCACAATCTGGGGAAGCAACACTCGATGGTTTAGTGTTGACCTAGACAGGTGAACGATCATCTCCAAAGAAACCCTCTCAGCTAGGTTCATGATAACACTCACAAGGATATAGCCACAGGTGATCACATTAGGACCTCAATGTCTCTCCTCCTCGATCTAGCGATGAATGTTCACTCCCCCAGGGGGGAGTGGATAAGGAAGGGCCTCCCCCTAAGGCCATAGACCTGTCAAAAAATTAATGTCTATCTCTGGCTTAATCATGACATCTCTGAAGTGTGGGACCATAACATGTCATCTCCTGTTCTAGCATCAGACCGGGTAGCGCAGGAACCCATCCTGGGACCTTAGTATGTTGTAATCTAAAAGCTTAAGTAAGCCATATAGAGTAGTGATCTCCCAAGCAAGGGGGTCTTGGGCCATTGTCACACAAAGATCATGCTAGTCCCTCTCTCACCACAACATCTGACCATCAGGAAAACCACCAAAAAATATTTTTTGATCAGAAAATGATTAATTTTTTTAAAAATTGGTGCTCCCAATGCCTATAGAAACCTTATGCACATTGAATGCATGCCTATAGAAGATACAACCACGTGGACCAGTGTGCATAAATTTCCCCAACCACAAGGGCCTCATGAAAAACTCACTTTTTGCGTGACGACAACGTAGGCCATCCTTGTTTGCCCGCGTGGTCCTACCCAAAAATGGCAATGAAATCCGTACAAATTCACATTTGTACAAACCACCCACTCATGAAAATGACATAAATAAAAAGTGGTACATTTAAGGTCATACCTGACATTGATAGCACGAATTTGGGGTACTCAGGCTGATCACAACAACAAGAGAAGCTCGTCTCTGACCTCAGAGCCTAAAAAGACACAAACAATTTGAAAATGAACCATATTGGCCTATATATTTCTCTTATTTCATTTTTCAACAGACCATCACTAGAGCTCAGAGTACCTAATCACAAAACTGAGAGAAACATAATAATTTGCACTTCATTGTGTTCAAACCAGGCCCCATAGATCCACATTTTATAAAACATCATTTTCAGGCACCACACCCACCATAATTGAGTTCAAGTACGCCCCCTCTTGTTACTTAGAAATTAAATTTATTTCAAAAATATTGGTATAAGAATATGCTTTTACTTGGGGTATTGGCTGTAGGTATTGCAGGCACACCATGTCACCATATACCCCAGATAACAAAGGTACAAGAGTAGGTATCATTTTACCCTCACCATGATAAGCTTCCCTAAAATTCTTTGCATATCCTGACATCATTTATCCAGAGGAATAGACCATAGGTTTCAGTCACCCTACCATGTATATCATCAACCCACCTTGCACATGATAAGCACCATTGCAGATCGGTAGAGCCTCGCCTTCCATGGCATCCATCACACATGTAGACCATACGTCAATATCTACAACCGTGACCATAAAATTTGGCTAGGGAACCACTTCATGTTTGTGCATTGATCATCAAACATCAATTCAATTTTTATCCATTACATGTTAAAACCACGTTCCTAGGCCATCATTCTCTACAAGTAGATCGGAAAAATAACACCACCATGTTTCACATTCGGCTTATCACACCCCCATCAGCATAGCCCATTTATGACATTTTCATCCACCTCATCAACCCTACACCGATACCAACCAATGGGCCCCCCACCCCTAGTAAAACACACTCCTTACACCATATTGAAGGATTATCCATGATTATGGGGCACCCATTTCTGTGATTGTACATCCAAACTACTTTCATATTCTTTTGGCAAGTGTACAAAGAATTTTTTTAGGAGAGAACTCCCACCTATCCATTCTCACCTGGTAGTAGTCCCTAAACACCCTTGGTCGGAGCTGCACATTCTTTACCACACCCAACAATGAAAATCATAACAACTATACACCTACCCTGGATGTCCTATCGAATCTAGGGATTTCCTCATTTACAGCATCTACAACTCCGACCTCAGGCGACTTAACTAACATCATTAGCTATAGCCATTTATCATCATCATGCCCAATTAACCCATCACATCATGCCCTGATACATCAGAAACCCTATTCCTTTGCATCAAAACTCATTTCAATCGGTTGATGCTTCCTTCCAATCGATTGCAACAACCGTTTTACAAGAAGTACCATGGATGAATCCTCGTCTCAATAGGGGTATCCTCTTATGGAACTATGGGAATAATCATTTCCCATTGATTTCATCGATCCTATTGAGATTTGACTTGAACATAATATTTCAAGCCCAATATGGTATCATACTTCATAATCATTACACTTTGTTGAAATTTGTCGAAGACCCATGACTCAATAAGCATCTCTTTCAGCAATTCTTACACAGGAAGGTCCCAAAAAGTCAAAGACCCATGCATACAATGAGCACTTGATCTAAAAATGTGTCATACAAGGATTATGCTTTTGGGCGCCATATTAAACCTTATTTCAAAGAAAAAATGCCCCCAAGGGCATCAGAAACCATCGTCATCAAACAAATGAAGGCCGCTACCAAAAAGTGACATAAAAAGAACCACTATCTGTCATATTAGCCTAACTAGTCAAACATAATGAGCATGGGACATGTCTATCTCGTAGAAATATTTTATTCATTCTATCTCTTTCAGGTTTCCTATAGAGAATGGTGTCCATTTTACTTATGATAAGGGATCTCCCAACTTAGCTCCAAAGAAAGTTACCCTCTATCTCTCTCTCAAAAGGATCACACAGGAAAGAAAGAACAATGTATTTCTGCTATACATTTCTTCCTAGATCTCATACATTAGGGGGAAACTATTAACACCAAAAAATCATATAGGAAAAAGACATTAAAAATGTTAAGCATAAGTTACGGATGAAGATTTCTAGAGAAGAAATACATTAGAGCAGACTAAAATTTAATTTTTTCCTAAGGTTCAAAAGGAAATTAAATGACAACGCACCTTCATCAAAGGAATTGTGCACAAAGCACGACTATTCCTTTGATAGCCACACGGTCATGAATATGGTGAAATGTCACCATCCCAGACCACTTGGCATGCTTGGTTAAGATGATTCTATGCCCAGTACTGTCAATGAAAATTCGATTTGAGCCACCTTGAGGAGTAAATGCAACCCACAAAGGAATCCCTCCTCCACTTGTGTCACTATACATCTTAGGCCAAGAGAAGGGGAAGGAATTTGAAAAATGTCTTTATAAGCTAGCCTTTGGAAGAAGAATGGGAGACACATTTCTATGTTGGCCAAATTGCTTCATAGCAAACCAACTTGCATAGTCAAGCAATAGAGGGATTGGAAGGACTCATATATTGTCCAACCAACATCTCTGCCGAAGAGAGAGGGGTTCACCACTTGATCTTGATCTAGCATACTTTGAGAGAGGGAAGATGCGCTTACAGGAACTCGAGGGAAGGAGACCTCCTTGTTTTGGGTATTTGAGCTCCATAGCTCAAAGGACCCTCTTCAAGTGTTTAGCATTATATATTTTTTACCACTAGCACCTAACAAATGGAGAAATCTTCACTTGTGTTATTAGTATGTTTGCTCCTTTAAGCTTTTGTATTTTTTATCTTGTATTTTGATTCTTTCTTAGTGAAGTATTCTTACTTTTCCCTCAAACTTAATTGGCATTGTGTCAAATCTATTCCACTAATAGTAGGTAGTCACTTTTCTCTGTGACCTTGTGTAGGTACCAACCACCTTACTAAAGAAGTGTGTTTCGTATGCCCTTGTACCAAATACACTACCACACACGGAACCACCTGCAAAACATGTACACAATGCCAAATGTACATTGCGCCACCTGTACAATGTGTACACAATACCACATGTACATAACACCACATGCACGACATGTAAACGATGCCACATGTACATAGTGCCACATGCATGACATGTACATGGCACCACCCGCACACAAAACCACATGTACAACATGTACGCAACACCATATTCACACAACACCACATGTACAATCATGCACACAACACCATATGTACATCACACCATCTATACAACATGCGCACAACACCATATGCACACTCCACCATGTATCCAACATGTACACAATACAGTATGTACACAGAACCACATATCTAACATGTACATAACACCATCTATACCTAGCACTGCATATTTAATATACACACAACACTATATATACAATAGAGATACAACATCATATGTACACAATCCTACCTATGTTACATGTACACATCACCATAGGTACAATCACTGGATATACAGCATGTGCAACATATACAAAATAATAGTATTGCACATCCATAGACCACACACTCACCCCACAAGAGAATTTTCTTCTAGTGTCTTTCCAGTATCCATGCTTATCCTAGCATGTCGCAATTCACACTACTTTCACTTCATTGATGTACCCCTCAACACTAGTTGTCCATAACATAAACATAGGCAGAGAAGAAGCATATAATATCAATTCATGCCCACATGATACTAAGCTTGTAGATTTGTCAAATTTTCTCTTCCCACTTGATTCCTCATAAGAAAAATAACCTCTTCATGACATTCACCTGCATAAGAAATCATTCCTCCACAAGAATGATCCTTCAAAACCCTTTCAGACAGTGAAATAAATACATATATACATACAAATATAATCATTAGCATAAAAAAATCATTATCCTGTTAGAAAGTGGCATACATACACACATATATACATATAAACACTAAGCATCAAATAACCACGATCCATGGTGACCCTCTCAAACACAACATACACACATGCATAGATGTATATAGATATAAACACCAACATAATCATGATTACATCATAATTACCAAATATCATAAGGTCAAGGTTAAGAGAACTTTCTTTATTCGTGCACAAAATGCATAACAATGACAACAACAGTTCCCAACATATCAAATGCATCTAACATCTCAGATCCATTTTCTTCACCTTTTTGTTTACTTTCTCATGTATGTGCTGCCATCATCAGTTTACCACAATGGACCAAACTAGTCCAATCAACTGTCATATTCTTACCTTCAACTGTGCTTACTCATGAACCGAGCTTCATCCATGTCTTTCATCACCTCTTGGGTACCACACAACTATCCCCGAGATCTATTACTTTCCTCTTTCTCCAACCAATTCCCAATACTCTCAAAACATAAAAGGAAAGAAAAAGAAAAAACACAAGGAATACCATGAAAAAAAAAAAGTAATACGACACCGTAATAAAGTGTCAAGGCCTTCCACCAGACATAAATAAAACTGCAAACCAAGTGCAAACAAATCACACGAGATAAAAAGCAAAAGAATAACAAAAAATACCATGACCCAATACTTATGGTTCCCAATGCCAATAACTAGCTAACATGTTCGCATCATAAACTCACAAATAGTTGTCATTCATGCATAGAAGTCACACATGCACAGTCAATATAGATTGCTATGAGATAATATCACAACATATTAACTCATACCTAAATGGAATAACTCTAACCATATTCCTAGGCCAATCAAATTAACAATGATGCATATAACATCAAGATATTAATACAATAACCTTAATCATAAATAACATATAACAACAATAATTTAACATATAACATATTCATCAACAACATATAAAATAATCATCATGCTAACTACAAGTTAACTTATAACATATTCATCAATAACATATAACATAATTACTAGCTAATACCATGCCTCACTAACTAACGCATCTACATATGATCACACTAGTCAACTAACATCTATAATAACATCAATAGAATGAGAGACATACACATAACCATAATTCATATGACTACACTGATCAACAAATATTTATCATACCTGCAACCATAATAGTAATAGAATGACAAACATATGAGTAACCTTAATGCTTACAACAACCATGAATCACATACCTGAATGTCAAGCATACAAACTTGTATTATGGTCTCATCTTACCCCAAAGTCCATTTTTGCAACATCACTTTAATGATATGCATCTCCTACTCTATCTCATCCAACGCATTAGCATCATAACATACCAATATCATCATGATGACCTAATTTCATACAATGTCTTGTGCAAAACAACCTCAATAATACCAATGCAAACTTGACCATATGAACCCACTTAACATGTATAAAAAATCATGAATGACCAATTCATGTTCAACATATGAAATCACACAAGAAATCACACATGGATAACACCGAAGCATGACCAATATGTAACCCTAGCATAAGCAAGAAATTCATCTACAATATGTAACAATACGTAAGCAATCATGCACAAAAAATACATAAGCATGAGAAACACATAACCAGTCATACACTCATGAAAACATGTTGACAACAACACCATCAACACTTCCATAGTGACACCACTACCACCATGGTCAACAAAACATAGATGAAGCAAGCATATACACCATAGGTATGAGAAACACACATGCAACCAACATAAATACATGAGCAACAAACCACCCATCGATTTTGAGGGTTGAGCCATGCTTTGATACCACTCTATAACACCCTCTTCCGACATCTACCCAATTAACTGGAAAACCATGGTAAAAATGTGACGAGAGGCTACTATGATGATATTCAACCTCCTAGGTGACCTTAAGGAAGTGGAACCGACGGAAAAACAATCATACATGCCTTTCACAACAACAATAACACCCCCAGAAGGTACCCCAACATTTCAGGCCTCTTACCCTTGGGTCATATTGACATTTCAAACCCTTTGAGGCATAGACACAAGCACAGGATTGCAAGCCAAAATCTAGGTGCCCATAGACGTAGGCACAACAATACATGCTAGCATCCAAGGTTCCAATCCATCATTTTTCTACCAATGTCCCTGGGATTTACACCACCTTTTAAGGACCAAAACCCAATGTTCTCCCTATAATATCATGAAAATTTCAGAGATGATAAATAACAATAGGAAAATGATACAAAATAAATCAAATCAATAAGAACTCATTCGCACCCCTCCTAGCCATGCAATGAATTTTTTCAAACATGTAACAAACATTGAAACTACGGGTGTAAACAACATATCAGAGCATATGGGTCTAAAATTTATCTGAGAATTTCTAAGAAGCATTTCACACTTACCTCATTAGCTACATGTAATGTCCCTAAATTAGCTAAGCTAATTAGTGTTGGGCATTAAAAGAGGTATGAAATTCCTATGTATTTGTTCATTCTTTCACCATAAATGTACTTCAGTTTGTCTTGAAAAGGTAATCTATCATGATAATTGTAATTAATTTGGAAAGGTTTACATCGAGTCTAAAAAAGGTGACTAAAGATTGTTTTTATTGTCAAATCAGGAATTCGAAGAGGTGAGCAGCTGTATCAAAGGCATGGCTGAAAACACTCTAACTCCTACTCCATTTGTGATGAACCATATTCAGCTGAAGCCAAGAAGATCTGAACGGATTGCCCGAAAAGGGCAAGAGACAGCTCGGCCCTAAACTAAGCAAACAGAACTGTGATAAAACAAAGAAGGTGTGAATCCCTCAGGATCGGAAGATCCTGAGGGATCGTTGTACAAACTTATCATCTTTCTTGATTTGTCCGTCCAAAGATCGAATATAAAGGAAATGATCATTAGTGACCCGGGACGGTGGATTGTTGTTGTAAAAGACTTTCATATTTCCTTTGTAATCGAATAATTCTCGACTCTCTGTTGTGAGAAAACATTGTCTGTAATGTCTTTTTGATTAATATAAAAACATCGGTTTCATCTATTCTCTAGAATTCTAAGTTAGACCCAGCGGTACTTCACTAGTGCTAAGGGCCCGGCTCTGGTGGATTACTATGTTGTTGTATTATTAATCTTGGTTTGTTAATGCGCAAAGTGTGTTTCATATTTATTTTCATTACAGAGTTGTTTCATTGATTGTCGAAGCAAACACTGATTCATTGCTATTCCATTTATCAAACTTACTATTATCTATCAGCGGTGCTGTAATTACAGTGAGTTGTTGTTCCATTTATTTATGGTTTTTTGTTAGATTACAATTGGACTGTCGACAGGTTTGAGTTCAAGATTTAATTGTTCGAATTGCGTTAGAATCGTAGTTGTTGTTTCTTTCAAAGAATTGTAATTGTTGTTTCTTTTATGCTGCTGTTCCTTTTTAGATTCCATTTCCTTTGAGTTGTTTTCGCTTGCTTTGAGATCTCTAAATTGTAGAGGACAGAGCTAATCGTTCCATGTTCCCAGATTTAGGCATCTCGCATCGATTTCTAAGGGAAAGAGTTATCACTACTGCATCCCTGATCGATGTCCCGCAAGATTGCTGTAGTGTAGCCTTTACATTCCTGTTATTTGCAATTAGATTTCTTTTCAAGCATTTATTACTTTTGCATTTGTATTTCTATGCTACATCTTCACAAGCATTGCTCTTAGACAATTGCAGCCTCAGACAGAGTACACTCTTGGAATAAAAAGACGCTCCTGGATTGATGATTAATGTGAGATAATTAGGTGTTCAAAAGATACCTCTTTATGACTCAACATTTTGGCGCCGTTGCCGGGGAGAGTGTATGCCATTCTTTCAAGAGTAATGCATAGCTGATCTCGGTCTTCTCATGGAGAATTGGGTATTAAAGACGGAAGGTAAGAACCTACGCACTGGGAAAGAAACATACTTGCTCGCGGCTCGCTTCACAGCAGAGGTAAGTAAGATTTTCTTTTGGGTAGGAATGAAGAATTGTTTATTTTGAATGAATAAATCAATTAAGCAAAACAAAAACCCTCCCAAAGCCAAAAAACCTAAGGGGCCGGTGACCCTTGGGTGCACGACCTTTATTGACGAAATCCTTAAGAAAACTAAATCTCAGCCGTCTATAGGATTTAAAAGAACTACTTCTAGACAGCCTACTAGTTCCCTTCAGGCTACAGAATTACCATCTGAGGCCTTCGCTGAGATATACATTCAAACAGAGGGAATTAAGCAAGATTCCCAATAAATTGAGAATCCTTGCATAAGTTTCTTGCAAGAAGGGAATTCCAGCAACCTCCAAGAAGGAGAAGGGGAGACAGGAGAAAGCACAAACTCAAAATCACCTATTAAAATTACCCAAACAATAAATATCCCAAATAGGGGAAGTGTTGTTCAACCTATTCAAAACCAAGGTCTTGAATCACCTCAAACAGTAGGACAACAGGGAATACCCGTTCCAGAAAGAGGAAGTGCTGTCAAAATTATCTCTACCCCTGTTCGCAAACCTAGAAATTCCCTGGAGATCCCAAAAGGGTATTGGCATATTTTTTATCAAATGGCCCAGAACCAAAACCCGAACCAGCAGCAAACCTCTACGCTGCAATACCCCATAGTAGACACTGCAGTTAACGCACCCATGAAAGCTATCCCTCTTCAACATATTCCTACCTTTCATGGTCTAACATCAGAAGACCCAGATGTGTTTCTGTTTGAGTTTGATGTGCTGTGTAGAGGATACGATTATACCACAGACCCCCAAAAACTAAAGCTGTTCCCTTCTACGTTAAAAGGAGCAGCCCTACGATGGTTTATGGGATTAGGTGGAGGTGTCATAACTGATTGGGATCATATGAAGACTGCATTTTTAAAGAAATATCAAGACTATTGCAGGTCACGAGAATTAAAATATGAAATATTCCAAATGACAGCCAAACCAAGTGAAACCTTGGAAGAATACGTGGAACAATTTCAGTACAATCTTCAAAGATCACCATATGCATCTTCACCCTTACCTGATAACGTTTTGAAAACTACATTAGTTAGGGGAATGAAAGATCAGTGGGTTGAAACACTAAATCTTATGGGAAAAGGTGATATATATCAAGAAAGTTATTCTCACATTGTTGATTTGTGTATCAGGTGTTCGAGGGGTAATACGAGATTGAAATCAGCTGAACGTGACATGATCACAAGGGAGAATAAGGCCTCTAACGAAGGTGTGACTCGTGTAGAGATTGGAAATTTGTTAGAAGATTTTAAGACAGACATCCTGGGGACTTTAACAACACATTTTGACATCATGCAAGCCAAGCAGAAGCAGGCAGAAGCAGAACAAAATCTGGCAATATTCTGCCCTAGGTGTAGAAAGAAACATAGCCACAAAGAATGCCCATTGGATGTGGTTAAAGTTTGCGCCATTTGTACGAAAGATCACCCTACAGAGGGATGCCCGTCGCTTCCTGGCCTAAAAGCAGTTTATAAAGAGGCAGAAGAGGAATCAGAAGTAGTGTGTCTGCTTAACCAGTGCCGACAGTGACAGCCACGACCATCAGGTATGCCAAATGATCCATTTTCTTTTCAGCCTCAATATAATGCTCAACAGTATAGTGGAATGTGGCAGAACCAATCACCCTTTCCTAATTGGTAACAACAGCCATTTCCTCCCACATCTTGGCCCAATCAAACAAATCAGAATAACTGGCCTAGCTTTACTTTCTGCCCACCATTTTGGCCTCCATAATGGTCCCCTTCTACTTCTCAGAATCAGGCCTAGTAGTCAAACTGGCAAAAACCTCCAAATCAGCCAGCAGGATCAATTCCTCTCTCTCAACCTACACTGCCAGCCCCTTACCCAAACCCCCAGACTAATTTAAGACCGCAACTCCTAGCCCAACCCAACCCAAACCCAAACAATAGACCAGTTCAGTCTGTCCAAATAACAGAACCTCCTGAAGTAGAAACTGAACTAACGGAGTGTAACGATCTTCAATTGAGGTCTGGGCGTATAGTTGAAACAGAGAGAAATAATGATGAGCATATTGAAAATCCGTTACTAGAAGAACAAACAAAACATAACGAGAGGGAAGTTCAACAACAGAACCAACACCAAAATCAACAACAACAAGGAATAACTTCCTCTCCACCATTCCCAGAATGATTAATTATTCCCTGATCATTAGAATAGCCTAATTTTGATCTTCTGGGAGAATTAAAAATTTTATGTATCAGAATCCCTCTCCTCCAAGCCATTCAAGATATTCCTATATATGCAAAAACCATTAAGGGATTATGCATAAAAAAGCCAAAGAGGAGAACCACAACCAATCCTACTGTCCAAATAGTCGGTACCTTATCTGATTTACTATCAGGAATGGAAACACCTATCAAATATGAAGATCCAGGAAACCCTATAGCAACAGTTCAGATCAATGGCCAATCATTCCCTAATGCCTTAGTTGATCTGGGAGCAGCAATCAACATTTTAACAACCACTACCTGTCAGAAACTGGGCATTATATCACTGGAACCAACAACAACCTTGTTGGAATTGGCCGATCAATCAGTAGTTAAACCAGAAGGCACCTTACAAGATGTCATGGTATCTGTAGATTCCTGGGAGTACCCTGCTGACTTCCTAGTTATCAACCCAAAGAACCGACTAGATGGACATCCTTTAATTCTAGGTAGACCTTGGTTGGCAACCACCGATGCTTACATTGGATGCCGACAAAGCAACATGACCATAACAAGGGGAAATTATGTCGAGAACTTAGCCTTATATCCCCCAGCCCAACCAAGTCTATCAATCATTAAAACAAGACAACCACCTGCATCATATTTTGTGGAAAACATGAGGTCACCTCTAACTATAGAAGAAGCTTTGAATTTTAAAGATCAAATAGAGGATGATTTCATTAGTAATTTCATTAATAAATCACAAAATGAATCTCACTTGCAATGTCACATGATTGAGGCAGCATTCGACAATAAAGAAGAAGAAGATCCTTTTAAAGACATTCATGATCAAGCAATACCTACGACATCTGTTAGTAATACTAAGGTTGTAGAAATTGAACCAGGTAAAACTTTGAACATTAACAAGAATCTCACTGCTGAACAAGAAGAGAAATTGGTCCAATTATTACGAAAATACAACGCAACCTTTGCATGGGATTACCCCGATATGAAAGGAATTGACCCTCAATTATGTACTCACCACATTTATATTGAAAAAGATGCAAGACCCATTCATCAACCTCAAAGGAGACTAAATCCTCACCTTAAAGATATTGTAAAAGACGAATTACAAAAACTATTGGATGTCAATTTTGTCTATCCAATTTCTGATAGTAAGTGGGTCTCCCCATTAGTGGTGGTACCTAAAAAGAATGGAAAGTGGAGGATATGTGTAGATTACCATGAACTTAACAAGGAAACACAGAAAGACCACTTTCCTCTTCCTTTCATTGACCAGGTATTAGACACATTGGCAGGAAAGAAATTCTTTTCATTTCTGGATGGCTTCAGTGGATACAACCAAATTCAGATTGCCCCTGAAGACTAGGACAAGACTACTTTTACCTGCCCATGGGGTACATTTGCCTACCGAGTCTTACCTTTTGGCCTATGCAATGCTCCTGCTACATTTCAAAGGGCAATTCTCAGCATCTTTGCAGACTTAATAAATGAAGGTCTCGAAGTATATATGGATGATTTCACTCCTTATGGGGATGATTTTGAACCTGCATTGCAGAATCTAGAAAAAGTATTGCAAATATGTATTGACACTAGGCTTTGTTTAAGCAATGAAAAATGTCTTATGATGATGACCGAAGGAGTTATCTTAGGCCATTATATTTCAGCAGAAGGAATTCAAGTAGATCCAGCCAAAATTCAAATACTCTTGTTAATTCCTACACCTACTACAACGACAGAGGTACGTAGCTTTCTTGGATTTTCTAGTTATTATAGAAGATTTATAGAGCATTATTCTCGAATAGCTGCACCTTTATATGCGCTGACTGCAAATACTGATTTTGTTTGGAAAGACAAATGTGACAATGCTTTTAATGATTTGAGGAAGCTCGTTGCAACAGCCCCTGTGCTGAGGGGCCCAAATTGGAATTTACCATTCCAAATTTCATCTGACGCCTCAGACACAGCAATCGGAGCAGTACTTGGGCAGGAGGAAGACAAAAAGCCATATGCAATTTACTACATTAGCAAAAATCTGACCCCTGCCGAATTAAACTATACTGTGACTGAGAAAGAATTTTTAGCTGTAGTTCACGCTATAAATAAATTTAGACATTACATAACTGGGTATCCTGTAGTTCTTTACACATATCACTCTACCATTAAGTTTTTAGAAAATAAAACTGTTGCAAATGGAAGAGTGACTCGATGGTTGATTTTACTGCATGAATTTGATATCACGATCAAAGATCGACCGGGCAAATAGAACCCTGTAGCTGACTTTCTGTCCAGAATGCCAAAGCCCACAGATGTAGAACCGGTTGAAGATCACTTCCCGGATGAACATCTCTTCGTTGTTACTACCAGAACACCATGGTATGTTGATATAGCAAACTATTTTGCAATAGGTAAATTACCCAAACATCTATCCCTTAATGAACAAAAGCAAATAATAAACCGTAGCACCCGTTTTTCTTGGATAGGAAGCTACTTATTTCATACAGGTGCAGATATGCAAATAAGAAGATGCGTTAGCGAGGATGAGGTATATGATATTTTGAAAGCATGCCATGATGGACAGTGTGGTGGACACTTTGCAGATCGTAGAACAACCCATAAAGTCCTTCGAACAGGCTATTATTGGCCTAATATCTTTAGAGACGCTAAAAAATTTGTGCAGGCCTGTGATAGCTGTCAGAGGGCCGGTCGCCCTAGGAAGTCTGATGAAATGCCCTTGAACCCTCAACTAGTGATTGAACCCTTCGAACGGTGGGCCCTTGACTTCGTTGGTCCTATTAGCCCACCATCGAACCAGAAAATATATATCCTAGTTGCTACTGAATACATTACTAAATGGGTTGAAGCAGATCCTCTTTCAAAAGCTACAGAGGATTCCGTGATACAGTTTCTTTTCCAAATTTTCGTGCGCTATGGCCTCCCACGAGACATAATCACAGATGGGGGACCACAGTTTGTAGGTAATAAATTGGCTGATACATTGCAGAATTACCATATTTAGCATAAAATTACAACTCCATACCACCCACAAGCCAATGGCCAAGTCGAAAGCACGAATAAGGTAATTGAATCTATACTGACAAAAACCGTTGCTTCACATAGACGAGATTGGGCCTACAGACTACCAGAAGCATTGTGGGCATACCGAATGACATGGAGACCTACTACAGGATATTCGCCATACCAGTTGGTATTTGGAAAATAACCCATCTTTCCTATCGAATTTGAAATTCAAACATTAAGGACAACTCAAAAGGTGGCTCTGAATTTGGACGAAGCCCAGGCAAAAAGACTGCAGCAACTTAACGAATTGGATGAAATCAGACTCTCTGCTCTTCAGCACATAGCATTAATTCAGCAACAGAGAGAAAAATGGCATGACGCCCACATTAAACAAAGGATCTTCCACGAAGGAGATTGGGCACTCCTATACGATTCTCGGTTTCAGGATTTCCCTGGAAAGCTCCAGACTAGGTGGCTTGGACCCTACGAAATTCAGAAAGTGCATGATAACGACACTCTCACATTAGTCACCATTGACAGATCTGGGCATTCCTTTAAGGTTAATGGCCATCGGGTTTGATTATATCATAAGCCGCTTACCCGTGAATCCTTTTGCCAGCAGTTACGGGAAGACTCCACCATTGAAATTCTTACTGAAGGGGAGAATTCCTCCCTTGCGCCAGTTTGATACATTGTTTTTTAATTTTTGTACATAACGCATTCTCTTTTTTTTTCTGCTTTTGGTTTCTGTTTTATGAAATTCATTTCCTTTGTTAATACTTATTTTATTTTATTTTATTTTCGTTTGAATTCAGTTTCTTTAAAAACGAAAACAACAAAAAAAAAATTGTGCTTTTTTTCGCGTTGCTGTTCCTTTCTAACGGAACAGCACTTCTGCTATTCCTTTTGAAAGGAAAAATAGTTTTTCAGAAGGTCTTTGCTGTTCCTTTTGAAAGGAACAACAGTTTTGGAGAGTGTTTTTGCTGTTCCTTTCCAAAGGAACAGCACTTTCGTAGCATATTTTTCTGCTGTTCCTTTTGAAAGGAACAGCAGTTTCGCAGAGTGTTTTTGCTGTTCCTTTCCAAAGGAACAACACTTTCGTAGGATATTTTTCTGCTCTTCCTTTTGAATGGAACAGCAGTTTCCCGCAGTGTTTTCGCTGTTCCATTCTAAAGGAACAGCATTTTCGTAGAGAATTTCTTCATTGTTCCTTTTAAAAGGAACAGTAGTTTCACAAATTGTTTTTGCTGTAACAACACTTTTTGAATGATTGTTTTTGGCTTGTATTTTTTATTGTTGATCATTTTTTTCTTTTCTCTTTCAAGGCAACAATATCATAAACAATCATACAAATTAAGGATTACTGCAATCAGCAAATCAAAATAAATCGTCATTTTTAAGGAAATTGTCTAGTAATAAAAAAAAGGAGGAAAAGGGGCACGAACAATAACACAATATTGTTATTTTATCACTATTAAATAAATCTGATCGATTATCTTTATCATGATTGGTTCCTTCCCCATATGTTTTAAGTTTCTTTGATATTTATCTTTGAATTGGAAATAAGGGTATATTTTCTTTTCTATTGAGATGTTCAGACTTCTTCCACCATTCCTACTATTAAGGAGTGTTGAGCCATCCCTTATGAATAATTGAGGAAAAGTGTTGTTTGATAAAAAAAATATTGATATATCTTAATGTTTTTGCAGATAGAGGATAGTGGGTCTCATTAAGAGCCAGCCTACCGTGATCATAGAGAGGACAGTGGAGTGGCATTCCCATTATGGCCACCAAACCAGGGAAATGGTCCAAAAGACAATTGAAAAAGTCCTTGGAATAGGAGGTCTCATCACGAGCCGACCTGCCCACTTTTCACTTCTTCCCAGTGAATGGCATTGTGATATATCTGGTCACCAAGCCAGCACAATGGCCTCCGTCTTCAATACAAAAATACAACGAAAAAAGAAGCACTTCCTCAAGTACGCATAAAGGACAATGGTTCCGTGGGTTACAAAATAACTCTGTCAAGGTTATGGACACCTGTGGGCAACAGAGCTCTATTGATGATATTGAAGTCATACTTATACACATCAATAGTTACTTAACCCTTTTTCCTACATCTTTATTGAATATCAAATGAAATGCATGAATCCCTTAGTCTTATCTCCGAACCATTACACATGAAAAATATAATAAATCGATCATATTACTTTAATATGGTAAATAACGCAATTACATTCATGATAATATTGTGCTGTCCCTTCACCTTATATTTGAATTATTACAACGCGATTTCCTCATTATTACCGATTTATCTTATGCATCGATTTCAGTAATTACTTAATTTGAATGACTATATCATAATTGTGCCTGTTTTTTTTCACTACTGTCCTATTGCTGTGCCACACACGCCACCCTTACTTGACGGTAGAGGACGACCTCTCACTCGTTTGGGGGGTGGAAATGTCTGCATGTAGATCTGACAACCAAAATTTCTTTACCTGCATCTCCGCAATATATTTTTATGAACTAGAACCCCCGTATTTTTAGAGAATGACGAGCTTTAACAAACTGCGCTGTGCTGTTACATTAAGGTTACTGTGTGTTGAGAACAATTAACGAAACACAGAGATGGGAGGAAGTCCAATTCGCAGCGAACCACAGACATTGATCATCTCTGATGCCGCATGGGCAATATTAGAAAGACTGGGGTGGATTACATACTTTATGAGAATGCAACAACCCCATGAAGCAGTGGCTACTGAATTTTTGTTAAATCTGCAGGAAGGTTCCTCTACAGTCAGAGGGAGGCAGATAGCTATGTCCGATGAGATAATTGTAGAAGTATCCGGCATTCCTACGCAAGGAACCACTTGGACTCAGAAGAAGATTAGAATTCGGGAGGCCATGCAAATTTTTCAAGATGAAGGGCAGATGTTAATAGTCAAAGGGAGAGGAGTCCACCCGGCATCGTTAGGCGAACCATGGACAGAATTGGCTAGGATCGTACAGGCTTACATAACATGCGACGGTAGAAAAGACGTGGTAAGACCCCGCCATCTTAAGCTGTTAGCTATGCTAAAACAGAAATGTACTATTAATCTGCCTGAATTCTTAAACTCTTTATTACATGATATTTCTCGTGGAATTAGAAAAGCCCAGCATGTAGATATGGTAGTTAGTCACCATTGCTTGATTCAGCTGATAGTCAGTTATAGCCTCGCCCAGCAGCAGACTAGCTGGGAGGAGCTAATATTTTCCATTGAAGGGGGGATGGCTTTACCGAGACGAAAGAGGATGGTTGGCTTAATAGCTCAGTCCTCCACTCACAGACAACCCCTCCGACTAAAACAAAGCAGGAAGTTAATGGAGGAACTCCCGGGTAGCAGTAGCCAGCCCCTAGAACTAAACAGTTCAGGCAAAAAGGAACAGCCTCCACAATTGGAAGGAGTAAGTCCTCGTACTGAGGAAGTAGAAGAATTGGAAGGACAAATTCGTTACTCAGACGAGGAGGAAATTAGTCACCATACCAATAGTGAAAAACAACCTAGTACAGAGGAAGAAGTCCGCTACTCAGATGAGGAAGAGGCAAACTACCATACTGATGATGAAAAGCAATCAGAGGAAGGGGAGATACGTTATTCGGACGAAGAAGAGATTGAAGGAGATTCAGAGGAGGAAGAAGTCGAAGGTGAAATTCGGTATTTGGACGAAGAGGAAGGTAGTTATCACACCTGCGATGCGAATGAAGATAATCTTAGCAGTAATGAGGATGAAACAAGGCCTGTCGAAAATTTCAATACGAGCCCTCTGCAGGAAGACCAATTGGCCCATATTTTGGCCAACATGAGCAATTATGCACGATCTCTGGACCCCAACAATGACATTAATCAAATACCAGAATGCTCTGCCTTTGATAGGGGTGTGACTGATGAAACAACAAACCCTAGCGAAGCTAGGGTTGCTTCTCCTGAGATGCACGAACAGGAGAATGCGCATACTAAGCCAACATTTCGACCCAGAAACCCCCAGGAAACCGCAGAGTTAACTGAACAAATGATTCCTGAGGAATATGGTCAAGAGCATGAGAGTATGGAACAGGAACCCCAAGAAGAGGTGCAGGAAACATATGTCACTGAGGGCATGGCTCAAAACCCTGCTGAGTAATTGGGGTCAGATGAGCAATTTTCTGTCCCTTTGAGAAAGAAGAAGAGAACAACTGAAGTTGAGAAGCTTCATAGAGAAAGGAAAAATCTTCATAAATTGATTGAGCAGCTTAGGAAAACTATTATGGTTTTAAGAATGAAGCAGACACCTAAGTGAATCCCTAAAAGAAGAAACCCTGTCATCAAATGAAGATCAAAAAGGAGAAGGGTAACTGCTAATAGAAGTCCTCAAGTAGAGGAAGAAACCGTACTTGAGCCTAGTTATGAGGATTTGGAGCAGCAAACAGCTGTCCCAACATCAACTGTTCCAGAAGAACCTGCTCTAAGTGAAAATATCCAACCTAGCAGTGAGCAAACCTTTAGTGATCCAGCATTAATTAGACTGCAAGAAGAATTGGCACAGGCCCGAATCGAGAGACAGAAGTTGGAAGAGGATACTGTCCCAAGGAAGAAATATCAAGAATTGCAGCAACAGATGAAAATCATTCATGAGGCAGAAACTGAAGCTCATGAAAAACATCGAGAGGCAGAGATGAAAGCTGACAAGGTAAGCAACCAATTAAAATTAGCACGAAATCAAATGGATACTCTCTGCTCCCTGTATACTGATGTCTTAGCTTGTAGGTGCCCTGCCAAAAACTATGCTTTATTTCTGTTAGAAAGATATTTGCAATTAAAAATCAAGGCAGTTAGGGCTGGCAAATCAATAGAGCTAAGAACTATAAACGACCTAATATCATGCTACAAGCGTTAAGGGGACAAAGTACAACGCCTGTTGTGTGAGTTTTATTTGCATAATTTAATTCTTGAAAATGACTGTGAATCAAATCCTAGCCCTTTTATTGGAGATGTACAGTTTCAGGCATTCATTTCTTTTGCCGTAAATCAATTAAAGTGGCTTAAAGCCTACAATGCCTTCCAAAGGCAGGAAAATGAATTGGATCTATGGGTCAGGAGTGAACCTCAAAACCCACTTCAATTATGGGCTAAACAGAAAAGTCTAATGACAAAGAAAGGTGTTACCCAAACTCTGGGGCCTGTTCATAAGTCAATCATTTTGAAAGGAACAGATTATTTTTCATCTATTAGGGACCAGGCTTATGTAGCAGCCAAGATCCAATGGAGAACCTCGAGTAAAAATGTACAAAATAGGGAGCCAAATAATTATAGGAATTTTGGGCTAGCTGTAGACCGTTTCATTTCCTATAGCCATCTTGTTTTGAAAGAAGGACCATTCTGGTTAGGGTGTAGGTTCCGCAACCCCATTATTTGGTACCCTGCTTTGGATTACAAAGCTATTTATGAGCTTCCCGAGGGACAGACAGAGCATATTATTGAAGAGTTAGCTGCACATCATGGTTTTAGGCCTCTCAATGACAAACCTTCTCCAGCTTACTCCTTGAATGCTCTCCATGTAAATTATAGTTTTCATGAGGACATGAAAAAGGTTAAGCAGGGGGGTATGTTGGGCATTAAAAGAGGTATGAAATTCCTATGTATTTGTTCATTCTTTCACCATAAATATACTTCAGTTTGTCTTGAAAAGGTAATCTATCATGATAATTGTAATTAATTTGGAAAGGTTTACATCGAGTCTAAAAAAGGTGACTAAAGATTGTTTTTATTGTCAAATCAGGAATTCGAAGAGGTGAGCAGCTATATCAAAGGCGTGGCTGAAAACACTTTGACTCCTACCCCATTTGTGATGAACCATATTCAGCTGAAGCCAAGAAGATCTGAACGGATTGCCCGAAAAGGGCAAGAGACAGCTCGGCCCTAAACTAAGCAAACAGAACTGTGATAAAACAAAGAAGGTGCGAATCCCTCAGGATCGGAAGATCCTGAGGGATCGCTATACAAAATTATCATCTTTCTTGATTTGTCCGTCCAAAGATCGAATATAAAGGAAATGATCTTTAGTGACCCGGGACGGTGGATTTTTGTTGTAAAAGACTTTCATATTTCCTTTGCAATCGAATAATTCTCGACTCTCTGTCATGAGAAAACACTGTCTGTACTGTCTTTTTTATTAATATAAAAACACCGGTTTCATCTATTCTATAGAATTCTGAGTTAGACCCAGTGGTACTTCACTAGTGCTAAGGGCCCGGCTCTGGTAGATTACTATGTTGTTGTATTATTAATCTTGGTTTGTTAATGCGCAAAGTGTGTTTCATATTTATTTTCATTACAGAGTTGTTTCATTGATTGTCGAAGCAAACACTGATTCATTTCTATTCCATTTATGAAACTTATTATTATCTATCAGCGGTGCTGTAATTACAGTGAGTTGCTGTTCCATTTATTTATGGTTTGTTGTTAGATTACAATTGGACTGTCGACAAGTTTGAGTTCAATATTTAATTGTTCAAATTGCGTTAGAATCATAGTTGTTGTTTCTTTCAAAGATTTGTAATTGTTGTTTCTTTTATGCTGTTGTTCCTTTTTAGATTCCA
Source organism: Pinus albicaulis (assembly GCA_034641835.2). Lineage (NCBI taxonomy): Eukaryota > Viridiplantae > Streptophyta > Pinopsida > Pinales > Pinaceae > Pinus > Pinus albicaulis. The sequence goes on from CM076580.1 coordinate 1,165,287,653, forward strand.
TTTCCTTTGAGTTGTTTTCACTTGCTTTGAGATCTCTAAACTGTAGAGGACAGAGCTAATCGTTCCAAGTTCCTAGATTTAGGCATCTTGCATTGATTTCTAAGGGAAAGAGTTATCGCTACTGCATCCCTAATCGATGTCCCACAAGATTGCTGTAGTGTAGCCTTTACATTCCTGTTATTTGCAATTAGATTTATTTTCAAGCATTTATTACTTCTGCATTTGTATTTCTATGCTACATCTTCACAAGCATTTCTCTTAGACGATTGCAGCCTCAGACAGAGTACACTCTTGGAATAAAAAGATGCTCTCGGATTGATGATTAATGTGAGATAATTAGGTGTTTGAAAGATACCTCTTTATGACTCAACAATTAGGACATTATAATTTTGTTTTATTTTTCATGATTATGAATAATAGACTAATGGAGGACATGCAACACTCCTTAGATCTAAAAATAAATACATGCTCAATGTGAACATGATTAAATATGAGTTGGTTGCATAAAAACCACTTGTGTATGAACAGGGATGAGTTATTTGATTCGGTCAATAGGACCAAATCTCAAGATAGTCTAGGTGCATTGAACCTCCTAAGTGATCTGCGCAGTTCTAGAAGGATCCTCTAAATGAGAAAGGGGCTAATTCAAGTGAGGTGGTTTAGGGTTTTGCACTTCCTCATTTTATAAAAAGGAAGGAGAGGGCTCATGGAAAGATGGTTGATGATTTTAGAAGTTGCTTGAGAAACTCGAGTTCTCTTGGCTGGTTAGCCAAAGGGAAGAGGGTTTCCTATTTAGGAATCCTCTCTCCTTCCATGGAGTAGCTCTTTGGAGGAGGATGTGCTGCATTGATCCACTATCTGGCATTTTGGCCAAGCTTCTACTTCCAACTACAATTCTGATCCTGTTGAGGTTTTGATTTATTTTTTAAGTTGTAGCAAGTGGAGTCTAGATCTTTTCAGATCTAGAGCATTTTAGTACATCTTTTCAGTGGAGGAGGGTTCTAATCCATTGGAGAGCTGTACTGAATGATTTTAGCTTCATTTCAGATCTTTGCATCAGGCCAATGTGTTATTCATGGCATACTACATATTTCCTTCCCCAGATCTGCGTTATTACTGAAGGAGCAGCGTTGCAAGGTTTTTGGCATCATTTTGGAGCTAGATCTCTGATGTGAAGGAAGCCTCCTTACATCAATGGTGATCCTTGGATTGGCCAACCAATCCAAGTCTATTTCTGATTTGATACATTTACTGAAGCTTTTGATTCAGAAATTTTGAATCATTCTGCAGATCTAATATAGTAAAAGTCAGATCTACTTTGGCATTTTCATGTACTGCTGAAATCCCCAAGGGGAATGTAATAAAGAGCCCTTTGGGAATTTTTTTTCATTATAGATCTCTGTTATCATGTATTTATCATTTTTAGACATGTAATATAATAAAAATAAGCTTCAGCCTCTTGAAAATAATGCTGAAGGGTTTCTAGGTCATTCTCTTGTCTTGCAACACCTCAATCTTGAGGGGATTTCTATGTAAAATTGATGTTTAACCTTGATTAATGCCTATGCCATGTTCCTAAACTAATTATATTATTTTTCACACTATTTTACATCTTATACCTTCAGAAAATATGCTTCCCTTTCTTCAGTAAATTTCTGCATCTTCCAAGTCATGGGAAATCATGGTTTTTCTTCACTAGTCGGGAAGGACGAACTGTTTAAATTAGTAAAACGAATTTTTTTTTGCTGAAATTATACATGTAGATCCTTATTTACCTAATATAACATATTATAGAGCCTTAACCCTTAATTTTATGCATATTGTCTTATACACTCATTTTAGGGCCAAAATCCTCACTTTTCCCCACATTTTTGTCAAAAAAGGTTGAGTAAAGGTTTCTGAAGCACTTGGAGTTGGTTTATGAGTGTTTATAAACAATTTTTATGATATATAAATCAAAAATTCCTGAAAAATGTGTTTTTCAGGCATGCTTTGCTGAGAAATCCATTTTTGGGACATTACAGTGGTATCAGAGCATGATCTTTGGCTCAGCCTGTGGCTTCAAGCCAAAGTGCTGAATCCCTAAAGTAGTAATCTTTCAAGCTCTATAGACAGAGTTTTTAGATGGCCAAGTAGCCTCTGGATCTCATCCTTCCTTGTGAAGGTGACATATCTAGTAAATGCCCCTGCAGTCAATCTCTGGAATAGAATCTTGATACTCCTGAAGAGGGAACTTTACAGCAGTATCAAAGAAGATAAGATAAAAAGATATTAAATCTGAAGGAGATGAGTTTTACCTCATCATATTTCAGATCCAGGAAGAGCCTCTTCAAAGAGGTTAGACAGAAGAAAGAAGGAGGAAGAGAATGAAACTCCTAGAGGGTTTCAAGAAGCAGAAAGTTGCAATGAGACATGCAGAAGGTTTCAAGAAGGAGAGGAAGATCCATGAACTTCTTATCCTCACAAAGGAGGAGAGCTATGCATATAAAAATCATAGCATGGCTCTACCACTTGAAGGAGTGAAGGGCATTGAAGAAGATCTCAAGGAGATTGAGAAGGTGGAGACTTGTTCCAGCGCTGGCACAACCTTGTAGAAGCAACCTTCATGTTCAATGGAGGAAGACTATGTAGTTTCTGATTAATTTCTTGTTTCTACATTTCACCAAGGTATGGCCAAAGATTCATCTGTTTTCATTTCAGCCCATTGCATGGAGAGATCTACATTTCTATGTGTTGTTGATCTAGAACAACATAATTGCACTGTGCTATGCAAGATCAGTAAGGGAGGAATAAGATATTCCCTTCGATATATCAAAGGGGCTGAATTTCACAAGCCCTTGATATGGAGAAGTTGCAAAAGCATGAGGATACCAAGAGAAGATGGGGAAGAGGGCCAATCTCATTAATATCCATTGCAGAAGGTTGATTCACCTAAAGAGGTGATTGGATTGTGCAGTGGAAGCATGGAGGGTTTTCTCCATTCATGTATTCAGTCACCACTTGATGATGTCTCATTTCCTGGAGACATGGCACCAAGAAGGCCACTTGATCAGCAAGAAGAGGTGAGTGCTTCGCATGGTGACGCATTGCTCACTGATTTTAGAGAAGTGGAGTCCTTGGGAGATCTTGATGCGGCACTGAGAGTCTTAGGTAGGCCCAAGGAGGAGAGAATAAGTCTCTCAATATCATCCACACCCACTCTCATTTCAATTTCTGCGTTGTGGAAGGAAAAGAAGGGGAAGGATGGCAGCCTTCCCACATCTACATTTGGCAGGGGAGCTATGCATGCACATGACTCTTGGGAAGAGTTATTATAGTCTTCTCTCTTCTCTTTGAGAATGGAAGGAGGCTCATCTATGAGCTGATCCCATTGCATGAGCAAAAATTGTGGTAAGGGTGTTTATTATTTTGATTTATTTCATGTATACATGCATCCCTTAGCAAAATATATGGCAGGATACTTGCATCATGGAACAGCAAAGAGTATGGGCACATTGTGTTGGCGTAACATTTTTCATGTCAAGCACCATGTTGTCACTACATGGATGGGGTGATGGAAGTATGAGAAAGAAGCAAAGGATTGTGTTGCTTGGGATGTTCTTGAGATAGCAAGGGCATATTTTCTCTCATAGTTTTCATGATGTTGTAGGAGTAGAATATGGCACTATCATAGTGCAAAAGGGGTCACTCCTTGGTCTTAGATTTTTAAGAAGGACTTTCTCCATGGAGAGGACTTCTCATTTGTAGCAGCATTATGGGAGATACCTTTGACATTCTGCATGTCAAATATTGGAGCTGTTTGTTGATGGGAGCCTATTTACATAGGCCAACAACACTGTCACTGTGGAGATAGGATTTATTGATGGAGTATTCTTAGGATCACTTCTCATTAAATGCACTTGGTGAATAAAGAGGAGGTGAGGAAGATGATGTATTATTCTTGTCTTGGGTTTCCAAGCATGGAGAAGAGGATCTGCATGCAGAGCTTGGTTCATTTCTCTTCATGGGAGTTTGCCAAACTATTATTGAGGATTAATTCATGAGTCCATGTATCTTCTTGCTTCCAACATATGGTGAGAGATTTTGGTTGTATCCTCTTACCATCCCTTGGCAGTGCATTTCTCCACAAGAGGGCAAGCTATTTATTGATCTCCATGAACTTCATTGGGCCAAATTGCATGATGGAGATAGCCATCTATTATGTGGCCTTGGGAAAAGATGTTTCCTTACATGTGGATTCTTTATTCATATGATTAACCATGTCACAGGAGGCAATTTTCCATATACTCTTCTTAAGCAGCAGTTGAGAAGACTATGCTGTGAGGATTTGGGGGGACTATTTGTAATCTCTTGCATCACATAGAACCTTTAGTATTTCCCTCATTATGATGATGATCATGTTTTCTTTGCTGATATTTCCATTATGTATTTTGAGAGCATGATTGAGAAAGAGACACATGAGATGAGTGTGTCCTTTTGGGAAGGAGATTCCCACATTTTCTGCAGCACATGTTCTGATGGGAGCATGGGAGGAATTGTGGCCACCATAGCCAAACACTTGTTTCTTTTGGAGGTGAGCCATGTGTGTGATGGAGTACCTCATGGTGATACTCTTCTATCCATCACATATGAGACATTTTGGGCTGACTTGTTTTACAGTGTTAGAGGGAGGACCTTTGCAGATCTAATCCTCATGATGCCACTTGAGGGCAATGTCCTTGCAGTCCAAGATCAGTTTGCACTCTACACTTATCTTAAGTGGAGAGGAGAACAACAGGGGGTAGGCCATCTTGTTTACCATGTGCATATTTTTCAGCCCACCTAGCTCAAGGTGGAGGAACATTTTCATGGAGTTGCCATGTCATGAGGTGACTCATTTTTGGTGGATGATTGCTTGAGGGTGGAGAAATCACATGGGGGGTGTTATTTCCCAAAACACTTCAGATTCCATGCCTCAAGGGAGCCTCTAGGCATCACCTTATTGCCTTCTTGAGTATTTTACTGTTTCATGATGATAGCTATTCAGCTAACTTGCATGCTTGGGAGGGGCAATATGGAGATTCATTGTTGACACATCATCTCACTATTTGGAGGAGTTCATCATATGGGGATGCTATAGTAGGAGGAGGAGACATTTTTTCAGTTCTATCCTTGTATTTTCTTGAGGACAAGCAACATTTGGGAGGGGAGGAATGTAATGTCCCTAAATTGGCTAAGCTAATTGGGACATTAAAATTTTGTTTTATTTTTCATGATTATGAATAATAGACTAATGGAGGACATGCAACACTCCTTAGATCTAAAAATAAATACATGCTCAATGTGAACAGGATTAAATATGAGCTGGTTGCATAAAAACCACTTGTGTATGAACAGGGCTGAGTTATTTGATTGGGTCAATAGGACCAAATCACAAGATAGTCCAGGTGCATTGAACCTCCTAAGTGATCTGCGTAGTTCTAGAAGGATCCTCTAAATGTGAAAGGGGCTAATTCAAGTGAGGTGGTTTAGGGTTTTGCACTTCCTCATTTTATAAAAAGGAAGGAGAGGGCTCATGGAAAGGTGGTTGATGATTTTAGAATTTTCTTGAGCAACTCGAGTTCTCTTGGCTGGTTACTGTGCTGGAGGTGGCTTTCTGTCAGGAATCCTCTCTCCTTCCAAAGGCTTCAAAATTTTTGAATCATTGTGCAGACCGCTTGGTAAGCCGATCTGCTCCGACATTTTCATGTATTGCTGAAATCCCCAAGGGGAATGTAATACAGTGCCCTTTGGGAGTTTGTTTCATTATAAATCTCCGTTTTCATGTATTTATCAGTTTCAGATCTGTAATATAATAAAAATAACCTTCAGCCTCCTGAAAATAACACTGAAGGGTTTCTGGGTCATTCTCTTGTCTTGCAGCACCTCAATCCTGAGGGATTTTCTATGTAAAACTATTGTTTAACATTGCTTAATTCCTATTCCATATTCCTCAATTCATTCTCTGATTTTTCATACTTTTTTACATCTTATACCTTCAGAAAATACGCTGCCCTTGCTTCTTTAAATTTCTGCATCTTCCAAGTCATGGGAAATGAGGGTTTTTCTTGACTAGTCGGGAAGGAGGAACTGTTTAACTTAGTAAGAAGTTTTTTTTGATGAAATTAGACATGTAGATCCCTTGTGACCTAATATAACATATTCCAAAACCTCTACCCTTAATTTTACACATATTTTCTTATACACTCCTTTTAGGGTCAAAAACCTCACTTTTCCCCACCTTTTTGCCCAAAAAGGCTGAGTAAAGGTTTCTGTAGCCATTTGAGTTAGTTTATGAGTGTTTATAAACACTTTTTATGATATATAAAGCACAAAATCCTGAAAATTTCGTTTTTCAGGCATGCTTTGCTGAGAAATTCATTTTTGGGACATTACACTACAATACAGTCTATTTGACCATCAATACATTTTTCATTCATTTAAAAATAAAAAATGGAGATATCCATACATAAATAATATCAAAATACATGATTATAGCTATAATAATAACGAAAAAAGTATCATGGATACAACAACAATAGAATCCAAATATAAACTAGTGCATTTATACATCAAATAGAAATGGAATGAGATCTTCATCAATGAATGTAAAAACAAACCACAGATGGGACTTACACATTCCAATTGACTGTATATTGGCTGAGCCATATCTCTCTTCATCCAATCACCTCCATGCCATATTTCAAGCATGAATGTGGGATCTCATAAAACACATCAATCACAACTAATCCAGGGCTTCCATAGGTCAAACCGCCTCAAAACTTCACCAATGATTCCAAATCATGGTTTAACATCACAACCATCATGGATTTGTCTCTATCCAAGCTACTCCAAGGCTCCAAATTGTTTGTTCCAATCAGGGATTCCAGGACTAGTAACTCAACCCCAACTATTACAAGGCTACTAGAGAATTTTTCCAACTAGGGCTTCCAGGACTAGTAACTCAACTGACCTAGGGCTTCCAAAGTGTTTTTGCAACCAAGTTTTCCAGTACTAGTAACTCAAACCACAATTTTTCATTGGGATTCCAGATAATTTTTCTAGCGAAGGCTTCTAGGAACTAATAACTCAGCTCACGGCTAAAGGAAGCATGAGAACCAACTATAAAACAATTAATGGAAATAAACACAAACACCATGGTTATCCAAGAAATGGAAAGGCTAGGCAAATCCATTTACAATCCAGGAAATCCTCCATGTCAATGATAGATGATGACCAAGAAACCACATGCATACACCATGCATGCAAAAATGAGTAAGGAAAACATACATGCAACTTGGTACTTGCAATCAAAACCTGTTGTAGCTACTGATCTCGATGTCTACTTACAATTTCTGCTCTTTCTTTTCCTTCTTGCTGCAAATCACCAAGTATCCATACTCTTCAAGAGTGCTCCAAGAATACTCTAAGTTCTCAAGAGTATGAGAGAGAGAGAGAGAGAGATAAAATGAGAGCTCCAAAATTCAACTGAACACACAGGGGCTTCACTCAATGAACCTCTAACATATCACGTGTGATCATAGCATATTAAACAACACCCTTAATTTGAGTACATATTTGAAAATACCTCTAGAAATCACATTATTTAACCCCCTCCCAATATAAACCCAATACACCATCCCAATTTAAAAATCCCCTACTTTCACTATATATTGTAGGTATCCATTTTTTATTAACATTTTTTATACCCCTTTATATTTTTTCATTAACTTTGAGCTCCATTTTTTACACTTTCCAATACGAAAACCCTTTACCCCCTATATATCCCCCAATATATAATGCCATTTTTTCCTGATTGTATATCCCCCAATATGAACCCACGTGGTATGGTATTGCTCCCATAGTGAAGCCCATGTGACTGAACAAAAGCCTACAAATTGATCCTTAGAAGACATTTTATGAATGAGGCATCTATTTTCTTCATTTTCCATTATTTTTCTTTGTTTTCCTCCTCACATGCAACATGTGACCTTTCACCTCCCTTTTCTTCTATTTTCCATTATTTTCATAAATAAAATTCCAAATAATGCCTGATGCCTTTCCAAATCCATTTCCATTTCCTTTTCCAATTTCCTTAGCCATAATAAATCGAAGTGAACACATGCTAGGATGTTTTGCCCAAAATTGAGCTTGGAATATGTGTCCCATCAACCGTGATATTGTATTTTTTACATGGAATTTTAGCCAAGGATGTTACAGTAGACATCCAATTCATGCCAGGAAACTAATTTTGTGCACAGATTGCATCTAGTATTTATGCATATATATAGAATCTTGATTGCTCTCCCTTTAGAGGATCCCTAATTTTGTTACATGTGATCTTAGCTAATGAGCCAAAAGGTCTTACCAGTTGAAAAACATCCCCTCGTTCACCACCCAGTTCAATAATATATCCCATGCTTTAGGAAATGTATTTGTACTCAGTTGGCCATATATTCTACAAGCTAAGATGACCAAAAATTGGTAGGCCTTCCTGAGTGACCTTGTCTTGTACATGTGAGTGGGTGTATTTCTAAAATTCACTCGCTCCTTCACCCAACTCTTGAGTATATCCCTTGTGTTTTCATAGTTGTGGGTGACATAAACCAATCATTCCATTATCTTCACCACAAGGGCTTCACTCAATGAACCTCTAACATATCACATGTGATCATAACATATTAAACAACACCCTTAATTTGAGTACATATTTGAAAACACCTCTAGAAATCACATTATTTAACCCCCTCCCAATATAAACCCAATACACCATCCCAATTTAAAAATCCCCTACTTTCACTATATATTGTAGGTATCCATTTTTTTATTAACATTTTTTATACCCCTTTATGTTTTTTCATTAATTTGAGTTTCATTTTTTACACTTTCCAATACAAAAACACTTTACCCCCTATATATCCCCCAATATATAATGTCATTTTTTCCTGATTATATATCCCCCAATATGAACCCACGTGGTATGGTATTGCTCCCATAGTGAAGCCCCTGTGATCTTCACTAGCTCAAAAGGATGATGCATCCGCTGAAAATATGCTATTAGAAATGTAGCAAGTTTATGTACGTTGGTGTTGTTTAATGCCATAGTTTTCTGGGACAACCCAACTAATCACATATGCACATGACAAGGTTGGATACCTGCATGAAAACCTGTATAATCATGACTACTTGATGTTGAGATAAGCATACAAGTTCTCTATGTATACCTGAAAGTCCTTTGTGAAATCATCTCTAATCTATTCCCATGTGAGTTTGGATCCCTTTTCTATAAAAAAATGAATACATGCATATACTTGAAAGTTATTTGGAACATGCTAAACTGCTTCCCTAGTACTACTTTCAATAGTTTCTTTTGAGGTAGCTCTCTTGGGGGCCATTGTAACAGTGACTCCTAGAGTTGTACTTGTGGGACAAAAAATACACACATTGAAAGAAAATATCTGTTTAAGAAAAAATAATTTCAAGGCATGCTCAAGTAGCAAACTAGGCATATGATGGGAAGGATTTTGTAATTTTCACTGGGAATAAGGTCTTGCTTCCTTAGGGAACTGAGCGCTTCATAGACCCAACATTGAGGATCGAAGCTTGAGGACCAAGACTACATAATGTGCATTTCATCCTTGGTAATGAGCTACACGATACTATGCATTACACTGTATCAGTGGCCAAGGATGCAGACTAAGCCCTGGAACTACAAAATGCACAATTGATCCAAAATTTATTATGCATTTTGTAGTTCTAGAGGCCAATCTCTCAGATTGAATCTCTAGATTGTGTAGTGCTCAACTGGGAAAAGTGAAATCAGGCCCAAGAAATGGCATATATTCCCAAGGGAAGTGTAAAAAACAAGAATATCTCAGAGATAGTGATGGTTTGAGTGAATATTTAACTAATTGTAAATTAAAAAAGACAAATAAAGTGGAGAAACTAAGTAAATGGGAAGAAAACCAAATGGGTGAGGAGAGTCACTACAAGGATGACCATTGGTGCAAAAATGAAGAAACCAATGCAACATTTGTGAAAGGAAAAAAATAAGTTGAAACAACACTTCTACAAGCTAAAACAAGTTAAAAATATAACATGAATGCAAAGAAATAAGAAAAACAAAACTCACACAAGCCAAACTGAAAAAAATAAAGTCAAAGTTATAAGTGCAAAACTCACCTAGAAAAGCGGTGACGATCGCACCGAAGGTTTATTGATCTCCTCAAGAATGCTAGAGCTCCAATATTAAGTGTGATAATGAGATCTAATGGCATCGATTAAATATATTTGAGAAATTTTAGGTTTATGATGCGCATGGAAAAAAATCAAGGGAAAAGCGACACATTGCGACAATTTCCAGAAATATAAAGTGTGCTCCCTTTAGATTAATAAAAATAGACCCTTATATTTTAGGGATTCTTTTTATTTTTTCATATTTTTATGCTTTTTCCAGAAAAATTTACCATGCACATCACTGGGAAAGATTGCGTAGTTCTAGAATTGGCCAACTTTTTGGCTCAGTGCACTGCATAGTTTCTGATCTTAGTGAGAGATTGCATAGTTTCTGGGCTCAGTTCTAGGCTGCCTGTTACATGTGAAAATCCCTACACCAGAATCTGATTGTAGCAACTCGAAGATATTAACCTAATTGTTGAATTTTACTTAACAAATTATTTTCATTTATCTATGGAAAACAATGAATACGTCACATTGCAACCTTCACTTAAATAAACTGTGGAAATTAAATGTAGAAACAAGATCTGAGCAAGAAAATAATAACACAAATGAAATTGTTATTTTTGGACTAAGTCCCTAGAAAAACCCAATGCAGGAAAACTAGGGCAGCAGTCGAGGTTTTGATTTTATTAAGTAAAAGTAATGTATATATATAGGATGCCTTACTGGACATCCATACAGAGAAAATTATCAACAGAGAATTAGTGAGAAAAATGTTCTCACACTAACACTGGAGATTTGACACTGACACCACGCTGAACTGGACAACCCCACATTGCCTCTGCGCATATATGTGTCACCCTAGCTAGGAAATGTGTCAACTCGTTCTGTTGAATCTTCTACTAGCTAGATCTGATATTTTTGTAATGTTCCCAAATTTTAGCCTCAAGCTAAAAGGAACATTATAGTTGGCATTAGATGAATAAAATGGGTAGGGAGGCCCATTAAACTCTTTAGGAGGAAAAATAACAATCCTCATGTGAAAAGGGGAATAATAAAGTAGCTGGATTGAGCACCTACAGGTGTGAATAGGATTGGATCATGTTGATTCAGTCATATTTGACCAAGTCCACATGCACTGTCTGGATACATTATATCTCCATGATGGACTGTGCAGTTTGAATGGAGGACAACTTGCATGGGCTAGGTGGCACATATGGATGGGACCCATTGTGGAGAGGAGCACTTGCTATATATGGAGAGGAGGACAGCCATTGTATTCATACTTGGATTATTATTTTCTTTGGTATATTGAGACTTTGCTTTCTCTTGTTGTTTAGCAGGGTTGCAGTGCTTTTAGAACAAGGGTGTTCCGAGTCAGGAATCCCTACCTCATCCTCGAGGAAAGAGAGGTTCTTGAGCTTCATTTCCTCATTCCATTATTTTTGCCAAGCTACCTCCTTCAACTACAGCAGATTTTCTATTTAGAGGTGGGTTGTGTTGTAGGGTGCAGCAAAGGAGGATCTCTTTGAGCCATTTCTGGGCTTGTTTTTCAGTGGAGAGTTTGTCTATCCATTGGAGGATCATCAAGGGAGGCTCCTGGGAATATTTCCACATATTGGCATTGGGACAAAGCATCTCTACACTTTTACAGCATAGTCCCTTGCAGGAACTGCGTCATTTTTCAGAGAGCAGCTGCAGCAAGGTTTAATACCTTAATTTTTGGTTAGTTTCCTTGGGCAAGGGCCAACCCTTCCCCCGCAAAGCTAGGAAAATGGATTCTAATCCATATTTTAATTATTTCATTCATGTTAATGTAATTTTGCAGTAAACTGCGTTATTTTTCGGACTGAATATTCAGATCTACTTCTCTTGTACTCAAGATGTCAAGAAACCCTTGCCGGGTTATCTCATTTTGTATAAACGAGGCTAGATCTCTGTTTTTCTTGATGTATTGATTTAATAAACTCTATATCTGATATTTATATCATATTAAATCTTAAAACCTCATAAAATCACGTTTTTCAAGCTTCAATAATTTCTGCATACAATAAGTCATGGGATTTGGGCCTTTTTTAGCAGTATCGGGATCGAGAGATCTGTTTAACATAGCTAGAGTTATTTGTTTCTGATGAAATTTGGTATTTGAGTCCCACATGACCTAAGCTAAAGGATACCACCATAATTTTCCCTTATTTTTACGCAAATCTCAGAAATTAACGTTTTTGGTGCTGGAAATGCTGATTTTCCCCAGTTTTGATTGAGGGAATGGATAATCCTTCTTGCTGATGTATATATTATCGATGGAAATGTGATATAACACATTTTATGAGCTATATTTATACATCTCCAACTTAATAATATCTTTAGATATTCTTATTGTTGTAGAAATTCCCTATTTTGGGATATTACAGTGGTATTAGAGCATAATCTTGGCTCAGCCTGTGGAACACAGCCATTATTATATTCAAAGAAGAAAATATGAGCAGAAATAAGACTCCATTATATGGAGGAATAAAGGAGGATAGGCTTTCAAAGCTTGTTCCTAAATCTATAAAGAGCATTCATGAAGATCTCAAGAAAATAAGAAGGGAGATGTACAGAGAATCTCCAAGAGGGTTTGAATCTGAATCAAAATCTAGATTTTCATATGAGGAGTGTGAGCATGCAGCCACACACTATGTTTCACAGCATAGTCAAGAGCCCAGATCTATCAAGAGACAGATGAAGGACGGAGGAATACCTAAGAGGGAAACTCTTAGTGGTTTGTTGCAAGGTTATGAATCTCAAACTGAAAGGTTTAGAGATCATTTTAATTTTTCAGAGTTTTGAAAGATCAAGGTGAAGGGAAGAAAGTAGGAGGATAGATTTATTCTATCTAATTTTGATGGTTCACCTGCATGTTCAGCCAAAGCTTGGGTGGAGGAACTAGACACCTTTTTGTAGCACCACCAAATTTCTGAAGATGATGAAATCAAAGTTGAAGTGTTGCATTTTGGAGGTAAGGCCTGTACATGGTGGATATTTGAGAATTTTTCTTTAAATAATGCAAATAATTCTTCTTATGCAAGGTTCATTAAAGCATTGGTGGGAAGATCTCTGAAACACATGTGGAGAAGAAAAACAAACTCAAACAAACACAAACCTTGAATGTGATGGATGAAACTATAAACTCCATTCCACTTCAGAAACCCATGGAGGATGCTGATATCTTGTGTCATACCTTGCTAGAGGCAAGACCTTTATCTCATATTCTTGAGCAAGGAGATATGGAGATCCTTTTTTCAAAACATGATCCAATCATTGGGAGGTTGTCCATTTAGGTTGCAGAGGTCGAGGGCAAGAAAGCTGGCACATCTAGAGATTATCTAGTGCCTCATGAAGAGGAAGGAGGAGCACTTGCTCCAATAAGAGGGGTTTTTGTATCATTGCAAGGGATTCCCCAGGATCTCATGTGTGGAGATCAAGGCACAACCTATGATCAGCATGTGACTTTGTTGAGAGATTGTAAAGCCATGTAGATGGAAGGAGGAGATAGAGAGGAGGACCAGCATCATTTGATGAGGAGCATACATACCTATCCATTTCAGAAGGTTGATGCACAGAAGAGGGAGGCTGGATTGTGCAGTGAGAGCAGGGACAATTTTGTCCATCCATATATTCAGTATACTCTTGACATTGATGTCTCATTACATGGAGGCATTCCACTTGGGAGGCCACCAGATCTAGATTTGGTGGTAGACACCTTGTCATTTGGTTCACCACTCTTAGATTCAGGAGGGTGAAGATTTTGGGAGATGACATTGGCATGGGGGATGTCAAAGTAGCAAGCAGTAGCATGAGGAGAGCTTCATATGCTAGATCACCAGTGATGTCTCTTAGGAAGATTGATCCATATTTGAGATCTCAACTCTTGGTAGAGTACTCCAAGGATCTTGGTGCTTGCATGATTCTTGATGACCTGGATGGAGATGATAGATACATGGTGGATGATGTGGTCATCTATTCCTATGACAAGATCTTCTTGACTAGACCTTCTAGTCTCAAGGAGAAGCTGCTACGTGCAGCACATGAGGACTTATTTTCTATGTACTTTGATGCATATATTTATTTGATAGAGGGGTTCACTTGGGAGGGCATAAAACATGATATATTTCAACGTATGGAGAGATGCATAGCCCAGATGGTGATGGAGAGGATGTCACAACCACTTCCCTACTCATTTTGAGGTGAGGGATGAATTGCAGTTGAGCCATTTCAGCTCAATGTCTCAAGTACACGGTGGAGGAGGTATAATTTCACATTATGTTTTGTAATTCTTTACTTTATATGACCAAAATTTTGTACCAAGAATGATCATCCCTTCTTGCATTTTGTATTATGTACTTGTAGCTACTTGTAGCATTGATTTCAGCTACCTTAATGGTGGTGTGTGGGGGAGGCCACATGATTTTTGATGTGCACCTTTGACACCTTATTGTACTTTCATGTTTCTATCTCGTGAAATGATTGTGGTAGAAAAAAAGTGGCTTGGAGAGCACTTGTTATCATTCTTTTTGATGCAGGAAATGTATGCACTGCACTAGTTCCATGTGTTGAACTATGATCACTCTCTGGTTGTCATTTGATAGCTTGTTTTCATTGTATTTTGCTTCCATATATTGCTGGTATGTTTATATCCATGGGGAGCTTTGTTTGGAGAGTGGGATATAAGACGAATATGCCCATTGGGAGTTTGATTCTCCCTACTATTCATGTTGTATGTTTCCGAAGGAGCAATGGTAAAACCATGATTGGCACATCACATCTCTTTTCTTCACATGGGGTGAGCCATTTGAAGAACTTGAGTGCTTGGAGGCACTTCATGGCTGAATTGTTTAATGGGGTACCTTGGAACATTCTTGGAGGCCATGTCATTTCAGCCCAAGGACATGAACAGCCCCATACTTACCATAAATGGAGAGAGAAATAATTTGAATGGAAGAATCTAATCTTTCCATGCAGCCCCACTACATTGCATAAACCGGGGTTTGAAAATTTCTTTGATGAGCTACCTAGAATGGCTCATTTCATTTGGATGATTGCATGGGTGAGGGAGTCACTCATTAGGAATAATAATTCCCATGTTTTTCATCACTCCTTCCTTGAGGAGGCCATGAGACAGCAAGGAGGTTTCCACTTACACCTTCCACCTTTTCATGATGTGAGCCATTTGGTCATGCATCTTTGGGAGGAGACATTGAAGGGTAGATTTGTTGTGAATTATCTTGAGCAGTGGTGGGGACTATTGATGAGGAGGCCACAAGAGGAGAAGGGGGAGGAATTTTTCTCTCTCTGTAGTTTCTTTAGGACAAGCAACATTTTGGAGGGGGGGACTGTAATGTTCCCAAATTTTAGCCTCAAGCTAAAAGGAACATTATAGTTGGCATTAGATGAATAAAATGGGTACGGAGGCCCATTAACCTCTTTAGGAGGAAAATTAACATTGCTCATGTGAAAAGGGGAAGAATAAAGCAGCTGGATTGAGCACCTGCAGGTGTGAATAGGATTGGATCATGTTGATTCAGTCATATTTGACCAAGTCCACATGCACTGTATAGATACATTGTATCTCCATGATGGACTGCATAGTTTGAATGGAGGAAAACTTGCATGGGCTAGGTGACACATATGGATGTGACCCATTGTGGAGAGGAGCACTTTCTATATATGGAGAGGAGGAAAGCCATTGTATTCATGCTTGGATTATTAATTTCTTTGGTCTGTTGAGACTTTGCTTTCTCTTGCTGTTTAGCATTGTTACAGTGCTCTTTAGCACAAGGGTGTTCCCGGTCAGGAATCCCTACCTCATCCTCAGGGAAGGAGAGGTTCTTGAGCTTCATTTCCTCATTTCATAATTTTGGCCAAGCTACCTCCTTCAGCTACAGTGGAGTTTCTGTTTAGAGCTGGGTTGTGTTGCAGGGTGCAGGAAAGGAGGATCTCTTTGAGCCATTTCTAGGCTTTCTTTTCAATGGAGAGTTTATCTATTCATTGGAGGATTAGCAAGGGAGGCTCCTGGGCATATTTCCACATCTTGGCATTGGGCCAAAGCATCTCTACACTTTTACAGTGCAGTCCCTTGTAGGAACTACTTCATTTTTCATAGAGCAACTGCAGCAAGGTTTAATACCTTGATTTTTGGCTAGTTTCCTTGGGCAAGGGCCAAACCTTCCCCCGAAAAGCTAGGAAAATGGATTCTAGTCCCTGTTGTACTTATTTCAGTCATATTCATGCAATGTTGCAGTAAACTGCATTATTTTTCTGACTAAATATTCAGATCTACTTCTCTTGTACTCAAGCTATCAAGAAACTCTTGCTGAGTTATCTCATTTTGTATAAAAGAGGATATATCTCTGTTTTTCTCCATGTATTGATGTAAGAAACTCTATATGTGATATTTATATCATATTATATCTGAAACCCTCATAAAATCACACCGTGCAAGCTTCATTAATTTCTGCATACAATAAGTCATGGGATTTGGACCTTTTTTAGCAGTATCGGGATCGGGAGATCTGTTTAACATAGCTAGAGTAATTTATTTCTGATGAAATTTAGTATGTGAGTACCACATGACCTAAGCTAAAGCCATCGTCATTTTCCCTTATTTTTATGCAAACCTCAGAAATTAACATTTTTGGTGCTGGAAATGCTGATTTTCCCCACTTTTGATTGAGGGAATGGATCAACCTTCTTACTGCTGTATATATGATTGATGGACATGTGATCTAACACATTTTATGAGCTATATTTTTTCATCCCCAACTTAATAATATCTTCAGATATTCTTATTGTTGTAGAAATTCCCTATTTTAGGATATTACAATTTTGGCCCCTCCATTCTCACACCTTGGCACATCAGCACTAGATTTGATAGATTCTCAAAAAATGAATGATCTACTCAATTTTGCAGCACTGCCTCTACATGGCCCTACACTGCCTCTACATAGCAGCTACATTGCCTCTTCTACGCCCTCTACTCTCCTATGTATTCCCGTCTTAGGAAAAGACTTTCCAACCTAGACTATCACCTCCCCTCACTACAATCGAATCAACTAGATGATCTTCTATGCTACTGACCATTTCTCACTTGATAAAATTGATCTCTAGACTCACTCGATGTATATTTTTCAAAATTCCCATTAATTCCTTCTTATAATCTTCTCGTTGAGACTTTAATGACCAAGATTAAATCGCTAATCAACGGCTAAGATTAACTTGACTTTTTCTACGTATTTTTCCAGAATATTCACACCATGTTTTATTAATACCCTTTAATTATTATAATTCCATAATTTCAGACTTAGGCTCCCATAAAAAATAATTAAATATTTTAATAAAACATAATCCGGGTGGAATTTCCCAAAACACTTTCTGGGATCTTTGGAATACATTTGTCTAAGCCTCCCTACAAAATTTGAGACTTATAGAACATTCGATGCTACCAGAAATCAACATTATGACTGGTACATTTTCGAGCTCAAGGCTCGGATACCAGTCATAGTGTGCAAGTCTAGTCATTAAGGATGTTTTCCCTCATGGATTGTGTATTTTCTAGAGGAAAGCCCAAAACTATTGTGCAAGGCTTAGACATGAGGTTAGCGTACGAATTAGAAAATAGCTAAGTGAAAATAAAGTGAACACAAGAATAAATAAAGGATAAAGGTCAATCAAAGCATGCATACCTGATAGTAGTGCAGGATAAGCTCCTATGAAAACAAGTTTAGGCTCCAACATCTAAGCTAAGGAAAAAATTTGGATGGTGGTTGTAGTCGCTACAACACCTTCCCAACTTGAAACACTGTGGTATTTATGAATTTTATATTGTGTCCAACCAAGAACGTATGATGGGGACCTTGTCTATTCATGAGCTAAGTGGGGAAACTGAAGTAATCCACACGATGAATCAATACTCCTCGAAGAACCAAGAATCTGCATGAAAGAGTTAACAAGGGCATAGAAGCTGGAATTATACCAGTTTGTCACCAGGTGTTGTCACTACTACAAAACCCTCCAAAATTTTGGCCTACACAAATTTCTGAGCTTTCCTTGGTCTTGTCCATTGTCATCACAAATTTTGAGACTCATTCTATGTGTTTTCTTGAAGTGTTTTGGTCCCTTTTGTAAGTTAGGGAAATTGTCGTATTTCTGCATGTTAGTTGTCACTTCTTGTATTGTAGCATGTTTTGGTGGTTTCAAGAGGTCATTTTTTTGGAAATTAGGTGTTCTAACTAGGTAAACACTCATCCAACTCATTTCAGAAGTTTTAATAAATGTCGCACAAGTGTTTTCACGGTCATCGCAAAGTGTATCTTAAGGGTCACACTTGTCATAAGTTGTTGTAATGATGTCACAAGAAGGGAAATGCATTTTTCATGTGTCATGGATGATCTATGTTGTTGTGTCATCAAGTATTTTAAGTGTGTGATCATAGTCAAAGTCTTATCATTGTTCACATTAGTCTCACCAATCCCACACTTAGCCAAATTTTGGAAAATACCCCCGACCAAGAAAGCTAGATTCACCCTACCTCCTAGACCTATGCATTGTAAATTCTCATTCCTCTAACTATGACCTTGTCTCTTGACACTACGCATTACGTAGTTTATGTGCTCTGGCCCCAAACTTCACTCCCAGAATTTCACAATTCCTCCTCCCAGCCTAGCCCTGACTATGCATTGTGTAGTCAATAACCTCGAGCTCATTCCCTGAGCCTCTAAACTACGTAGTTGTGGAATGATCCAACCTCCCTATCCTCCAGGAACTATGCAATTTGTTCATTCAACGACCATCCCCTCAGCCTGTTTCACTGACCCCGAGAAATACATAGTTTTCTCCCTCATCCCAGCCTGAACAATGCATTATGCAATCTCAAGGCTCCCCCTTGGCTGCTTAAAATACATAACTTCACAGTTAGTGATCCCTTTCCCCCATTCTCTATCCGGTTATGGCTCAATCTATGGATCAATATGCATAATATTAGAATATGGGGATTTTCAGATTGATGTCATTTTGTCATGAGTGAATTGGAGGAAAATGTATTATATCATGCCATGGTAAGATGATGAAGAAGGAGATGAAGGATGGAAACATGTTGAAATAAATTCTTGTGGTTGAGCATACAAGTTGATCAATCAAGAGAAAGCAAAGGGATGCCATTTTGCAATCACTATTTAATATTTGATATCATTGGAGATTCCTTATCACCAAGCCATGCGGAGGTGAAAAGAAAAGCATTCTAAAGAAGACACTCACCTCAGAGCATCAGAAGTGGCTTGAAATTTCCACATCATCAGGCATCCTATTTCAGCAGTGTCATGTCATCTCATGTCTGGAGTTTTCCCATCCCACACCATCATGGTGGATTATGTAATTAACAAAAAAATAAACCGAATCTATTAAAAAAAAAGGGAAAAAAAGACAAATTAAATTTCAACCATCAATTTAAATAAAAATAAAATAAAATAAATAAACTAATATACAGAAACTTAATAGTAAAAAAATAATAAAAATTAAAAAATAAAATAAAATTAAAAAATTAAAAAAAAAATAAAATTAATTATAATAATAATAAATTAAATAAATAAATAAAAATTTAGTAATTAATTATATTTTTACATTCACCGATTAAAAGAAAATAAAAATAAATAAAAATAATAAATAATAAATAAATAAATAAGGCCCCTGGGGCTTGGTCTAATGGCCAGCGGACGTACTGCTAAGACGTTCGTGCTAATAAGCAGGTCACGAGTTCAATCCCCGACCGTGAGGCTCAAAAGGCTTAGTCGATGAACCGGTAGGCGTGCCTGGGGGTATTGCGTCTCCCCTAGAGTATATAGTGGTAGCCGGGGGGATTCGACCCCGTGTCACGTGAGTACGATACCTCCGCAGTTGCCGATTTCTCTAGTTACAAAAAAAATAAAAAAATAAATAAATAAATAAAAATAAATTAATTAAATAATTAAATAATAAATAGAATTAGCCGACCTAATTTTTTCTTACTCATTTCCACTCTCTAATATTTAATTATGATTTGGGCTCTTAAATTATTTTCAACCTTCTCATGAAAGTTGGCGCTCCCCTAAAGATGGACTCATTTTCGTAGTCTGAAACATCGGGTTAAAAAGCTCATCAACAGGTTATTCCATTCATTATCAAAGAATTTACAGCCTGTATGGACTCTCTACTAAATATGTAATTAATGTTTCGAAAATATATTGTAAAGTAAATTTCCAAAGGACATGTGTGGAATATGAAGGGTCATGTAATGTTAAAAAGTCATAGGAAGTAAAATTGTCATGTGGGTAAATGAAGAGTCACAATGAAGGTGAAGCATCACCTCCTCATTTTTATATATACCCCCTCATTGTAGTATAAAATCAGTTTTCACCTTGGCTCCTCCCGCAAATCACTAGAGAGATAAGCTAGTTCTTTTAGGGAGCAAGGAGTGGCTCCAACGCTCCACTACAGGAGCTAGTGATGTTCATTGTATACTTGTTTCTCAGAACTTTTACTTAATAACAAAAGCCTTCAAGGCTAACATATTCTTTATGCATGCATTATGAATGTTTTTAAGACTATTCTATGGATGTTTGTATTTCATTTTTTCTTTCACATGTGCTAAAGTAGTTGACCTATTTCTGTTATTTTAGTAGTTATCTTGTTGAGAATGTGTTGTAATGGTTGTTATTGTTGTCTTATCCTTATGGACTACTCCACAATATATTAGAAATATCTTTCTCATTCATTGGTTGTAATGATCGTCACATCTCTTGTGGAATATTCTACTTAATGTTAGACAAATCCTTCTAGTTTGTGTGTGTCTCTTCTTGGGTAGTATTATTACCTCTCCCTTAGAGGCTCACTTTTCTCACTCCCTCCATAGTAGAATAAGTTTGAAACAACTACAACTTAATATTCACCATGAACACCTTCTTTATTTTCGAAGGAACCATTGAATCCCTCTCTCTTGCTAACAATTAGAGCCGAGGAAAATATCTAATAATTTAGAAACCAGGCCATATTCTGGATGGGACTCCTACACGAAATTATGTGAGGTATAATTGGGACTTCATATCAGGGATATCCCCTGAATGTTATTGGGTCCATCACCCTCAACATCTTGTCGATACCACCCTACGCTAGCATTCTCTCTAATTGGCCTTCCTCTTTCCTCTCTGGGACATACTTGATGTTGAGTCATAGTTCGTTTCTCTAACATGACCCTATCTAGACACCGTTAGCCTCTCTCTCTTCCTCACCTTTCCTATTCCTAACATCCTTCATTTTATCCTTCGGCTTGTTCACCTCCCTCACGTCACTACCACGCCTCGTCATCAATCCCGAGTTAGTCGTGGAACTGGTTATTATCAGGAGCAACCTCGTAATGGAAGCACAAGGACTCACCATATAATAGAAAAAGTTGCTACTTACTTTTTGGATCTGACAGTAGGCCCCATCAAGGTGAAGATAACACGAGCTGAGAGGGAAGAAACCTCCCAATGGGATCTTCTCTCGAACACTGAAGTACTTGGCGGGTTGGAAAAATGGGTTCCCAACATAGACCATACATGAGGACACTTTAATCAATACATGCTTAAAATGGAACTATACTAGCATATGAAATTTGTCACAGGAAGGGTTCTATTTTATCGATACGAGAAAAAAGAGGATATCCTCCTCTCTATGGAGCATCTACACTGGTATATGAAATACCTAGCCTCAATGACTAGAAAACGTCAAGAAACAACTTAGCATAACCCCCTTATTAGCTACTCATCGGGGAACAACTAGGAGCTTATCCAGGCCCCAACTATAGACTTAGATCTCACCTCCTAGCTTTCTATTTCTACTATGTTTCTAGTTTCATAGTCTCCTAGTAGTTTTGTTTGGTTTCATGGCCCAAAATGCCAAACATTAATGCTTGTATGTCTTATTTTAAAATTTTTGAAAACCTTTTATCTTCAACCTCTGTCAAAAAGATGCACTTTTGGATATGGTCCAACCTTCCTTGTGAGTGATTAGTCTAAAAGTATTACCCTATTACGTAATTTTTTGTTTTGAAGACAATATAATAATAATAATAAAATCATAATATCTCCAATATATTATTCGAGACTTGACTGCTAAGTCTACGAAGGCATACATACTCTACCCCACTTTGGTTTTGAACCCGTGACCTCTTTGGAGGAAACACATGCTCTTAACCATTAGGCCCACTTAAGGTTTAAATTAAAGTAGAAATACATTAGTTATTTCAAAGTGGAGATTTCTACAGTTGTTCATATTTTTAGAATTTAGAAGATTAAGCTTATCTAACTTATAGGGTGGACACTTCACTCATCATCAAAACCGTAAAGCTTTTTGATCCTAGATGATGGGTAGAGTATCAACCCAAAATGTTACATAACCTTAACCTATTATTTATGTTAATTATTTACTATATTAAAAATATAAAATTTAATCACATTTTTTTTTAAATTATATAACACTAATAATATATAATTATAATTAAATTATAAATTTTATATATTATAAGTTTCTGAGTTAATTCAGTTTATTTTAATAAATTATTTTAATATGGAATTTATTATTAGATTTTTTGTGATTGATGATTAAATTAATTTATATTTAAATATTTTTAAAGAAGAGGAGAGATTGCAAACGCTTTAAAAAATAATAATAACTTTAAATATTAATTCAAACCCAATAAAATCATAAACCGTAGGAGAAAATCCAATTACATTAGTTAATATATAAATGTTTTCAAAAACTATATAATAATAATGTTTGATTGCTATTGAAAGATGATAGGTATATATCATAATTTAAAAAAGATAATATTTATATATTATAATTAAAAAAAGTTAAGCTAGTTTATTCAATTTAATTTATTCAATTATTTTAAAATGAAATTATCATGATATTTATTTATCTTTTTCAATTTAAGCTTACTTAGATTTTTGTTATTGTGATTAAATTGATATATATCTAAATATATTAAGAAAGATGAAAGGTCGCACAAAATTTAAATAAATTAACTATAAAACTTAATTCATTAACTGAAATATTTCACACACGACTTAGTGTCAACCGACAAGAACCATAACTCACATTATCAAACACAATTGGATTACTTAAAATTATTAATCGTTGTTAAGAAAACTTGGATATATCCTCTTAAACAAATCATAGAATTAAATAAAAATAATGCATACTTGTATATATACATGGGGGCGTCGTTATTCCAAAAATGAAAGGGAATCTTGCTAGATTTTCTTCTGATATTTTTTTTTATAGTAAAAACAGAACAATAAGACATAAAATTTTATCTTTTACTTGATACAATATTTTCATTATTTTTCATTATTGTATAACCAATTTCTAATAATGTCATAAATTTATTTATTTTTGGGTCATTGCATACGTCTGACGATATGGATTATTTTCACAATTTCTTCGAGTTAATTTCTTTGGTGTACGTATTGCTACGTATGTTTGATGATATGGATATCGATAATTTAGTAATACAAGTTTAAATAATGCAATTTCATATAAAATAAATTTGACTTTAATGATAAGCATAAGTTAAACAATGAAAGAAATATACAATGATATATATATATATATATATATATATATATATATATATATATAATTCGTAATATTTAATTTCAAAATAAATAAATGATATTTTTTGTGATTTATTGGTTGACCTAGTATTAAGGGGATAGTCACTAACTAATCCTTAGCCTTATCACTAAGGAATCCATATACTTGACCTAGTATGTAGGAGTTGACTTGTAGGCCATAGTTGTCAGTAGGCAATCCTTTTTTTTTTCTTGAGAAATTGCTAGGAAAAGCAAGACACTTATATTAATATTTAGGGATATAATATATATGAATTTAACATGTAGCATGTGAGCTGCGTGTAAATGTTATAATATTTTCGTGTAGGAAAGAAATGATTGTCTAGTGCCTCCCTTGAAATGGATTATTTGACAATTGTAAAATATAGGTGACCACAAAAACCACTCTAGTGCATTGATAAACAAATGTTACATAAAATAAGATAGGATTATTAAAGGTTTGGAGAATATTGTGGTTCTCTAGGTATCTTGCAACAGGTCAACTAAGAGAATATGTACACATTAACTATAGAAATATGATTACTCTAAGCAAAAGGGTTAGGGGTCTAATGATATTTAATATTAATGTATATGACTACGAAAACTAGTCATAATCATTGATAGATATATATAATAGGGAGTATTTAATAGTCCGAGGATTGAATAACCAAATTGAAAGTTTTGTAATAGAATTTTACAATCATTTTATTTATAAAATAGAACAGAGAGAATAGAATAATTAAATGTGAACAAAAATCAAAATTGCAATTATTTTTATTGATCACATAAAAGGATTATCAATGTTAAGGTTATATTTTAATATGTATACGAGAAAGAGAAATCATGTCAATTAGGTTTCGTTATTGTGGCCGGAGGAACCATTAATGCCCTCATCCATCTTCAATTCTCGTTGCATTTTAACTTATATAAAGATTACTCGATAGATTAAATAATATTTTGAAGATTGAAAGTATAATTAATTGTTAAATTATGGTTTTGTAATATTTTATTATATTAATGATATAAATAAATAATTTGGAGTGGATGAAATATTTTTTTAGTTAGAGTTATGATATTTTGATTTGGTGATTTTGATAGAGAGAAAGAGTGTCTTAAAATACACTTTATCACGAATTGTTCTATATTTTATGGAAAATGTGGGATCACTATATTAATATATATATAAAGAGATAGATTTGAACTAATTAAAATCAAGTCTATTTTCCAATGATGAGACAATTTAATGTAAGATGAAAGGAGGTTAATGTTAAATTGGTGTGCATGAATGAGTATGTGTAAAGTTGTTCATATTAAGGTGAATTTATTTTAAAAATGAGGTTGAATTTATATACATTACTGTATTATTAAAGACAATTAATCCAGATAATTAAAAAGGTATCAAAAGAAATTAGATTTTTTTGATTTGTTGTTGATTCTCATAATTCCTTAACATTCAAAGCATGCATATTTTCATTTTTATATTTAGTCATATTATTAGAGAATTTTTGGATAAAAATTGTGTTCATAGTTTTGAATGTCCAACGTTTCGGGTGGGTACTCCAACCATCATTGGGGACAATGAAGTCTTTGACAATTTTATGTGAGCATTGAGAGGGAATAATAAATAAGAGAGGGTAAATAAATGTTCATTAAGAATATCAAAGGTCAAAGGATTAAAAAATATATATATAAAATTATTATTAAAGTTATTAAAGTTTTAAGATATATAAAATATTTGAGGTATAAGTGGGGAAGCAAGTCGTCGTCGAATAAGAAAAGGGAGGGGGAATCTATAAATAAAAATTAAGAGGACCGAACCAAAAGGAAATGTGAAAATAAAAATAATAATGGATAAGAGAACCACTAAAAATACAAAAATGTAAAATATATATAACTAAATAAATTACTAAGTAATAGGAAATGAGATTAAAGAAAAATTGCCACAAAAAAGTGCAGTGTGGGTTAACAAGGGGTCAAAAAAATTGTAAATGCAAATTAAAAGGAGTGAAGCAAAACAAACTGTGAAAGTAAATTAACTAATGGATAAGAGAACCACTAAAAATAAAAATAAAAAACATAAAAATATTATAGCTAAATAAATTACCAAGAAATAAGAAATAAGATTGAGGAAGAAATTCCCCAAAGAAGAGGGATGTGGTCAACAAAGAAATAAATTGAGAACCTTGATTAAAAATAGGACAAAAGATAAGAGGTAAATTAAGAGGAAGAGATCATAAAGAAGAAACTCAGATACGTGGTCAATGTGATGGACAATACACTTCCATGTTTGGCCAATCTTGTATCTTTTTTCTGAATTGAAATTATATAAGCATTTCTTAATTTTAAGAGCTTTTGAAATGATCCGAGAATGATAGAAAGGAATAGAAACTAAGATTTTTGTTTGATCAAAATAAATGAGATGCTTATATTTGAAAGAGTAATGTTTAGCAAGATCCAACTTTAAGAGAAGATTATGGGAAATGTCAGTTATTTGTTCTTTAGGATAAGTTTGGAAGAGATTTCAAGTCTAACCACTTTTTCAAATCTAAGTATCTCATATGTTTTTATAGAAATAAAACCATAGATTATGATGAATTATATCAAACTTGCATCATTTGGGAAGCTATGGAAATTGAGAAGCACCTAGATAATTCCAATCTCAAATATGCCTACAGGCTTAACCAATCCTCTAAGCCTACCATCCATGCTCTTGACGACTAATATGAGTTCCTTATTTACAATCTCCCTCCTCCTAATTTACCCCTTATCTCTTATCCTATTTTCAATCAATGTTCTTGCTTTTTTTCATTTCATTAACACCCACCCCTCCTATTTGAGACATTATTTGCTTCATCGTATTTCCTAGTTCTTGGTAATTATATTAGTTATAATCTTTTTATATTGTTCTAATTTTAGTAGTTCTCTTATCCATTGATTTTATTTTCAAAATTATATTTGGTTGACTAATTTTAATTTTTGTTTGTCAAGTTTTACTCCTTCTCTTATCTAATAATTAATTTCCCCTCTTTACTCCGTTTTTTTCTATCTTAAAATTTTAATTAATTAATAAAAGAATATATCAAATTTAACATTTAACCCCTAATATTCTTGGTAGTCATTTCCTTACCCTCTCTTATTTACTCTTCCTTCTCATCACTCATTTTATTTATTAAAGTCTTTCTTATGCCCTATCATAGGTGGAGTGTCCACCCAAGCTGTTGGACATTCAAAAAAATGAGCATAATTTTCTTCCATCAATTCTCTAACAGTTTGACTAACTATGAAAATGAAAATCTATGTTCATTAATTCCTATCCTCTATGGAAAGGACTATCTCAGGGAGACACAATTGTTTGAGAGGATTCACATCAAATTGAAGCAAATAATTGTTGATATTTCCTATCTTAAGCACTTTTGAGACTCCCACATCCTTCCCTCATTCACTATAATTCTCCATCAACACTAGAGGCATGATTTAATTTCCAAACTATTAATGTGATCCTCTGGCTTGAGATACACATTGCCATATCTAAAATCAACCGTTTATTACAAACGGTATTTTCCCTTCATCTAAAACTATCATCTTTAAATTTTGTTGATATTTGGTTGACCATGAAAATATTTTTTTTTTAATATTTCTTTCATTTCTCCTTGAATCCAAATATGATAAACATATTATAAAATTTAACAAATTATACTCTAAATAATAGCTCCATTCATTCCATATTTATTATCATACTAATTCTATCTAGCCATGTGAGTCCAATTAGTCAATCTCTAGAGATCCACCCTCCCCATATTCTTTGTTATCAAATCAATATTTTGATCAAAGCTTCTTCCTTAATCATAAACCTATGTTTGAGAAATAAGCCTCCACTATTTTCACCTAATATATCTTGACCCATCCCATACTCCTTCTAATAATTCCAGGTCATGATCCCACAACCCAGCCTCCTCTCCTATATCTAATTTAAAGTACCCTACATTTCTTCAACCCTTTTTCTCACCTCCTTTGCAAAATCAAAACACTAATCTTATTTATCCCACCACCACACCTCTCTTATCCTCAACCACCTTAACTCCCTCCATCATCTACCTGGCCTCTTCTCCCAACATTCTATTTTCGTTTGTGGTGCAGTTAACATTATTCCTTCCTATTATTCAACATGCACTCCCCACTGTGATTTTATCCCTAGAATGAGAGAGAAGGATAAAGAAGGAATTAACCAGATTCTCGATTTCATATTTCCTAGACCAATGAAATTCCCTAACCATGTATCAACCCATTGGATTGATCCGGCCCTGCCCCATCATCCATCTACTAATTTAATTCTTTTATTTTTAATTCAAATTATTTTGATCCTAATGATAATTCATCCATCTCTAATTCTTCTTGTAATACTTTTGCTAAATTTTCTCCCTCTTCCAATATTAATATTTCTTCTATATTGAATAATATTAGTAGAATCTACTATATTTCCAATACTATTAGCTATAATTCCATTTCTTCTTCTAATGTTAATATTTTCCTTAATGTGGGTAATAAAATTCCTGTAATTCCCATGTCCTGGTCCTATTGTGTTGTGTTTAGTTATTAACATACTTGTTGAAAGCCCCAAGGGTTAGCTCAAGTGGTAGTGAGCCAATACGTGGTCCTCTCCGTTGAGGGAGGTCACGGGTTCGATCCTTGAGTCCTTTGGGGTTAGGCCCCGAAAGTCGGCCGAACGATTTACCGTGCATACCATCCAGAAATTCTGGGGAAGTACGCCCGGGTTTCCCGTGAGCTTTCCTGAAAAAAACAAATCCTGAAAAAAACATACTTGTTGAAAGGTTGAGTTTTATGTGATTTTTTATTGGTATTATTAATGTGTGCACAAGGTATCCATATGGTAGCTACATACCCACACCTTGCATGAGTGCATTAGAATTATTGTTCTAATATGATAGCTGAATTTTTAATGTAACTTATGATTAGTCCTTAATCTTGATTAATGATTAATTAAAGTAATTTTATGTTAATTTAATATTGAATTAAATAAGGTTCTTTATGATTTATTGATTTTTACTAGAGAATTGAGATTGACTAAATTGTTTATTGTGTATTCAATTAGTTGTTGACCCAATGGTTTATCCAATCATGTAAGGGGGGGGGGGGTTCAAGGTATATTGAGATTAGCTAAATTTTGTGTTGTGTATTTGATTAATTGTTAAACATAATTCCTTGTATAATTCTATAAGGGGGGAATTCAATACCCTAACATTAATAAATTAGGTGAATATTTAAAGGGGACAAATATGTCAATTGTAGAGGATTTATGACTTAGAAAATGATGCATTGATAATGGAGGATATTTTATATATTTTTGAGGGATAAAAAAAGAGGGTGCAAAGAGTGTCTAGGGGATTTTTTCCATGTTCTATTTTTTTTAAAGTGTTGGGGGAGGAGAAGGGAGTCGGGAAAACATGGAAGATATTTTAATGGACTAGTTGTTGTAGTTTCTATTGGTTAAGGGAGGTGTTGGTAAACTAGTGTTTTAGACACACTACGAGTTTTAGTTCTAGGCTTGGGCATGGAGGGCTAGGGAATGTGGATATATTGTTCCTAGTTGGCTTGATGGAAAATTTAGCTAGCTTGTTCATGTGAAACACAAGGGAAGGCATATACAAATATCACCATCAACTAAACTCAAGGTTGATGCATTTCCTAGCTCATTGCCAACTTCATTCTCCAAAACTTGGTTAACAATTTTGTTTCTTTTTTATTCAATTAAGTTATTACAACTATTTCTTTTCACGTTTTTTTAAGTTACTTGTGTATATGCTACTTATAAATCATAATTACATGCTACTTTTGAAACCAGTATGTTTGTGTATGTGTCTTTATGCACCAAAATGATATAAAATATGAGAAGTTATTCATTCAAATAGTGCCTTATTAAATAAAAGAATTGGTTAAAATCTCAAGTTTTAAGGTTTTGGTAGAGGGCCTCACAATTCCATTATTCCTAGTAATATATATCCTTATCTAAAATCATATAATAAACAAACGTCAACTGCGATGTTGATTTCTCCTCTTCTCTTAAACTTTTTGAGCCTTCCCCTCATTAATTTCTATATATATTGTTCTTAATATCTCTTCTCTCAATGTAGATCCAATAACCCTATGCCATATTGAAAAAGGATCTATTTTTTCTATTGTTTTGGATTGAATCCCCACTGAAAATGCTATTTTTGCAATTTAATCCATCATGGAAAACCTCGAACATAGATTGGTTGAGAATTACATAAAAAATGTGGAATGTTTTACATTACTATAAACCTACCAGACTTAATTTGTCTAAGGAATGATTCCAATTCATTCAACCCCTAAATGATAATATCTACATTGTTATCCTTAAAGCAAAGAAAGGTAATGATTCTATCATTATGAGAAAAAATAATCATATTCAAACCTTTTGAGCTTACTTCTTCCTCCAAAAAGGGCATGAAGACCACGTGGAAAAACCACAAAAATATCATCAACAAACAAATACCAGCATTTGCGTTTTTGATACCATGAATTAAGGGCCAAATTCTCAAAATTCTCCAGAAATATATTTGCAACAATATGGGACAGATAAGATCCCATTGACATGCCTTCACTATGCTCATAGAAATTACCTTTAAATGAAAATAAATAGGAGGCTAAACATGTTTTAATAAGACTTAGGCTTTCTTAATCAAGAAGCTTTTATATCAATTCTAAGGTTTTAGGGATATGGGTTTTCATGAAAATGAAGACAACATCAAAGCTTGCCATGATGTAAATGGGGCTAAGATGGATGTACTTGGATCTCTGAATGAAGTGGGAAGAATATTTAATGAAGGATTCAATGGTACCAAAAAAGGGTCAGAATTTGTCAGCCAAGAATCAAGAAAGAGCATGAGTAGGTGCACTAATGTCACTCACTATGGGTCTTAAGGGAATGTCCTTTTTATGAATTATAGGTTGAACATAGATTGTATGGGTAATAGGGTGCTCAGGGATAGGTTTCTTTTTAATATGAGGCTTAATGAACGAGACTTTAATGGCTTTGGTGACCAAATTAATTTGATTTTTAGAGAGTCGTTTATAGGCATGTGAAGATAAGAGTTCACAAAGTTTGTCATCATAGTTCGAGGAATTCATTATAATTGAGGCACCTGCTTTATCAACTTTCAGGACCGATATTTCAGAGTTATCATTAAGCTCTTTAATAGCGAGGAACTACTCTTTATAAAGATTAGGTGGGAGGGGGATGGGTGTGATTTTCGTTGTTTAAAATTCATGGGGTTTTGCATTATTTTTAATTATCTTTCTCGAAATTTGTTATAAAATTATGTTACTTCATATGGATATGGTAATATTTTATTTATAGCTAAGAGTGATACTGAAGGATTTTAAATATCCTTCATACTAGGTTGTAATATCAACTAATTAAGAAAGCATATTGAGATGCACAGTGAGATAATTAAAACAATCCAAACATATATATGCATTATTATTTTTTGTTATAGGCTATTCATTTTTATTTTGAAAATATCTTATTTTTATTTTAAAAGGGGCATGCGTGAACTTGAGGTTGAGCATAGATGGAGTCACACATCATCCTAAATTGAGTTGTAGAATGCACCTGTCAACATAATAATTATTGATAATTAAATTAATATTATAAAATCCCTATTTTTAATTTATATGGTGAAAAGCTCATGCGACAACTCAATTGGTGGTAGACCTTGAGATTCAAAGTTCAAATCCATTTTTTAAACATATATATGTATGTATGTATGTATCATGATGATTAACCTCCACTAAGACCAATGTGGTCACCTTAAGAAAGAATGAATGTGGTCTCTTTAAAATTTTATTTCTATGATAAAAAAGAAGGGTAAGAAGTGTTCCAAGATCACTATAGTTAGGATGACTTAACAAGTCAAGAAAATTGGAAGTGTGGCAAATATTTTTGAAATAAGAGTGCATGTGAGTAAGAGCTAGGAATCTAAGAGAAAGTATTTTTCATCTTCCGCTTTCTTAGTATAACAAAGGTGACAGTCCCAAAGAATTTTGGGAATAAAACACCACAGTGTTTCACTTCAAAGCTCATGAAGATTACTTCTTATACTAAAGTTATTCATTTTTTCTTAATATTCATATATATATAATTATAACTATAATTTTAAATATAATCTCAATAATAAAAAGGTGCAGTCACTTCAATCAATATCTTCATATAATGTATCAAGAATGGTAAACATTAAAAAGATCCCATGACATTTTCATCGTCATGTTCAGATCATTTTCATCATCATGTTCCTATGTTATACCATAAAAACAATTTTTTTGTTGATTCTAAATAGATTCTAAGTGAGGAAAAAGCCAAAATATATTGATCTTAAACATATTTTTACTGAGGTAATAGTTACCTCAGTCAATCACATATTCGATAATGTCGATAGCCTCATCGACTGCAATATCAATTAACACTGAATCTAACCACTCTCTTTCTCTTCCACTTTTTGAATTTTAAGATGAAGATGGAGTGTTTCCCACCGAACGACTGCGCGAAATTGCTGATTGGTGGCCCTGCCAGTGGAATTTTTTATGGCTTTTGTTAGTACGTTCATGATCACAGTGTCAAGATCTTCATTATTTCCATGTATGTGCGACTTGTAAGTGCTTACATGTCCTTCCTCGGCGCTTTCTGTCATCTCATGTCTCCTTCGAGTGCGATGTTAGTTCTTCTCCGATAATTCTTTTAGGACTTTGGGAACCCATTATTAATGTGAGGCCATAAAAATCACTCTAATTAAAAAAAATTAAAAATTAAAATCTCTTAAATAATCTCATAAATGATGTTTTCCTAAACTAGCACTGCTACTTTTACATCTGCCATGTTGCCAAAAAAATTGTAATACCAAAGTCAAAATGGTATCTTCAAAGTTTAATATAAACAACAAAGTGTAAATTAATTAAAGTTTATTTTGCAAAAGAATCATAGTTTTTTAATAAAAACTCATTTAGTTAAAAATATAATTATTTTTATATAATAAAGTTAAATAATGATACATTTATGTTAATATATTTATTTTATTTCTTTTATAAAAATCTGAAAATGATGATAATAATGGTAGTTCAGTAAAATTAAAATTAAAAATGGTATATTAAATTTCATAGAAAATATGATATTATTTAAAGTTCTTTAAAATTTCATTTCTATAATATAAAAGTATTAAAATTTCATTTTCAATTTCGAATACTTGTAAAATAAAATTATTAGGAGAAATATTTAAACTATTATTGACATTTTATATTAATAATTTTATTGAAATTGTTTATATATATATATATATATATATATATATATATATAATTCTTTAAAGTTCTTTAAAATTTCATTTCTATAATATAAAAGTATTAAAATTTCATTTTCAATTTGGAATACTTGTAAAATAAAATTATTAGGAGAAATATTAAAACTATTATTGACATTTTAAATAAATAATTTTATTGAAATTGTTTATATATATATATATATGACTTTAGAAATTGATTAATAATTAGTTTTATTATGAATCTCATGAGAATTTATACTTCTTTTTAAATAATTACATTATTCAAAATAGAATTTTTATTTATATTTTTGAAATTTAGATTATGTTATAATTTTTTAATTTCATTTTTCCTTCTAGCTCCTTATCATAACACAAAATTTTCTTACAATGTGGGGTATTACTATTTTAATATTATCCTTATTTAACCAAGACAGGTCATCACTATGCCATGCCCATTTCAGTAGAATTTAGGTTTTGCTAAAGCTTGAAACAATTTTAGGAATCTTATTCTCTTTCATGTTATTAAACTTCTTTATATAATTAGCTATTAGGTTATTTCCATGCTATATATAGAAAAAACAATATTTTGATGAGGATAAGATATAATAGGATGTATTTCATTTAATTTTGAGATTATATGTTATAAATTGATTTTGAATTCATTATATCTTTATCCATGACTCTCTCAATTTACAACATCACCAAACCTTAAATACATATAAAACTAGTGCAACCATATAAATTAAATTTTTGGTAAATGGTGATAACCATCAATCCATAATATACACCAAAATTCTTATAACTCACATTACTAAAAGTTAAACAATCATAAAAAAAAACTAAATTATAAATTGTTATTGTTAATTATAAAATACTTAATTGTAATAAGAATATATAGAGAATTAGTAACATCTAATGATTGGTTGCCACTACTACACCAATTACAACTATTCATAAATGTCACTAACTAGGTGGTTACAACATGTCTTCGAAGACTTGAACCCAACGACTCCAAAGAAACAAATTTTTCACCAAAACATCCTTTGAAAAGATTGTAGCTATATTCTAAGATATTTTGGTAGTGGTCACGAGTCAAAGTTTGAGATTTATTTCCAAAGTAGTTATATCCTCTAGACTCTTTCAATTTTTTTGATTAACCAAAAAAAATGTCATATGAATATAAGTCATTTTTTTTAACATGTGGTATTATTAAGTTATGGTATTGATAGATGACATTGTATCAAGGTCTATTTACATGTTAAGAATCTCCTTTGTACAGAAGGGTTGAATTTTCACAGATAAAAGTTTTGTTAAATGTTTCTTTTAAACATATATATGTTTAACTCATATATTAATTTTTTACAAAGATTATGAATAATAATAATTTATAATAAGGTTAGTAATTTTTTTAATGATTTTTTTAATCTTGGTAATGTGATTATTATAATTAGGTAAGTATTTTGATGCTTATTGGCCTTTACCATCCATTTAATTTATATCAATTATCTATAAATATGTTTTGTTACAACATCATGAGCTAATACCATGGTTTATCAATACTAAATACCCAAACAATCATAGTATCCCTACAATCTACTTAGTAATTATTCATATTGAAATTAAAATTTTGGAACCTCCTTTTCAAAATAGGCATGCTTATTGACATAATAACAAAAATCATCATAATCTAAAAAATGACATTTATCTGTTTATTCCATCTTGATTACTTTTAAAATAATTTTTTGACAAATATAAACTTCACCCTCCATGAATATTTTTCTCAACTCTAAGTAAATAAATAAAACCAACAATATTATAGTATAGATATGTGTTTGGGTCATGTGGAGGGTTGTTTGTTGTCGAATTTTGCATTCGGTGACTTAATGGATCGTCTTGTTGATCCAAACCTTGGAATGGACAATATCAGTTGTGAATGCATTGTCATTTCTTCAGATCGTAAATAAAAGCTATGGTGATATGTTTTTTTTTTTTTTTAGGACAATGTTTTTTAGGGAGTCATCTTTAGTGTGACTTTTTGGAGTTTCTAGTGCAGGAATCCGGTGAAAGCATATGAGGTGAAATCTTTATTTCTATTATTTAAACTGGTTTTTTTACTGTATATATGGATTTAGCACCATAAAAACCTTTAGGGCACTTCGATTGTGCAAGATTACCCATCAAAATTTTGTTTTCAATAAATTCCTATCGGATTTTAGAGAAATTAGAATGGAAAAATCCACCATAAAAGCCTTCAAAAAGTTGCACTAAAGAAAACTCGATTTTTTAGTGACACTCAAGTCCCTTCGGCACTCTATGTCAGATCCTTATCGTGATAATTGGTGATGCATTTTGTATCCTTTATCGGGCTTATATTTTGGATCATGTGTATAAATTATACAAACAATACGTATACCAATGGATTCAATCCAATCATGTAATATACTAAAAAGAGATATCGAATACTTCTACCATATGTGAATAAAATAAACACAATCACAAAATCACATTTTAATATCCCAAATTAGGGAAAATAAGCAGTATTGGGAATATATTAAGATATTCCAATTTTGGACTGCTCAGCAATGCATTCACAGAAAAATTCAGTTCCATAAATGTAAGCCGTAAAAATGTAAACCATCACTTGGATCCATGAGACATATCCATCTATCATATAATTCCAAGAGGAGATCAGAAATAAATGAAACTAGGTGAGGTAAACCGACCTCTCGCACTAGTGTAGCTGAAAATGACCAAAAACACCAGACACCGCTACACAGAAATAATGCACAAAAGGGACTGTGTAGTCTTATGAGGGTTTTAGCTCAGAAATTAAGGAAACAATTAGATATACTCATATATTATACAATCAAGCTCATAAATTGAGATCTAGTCTCCTTATTACAATTACAAGAAAACACGGGAAGGGTTTCTTGTCGAACACTCTGTATACAAATGTGATATTAAGAAATTTACTGAATCACCACTGCAACATTGAAGCATAAGAGTGTACAAGGCTTTAAATATATCTGATCTAATGTAGATCCCTCAAGGGCTTCCTCCCATGAAAGGATGAACCTCTCAATCATAAGGAAACACTACGACGGAGCCACTAGACCATGCACTGAAGTTGCCTCCAAAAATAATGCATTCCCTAGCTGGAACAACAGCGCTGCGAATGTTAGGGAAATGTGTGGTATACTACCACAGATTTGAAATAAGCTCTAGACCTCTCCAGGGAAAATTTAAAGGATGGAAAATTATTTTGAAGTTTAAAAAATTGGCGAATCTCACTAGTCCCTAATATGCAAACTATAAAAATTTTACTCATGTATTTGTAAAATAATTTAAATTTATAATGATATTATATATATTGTATATACAATGTTGGCAAATTTTAACATAAAATAATATTATATCTTAAAATTTGGGCGAATCATTTTTATAAAAAAATGGAAATTGGCGAATATTTGTTTTGGAAAAACCATGGAAAATTAGCCTACCTGTGAATATTAGCCCCTAAAATTTTCCATGGACCTCTCCAAACAAGTCTCTCAAGTGAAAGAAACCTTCCTCCCAAGAGAAACTAGCTCAAAAAGAGGGATTCCAATCCCTTCCACTGTTGCACCCTGCAACACTGCATAATCACCTGTAGAAACTGCGCTGATGAAATAGGCTAAAGCTTGGCCTAAAAACCTGATGTGTAAAATGAATGAAAACTCTCCCAAGAGGCTCCTCAAGGAAAGAGGTGGGATTCCCGCTAGAGAACACCTGGTGCTAAACAGCACTACTACTCTGCTAAACAGCAAGAGGAAGCAAAAGTGCTTACATGTCCTTCCTCGACGCTTTCCGTCATCTCATGTCTCCTTCGATTGCGATGTTAGTTTTTCTCCGATAATTCTTTTAGGAATTTGGGAACCCATTATTAATGTGAGGCCATAAAAATCACTCTAATTAAAAAAAATAAAAATAAAAACCTCTTAAATAATCTCATAAATGATGTTTTCCTAAACTAGCACTGCTACTTTTACATCTGCCATGTTGCCAAAAAAATTGTAATACCAAAGTCAAAATGGTATTTCCAAAGTTTAATATAAACAACAAAATGTAAATTAATTAAACATTTTTTTCTATTTTCTTTATTTTGCAAAAGAATCATAGTTTTTTAATAAAAACTCATTTAGTTAAAAACATAATTCTTTTTATATAAGAAAGTTAAATAATGATACATTTATGTTAATATATTTATTTTATTAGTTTTATAAAAATCTGAAAATGATGATAATAATGGTAATTCAGTAAAATTAAAATTAAAAATGGTATATTAAATTTCATAGAAAATATGATATTATTTAAAGTTCTTTAAAATTTCATTTCTATAATATAAAAGTATTAAAATTTCATTTTCAATTTGGAATACTTGTAAAATAAAATTATTAGGAGAAATATTTAAACTATTATTGACATTTTAAATAAATAATTTTATTGAAATATTATATATAGAAATTGATTAATAATTAGTTTTATTATGAATCTCATGAGAATTTATACTTGTTTTTAAATAATTACATTATTCAAAATAGAATTTTTATTTATATTTTTTAAATTTAGATTATGTTATAATTTTTTAATTTCATTTTTCCTTCTAGCTCCTTATCATAACACAAAATTTTCTTACAATGTGGGGTATTACTATTTTTAATATTATCCTTATTCAATCAAGACAAGTCATCCTTATGCCATGCCCATTTGAGTAGAATTTAGTTTTTGCTAAAGCTTGAAGCAATTTTAGGAATCTTCTTTTCTTTCATGTTATTTAACTTCTTTATATAATTAGCTATTAGGTTATTTCCATGCTATATATAGAAAAAACAATACTTTTACGAGGATAAGATATAATAGGATGTATTTCATTTAATTTTGAGATTATATGTTATAAATTGATTTTGAATTCATTATATCTTTATCCATGACTCTCTCAATTTACAACATCACCAAACCTTAAATACATATAAAACTAGTGCAACCATATAAATTAAATTTTTGGTAAATGGTGATAACCATCAATCCATAATATACACCAAAATTCTTATAACTCACATTACTAAAAGTTAAACAATCATAAAAAAAAACTAAATTATAAATTGTTATTGTTAATTATAAAATACTTAATTGTAATAAGAATATATAGAGAATTAGTAACATCTAATGATTGGTTGCCACTACTACACCAATTACAACTATTCATAAATGTCACTAACTAGGTGGTTACAACATGTCTTCGAAGACTTGAACCCAACGACTCCAAAGAAACAAATTTTTCACCAAAACATCCTTTGAAAAGATTGTAGCTATATTCTAAGATATTTTGGTAGTGGTCACGAGTCAAAGTTTGAGATTTATTTCCAAAGTAGTTATATCCTCTAGACTCTTTCAATTTTTTTGATTAACCAAAAAAAATGTCATATGAATATAAGTCATTTTTTTTAACATGTGGTATTATTAAGTTATGGTATTGATAGATGACATTGTATCAAGGTCTATTTACATGTTAAGAATCTCCTTTGTACAGAAGGGTTGAATTTTCACAGTTAAAAGTTTTGTTAAATGTTTCTTTTAAACATATATATGTTTAACTCATATATTAATTTTTTACAAAGATTATGAATAATAATAATTTATAATAAAGTTTAGTAATTTTTTTAATGATTTTTTTAATCTTGGTAATGTGATTATTATAATTAGGTAAGTATTTTGATGCTTATTTGCCTTTACCATCCATTCAATTTATATCAATTATCTATAAATATGTTTTGTTACAACATCATGAGCTAATACCATGGTTTATCAATACTAAATACCCAAACAATCACAATATCCCTACCATCTACTTAGTAATTATTCATATTGAAATTAAAATTTTGGAACCTCCTTTTCAAAATAGGCATGCCTATTGACATAATAACAAAAATCATCATAATCTAAAAAATGACATTTATCTGTTTATTCCATCTTGATTACTTTTAAAATAATTTTTTGACAAATATAAACTTCACCCTCCATGAATATTTTTCTCAACTCTAAGTAAATAAATAAAACCAATAATATTATAGTATAGATATGTTTTTGGGTCATGTGGAGCGTTGTTTGTTGTCGAATTTTGCATTCGGTGACTTAATGGATCGTCTTGTTGATCCAAACCTTGGAATGGACAGTATCAGTTGTGAATGCATTATCATTTCTTCATATCGTAAATAAAAGCTATGGTGATATGTTTTTTTTTTGTTAGGACAATGTTTTTTAGGGAGTCATCTTTAGTGTGACTTTTTGGAGTTTCTAGTGCAGGAATCCGGTGAAAGCATATGAGGTGAAATCTTTATTTCTATTATTTAAACTGGTTTTTTTACTGTATATATGGATTTAGCACCATAAAAACCTTTAGGGCACTTCGATTGTGCAAGACTACCCATCAAAATTTTGTTTTCAATAAATTCCTACCGGATTTTAGAGAAATTAGAATGGAAAAATCCACCATAAAAGCCTTCAAAAATTTGCACTAAAGAAAACTCGATTTTTTAGTGACACTCAAGTCCCTTCGACACTCTATGTCAAATCATTATGGTGATAATTGGCGATGCATTTTGTATCCTTTATGGGGCTTATATTTTGGATCGTGTGTATAAATTATACAAACAATATGTATACCAATGGATTCAATCCAATCATGTAATATACTAAAAAGAGATATCGAATACTTCTACCATATGTGCATAAAATAAACACAATCACACAATCACATTGTAATATCCCAAATTAGGGAAAATAAGCAGTATTGGGAATATATTAAGATATTCCAATTTTGGACTGCTCAGCAATGCATTCACAGAAAAATTCAGTTCCATAAATGTAAGCCGTAAAAATGTAAACCATCACTTGGATCCATGAGACATATCCATCTATCATATAATTCCAAGAGGAGATCAGAAATAAATGAAACTAGGTGAGGTAAACCGACCTCCCGCACTAGTGTAGCTGAAAATGACCAAAAACACCAGACACCGCTACACAGAAATAATGCACAAAAGGGACTGTGCAGTCTTATGAGGGTTTTAGCTCAGAAATTAAAGAAACAATTAGATATACTCATATATTAGACAATCAAGCTCATAAATTGAGATATAGTCTCCTTATTACAATTACAAGAAAACACGGGAAGGGTTTCTTGTTGAACACTCTGTATACAAATGTGATATTAAGAAATTTACTGAATCACCATTGAAAAATTGAAGCATAAGAGTGTACAAGGCTGGAAATATATCTAATCTAATGTAGATCCCTCAAGGGCTTCCTCCCGTGAAAGGATGAACCTCTCAATCATAAGGAAACACTACGACGGAGCCACTAGACCATGCACTGAAGTTGCCTCCAAAAATAATGCATTCCCTAGCTGGAACAACAGCGCTGCGAATGTTAGGGAAATGTGTGGTATACTACCACAGATTTGAAATAAGCTCTAGACCTCTCCAGGGAAAATTTAAAGGATGGAAAATTATTTTGAAGTTTAAAAAATTGGCGAATCTCACTAGTCCCTAATATGCAAACTATAAAAATTTTACTCATGTATTTGTAAAATAATTTAAATTTATAATGATATTATATATATTGTATATACAATGTTGGCAAATTTTAACATAAAATAATATTATATCTTAAAATTTGGGCGAATCATTTTTATAAAAAAATGGAAATTGGCGAATATTTGTTTTGGAAAAACCATGGAAAATTAGCCTACCTGTGAATATTAGCCCCTAAAATTTTCCATGGACCTCTCCAAACAAGTCTCTCAAGTGAAGGAAACCTCCCTCCCAAGAGAAACTAGCTCAGAAAGAGGGATTCCAATCCCTTCCACTGTTGCACCCTGCAACACTGCATAATCACTTGTAGAAAATGCGCTGATGAAGTAGGCTGAAGCTTGGCCTAAAAACCTAATGTGTAAAATGAATGAAAACTCTCCCAAGTGGCTCCTCTAGGAAAGAGGTGGGATTCCCACTCGAGAACACCTGGTGCTAAACAACACTGCTACTCTGCTAAACAGCAAGAGGAAGAAAAAGTCTGAGTAGACGATAATAATAATCTAAAACATGAAGAATAATGATGCCATCCTCTTCCTTAAATAAAACATGAGTCTTCTTGACCTTGGCCGCACTCAATTAGGTCATCTCCATCCAAGGATTCATCTCCCTCCAAAACTGCATTATTCCTTCTTGGATTCCTCCTCCTCCACAACTACGTTGTTGACTTAGTCAAAGTGGACTGAACCAACTTGATATTATCCCTGTTCACACATGGAGGTGTTTTATTAAGTTTTAAAGAGTGTCCCATTTCACACTTGGAGGCTTTTTATTTCTCCTTAGGAGATTTATGGGCTTGTCTACCCATTTATTCACTGGTTAGAGATGCTGCTAACTCTACTGTTCCATTTATCATTGAGGCTAAAATTTGGGAACATTACAGTCCTCCCCTCCAAAATATTTGTTTGTCCTCAAGAAAATGTATAGGGAGAGAAAAATTTCTCTCTTCCTCCTCTTGTGGCCTCCCATAAATAGCCTCCACCACTGCATCAAGATAATCTGTAAATAATCTTCCAGCCAATGTTTCCTCCCAAGTGTGCAAAACCAAATGGTCTACATCAATCAAAGGTGGAAAGCATGAATGGAAACCTTCTTGCTGTCCCATGGCCTCCACAAAGTAGGAGTGATGACAAACATGGTAAATGAGTGCCTCCCTCACCCATGCTATCATCCAAATGAAATGAGCCATCCTAGGTAGCTCATCAAAAGAATCATCAACCCCAGTTTTGTACAATGTGTTGGGGCTACATGGAGAGATTGGATTCTTCCATCCAAATGGTTTCTCTCTCCATTTATGGTAAACATGGGGCTGCCACTCTCCTTGGGCTGAAATAACATGGCCTCCAAGAATGGCCCAAGCTCCCCCTTCAAACAATTCAGCCATTAAGTGCCTCCTCAAGTTCTTCAATTGGTTCCTCCCACAAGAAGGAAAAAAATGTGATGTGGAAATCATGGTTTGCCCATGGTTCCCCCTGAAATGTACAACATGTAAAGTGGGGAGAATCATGATCCCAATGGGAATCTTCAATCTCAAGCCCACTCTCCAAACAGAGCTTCCCATGAACATAAACATATCAACAATATATGGAAGCAAAGTACAACGAGAACAATTTTCCAAGTGACAACCGGAGAGTGAATCATAGTTCCAATCATGGAACCAGTACAATGCATCCTTTGCCTAAATCAAGATAATAAATAACAAGTGCTTCACCAGCCACTTTTTTTCTGCCACAGTCATCTCATAAGATGAAAACATGAAGTTACAATTTGTTGTCAATGGTGTACACCAAGAATCATGTGGCTTCCCTCACAAACCACCAAAAAGATAGCCAAAATAAATGCTAAAAGTAGATGCAAGTACATCATCATACAATATGCATGAAGAGATAATTCTCCTTGATACATCATGCTGCTCAAACAAGGGAAAGAAGTACAATACAAAATGTGAAATTACACCTCCTCCATCATGTACTTGAGATCTGGAGTTGAAATGGCTCAACTAGAATCTTTCTCTTTCCTCCAATGAGTAGGGAAGTGGTTGTGACCTCCTAACCATCACAATTTGGGCTATGCATCTCTCCCTATGCTAAAGTATGTCATGCTGGATTCCCTCCCAAGTGAACTCCTCTGCCAAAGAAAGATATGCATCATAATGCATGGAAAGGAAGTCCTCATGTGCTGCAAGTAGAAAATTCTCCTTGAGACTAGAAGCTCCAGTCAAGAAGACTCTTCCATGTGAATAGATGACCATATCATCCACCATATACACATCAACTCTATCCAGGTCATCAATAATCATGCATGCACCAAGATATTTGGAGTACTCTACTAAGAGTTGAGATCTCCAATAAGGATCAACCCTCCTAAGAGATAGCGCTAGTGATCCGGCATGTGAATCTCTCCTAATGTTGTTGCCTGCTACCTTGACATCCCCATGCCAAATTCTTCCTCCAAACTCTTCACCTATCCAAAATCTGAGCGTAGTGAACCCCAAGACAAGATGTCTCTCATCAACTCTAGATATGGTGGCCTCCCAGGTGGAATGCCTCCATGTAGTGAGACATCAATGTCAAGAGTAGACTGCACATATGGTTGGGAAACCTTGAACCTGCCCCTATAGTGCAAATAATTCTTGCTCTTCCTTTCATTAGCTTTCTGAAATAGAGAAGGGTGTGTGCCTCTCATCAAGTGATGTTGCTCTTCCTCCCTACCTCCACCTTCCAGCTACAATGCTGCACAATCATGTTTCTCACTGATTGTGCTTGGACCTCCATGTATGAGATCTTGGGGAAATTATTGAAAGGATACAAGAATCCCTCCTATTAGAGCATGTGCTCCTCCTCCATCTGCATGAGGTACTGGTTTTTCTCTAAATGTGACATCGTTTTTTCCCTCTTCTTCATGAATGTGTGTGGGAAACATCTCAACAGTTGGATCCTCTTGTGAAAAGGAGATCCCCATGCCCTCTTGTTTAGGAATATGGACTAGAGGTCTTGCTTTTGGAAATGTGTA
This sequence comes from Pinus albicaulis, assembly GCA_034641835.2. Classification (NCBI taxonomy): domain Eukaryota; kingdom Viridiplantae; phylum Streptophyta; class Pinopsida; order Pinales; family Pinaceae; genus Pinus; species Pinus albicaulis. The sequence continues at coordinate 1,165,331,507 of CM076580.1, forward strand.
ATGCAATATGTCAGCTTCTCCCATGGTTTTTTGAAGTGGAGTTTCCCCCATCACATGCAAGGTTTTTGTTCTCTCAAGTTTTTCTTGCTCATGTGTCTTAGGAAGTTTCCCATCAAACCTTCCCACCAATGTTTCAATGAATCTTTCATAAGAGGAAGTGTTTGCTTTATTTAAAGAACAAGATTAAAAAATTCACCATGCATGCGCCTTACCTCTGAAATGCAGTGCTGCAACTCTAATGGCTTCATCTTCAGAAATATGGTGCTGCTGAAAATAGGAGTGTAGCTCCTTCACCCAAGCTCCTGCTGAACATGTTGGTGAGCCTTCAAAAGTAGATAGAAGAAATATATATGTGTCATGCTGCTTTCTCTCCTATACTTGGATCTTGAAAAACCCCTGGAAATCAATATGATCTCTAAACCTCTCAATTTTAGATTCATACTCCTGCAACAGATCACTAAGAGTCCTCCTCTTAGGCATTCTTCCTTCTTTCATCCATCTCAAGATAGATTTGGGCACTTGATTGCACTGTGCATCATGGTGTGTAGCTACATGCTCACACTCACCATGTGAAAATCTAGATTCAACTCTAGATCCAACTTCCTTTGGAGATCCCATCTCCGTTCTTATCCTCTTCAACTCTCCTTGAAAGCTTTGCATAGATTTTGGAAGAAGCTTTGTAAGCTTGTCTTCATTTCTCCCTTCACATATTGAAGCCTTCTTATTTCTTTCCATCTCTCCTAAAAGTATAATGGCCTGAGATGCACAGGCTAGGCCAAGATTGAAGCTTTGATACCACTGTAATATCCCAAATTAGGGAAAATAATCAGTATTGGGAATATCTTAAGATATTCCAATTTTGGACTACTCAGCAATGCATTCAGAGAAAAACACATTTCCAGAAATGTAAGAAATAAAAATGTAAACCATCACTTGGATCCATGATATATATCCATATAGCATATAATTCCAAGAGGATATCAGAAATAAATGAAACTAGGTAAGGTAAACAGACCTCCCACACTAGTGTAGCTGAAAATGACCAAAAACCGCAGACACTTCTACACAGAAATAATGCACAAAAGAGACTGAACAATATTATGAGGGTTTTAACTAATAAATTAAGGAAATAATTAGATCTACTCATATATTAGACAATCAATCTCATAAACTGAGATCTAGTCTCCTTATTACAATTACAAGCAAACCCGAGAAGGGTTTCTTCTCAAACACTCTGCATACAAATGTGATATTAATAAATTTACTAAATCACCACTGCAGCAATGAAGCATAAGAGTGTAAAAGGATGGAAAGATATCATATCTAATGTATATCCCTCAAGGGATTCCTCCCATGAAAGGATGAACCTCTCAATCACAAGGAAACACTGCAACAGAGCCAGTAGACCATGCACTGAAGGTGCCTCCAAAAATAACGCATTCCCTAGCTAGAACAACGCTGGGAATGTTAGGGAAATATGTGGTCTCCTACCACAGATCTGAAATAAGCTCTATACCTCTCCAAACAGGTGTCTCAAGTGAATTAAACCTTCCTCCCAATAGAAACTAGCTTAGAAAGAGGGATTCCAATCCCTTCCACTGCTGCACCCTACAACAATGCACAATCACCTGCAGAAAATACACTGATGAAGTAGGTTGAAGCTTGGCCTAAAAACCTGACTTGGAAAATGAATGAAAACTCTCCCATGAGGCTCCTCAAGGAAAGAGGTGGGATTCCTGTTCGGGAACACCCGGTGCTAAACAACACTGCTACTTTGCTAAACAACAAGAGGAAGAAAAAGTCTGAGCAGACAAGAATAATAATCTAAAACATGAATTATAATGCTGTCATCCTCTTCCTTAAATAAAACATGATTTTTCTTGCCCTTGGCCCCACTCAATTAGGTCATCTCCATCCAAAGATTCATCTCCATCCAAAACTGCGTTACTCCTTCTTAGATTCCTCCTCCTCCACAACTGCATTGTTGACTTAGTCAAAGTGGATTGAAGCAACTTGATATTATCCTTGTTGACACATGGAGGTGTTTTATTAAGCTGTAAAGAGTGTCCCCTTTTACACTTGGAGTGTTTTTATTCCTCCTTAGGAGACTTATGGGATTTTCTACCCATTTTTTCACTGGTTAGAGATGTTGCTAACTCTAATGTTCCATTTAGCTTTGAGGCTAAAATTTGGGAACATTACACACACCAAGTAAGAAAAAGAAGCAAATCAATCACACAACACAAATATTTTTCCTGGGAAATATTTCTGCTCAAAACTCCTCTCTCTCTATTGTATAATGAACCAAGGAATCATGAAACAATACAATGCACTCTTCTCACCAGAGTCTATTGCACTATCCTGACTGTGTCACACTGATCCAGAAAAAATTGGTCCAACACTTAGCCAATTCTCATCATGTCTTCAACATGCCTTGCTCACACAATCCCTAGGATATTAATTCGTATTAATTAGGATAATTATCCTTCCTTGACAACGAAATAAATCATGGGCATCCTATGCTGTATATAATTGCACCCAGGAAATTTGCTATAAATACAATTGATAGATAAATTCCTTTTAACCTCTATCTCAACTGGGTCTTCATTAGAACTGACATGCATGCAACTATTAATAGTAAATCATCAGTCACTTGATAGATCACTGCATGTGAATTAAATATAATTTAATTTACTTGACCTCTCACTATTGCAACAATCAGTTACAACTAGTTAGAATGACTTTAACTCACTTAATTGAATTAACTGATTTCTCATGCATTAAAATAATACACAAACTGCAACTTGGACTCTAAAACAAATAGATCACTCTACATGCCTCAGCAGCCATGCTCAACTCAAATTTCATGAGGTAACTAATTCTATCACACTCAGATAACTATTACAAGTGATTATGAAATAAGATTACAATTTATTGTTCAATTTATTTAAGGGATAAATAAATTTGACACATTTCTTCTAATTTAACTAAGAAACAATTAAATAAAAATCCTCCATGGTATCCATTCCTGGGTGCCATTTTCTGGATGCTGTTTCTAGATGCCAATTTCAAATTTTCTTTGTTGCAAATTTCAACACTCCCTCTCAACAAGAAAGGAATCAATTTGTCCCAATATGGTACATTTGGAATGTTCTACATGCAACACTTCTCTAGTGTTGTTCGCACATGAAACTCTCCTAAAACTAAATAGCCTCTAAACAACTGAATCAGTATAATGCATCTATCATCAGAGTCTTTTGATTGTTGGATCCTACTACACATGTATGTTGGAATCTTTGCGTTGTGACATCTGCATCCATGCACTCTGCACTGTTTCCAACTCTGATCTCGACTCCAGTATCTAACACTTGTCACTTTGATTTCTTTCTTCCTGAAATCTGATTGCATCAATCTAACTGATCCTTCCTGCTACTGCTATATTTTGGGCTTCTCTTAGCGATGTTCGATCCATGAGACACACCTTTCATGAATGTACTCCCTCTACCCTTCTGGATTGAAATTTCCCCCTCCTAGAGGTATCTACTTGAGTGGAATGTTCCACTCAGTCTCCTCTCAACTTCTCTAATTGTGGCTTCTCCACAACCTTCTGAGACTACTTCTGAGGCTGCATGTTGAGAGATAATTACTACCTCTCAACAAACAAGTTACTAACAACTAATTTTCTCCTCAAAGCCTTGCATGCATCCTCAACCTCGAGAGCATATAGGTTCTTGAATCTTGAACCAATCTACTTAACCTATCCCATGGTTATGTGTTTAAGGAATGCCTTTCCTTTTCTAAACATCACCTCATAACCACGGTCTTCCAATACTGCTACAGAGAAAAGATTATTCCTTAGGCCTGGAACATACAAAACATCTTCTAGTATGATATGGGAGCCATTCTCCCTATGAAAGGTAATTGTGCCTATTTCGATAATGCTATACCTCTGGTCATCTCCAAACTCTATGCTCTACTAGAGGTCCTTCTCCTCCAAGTCATTGAAGAGATATCTATTCCCCTTCATATGGAACGAGGCACCACTGTCTAAATACCACATGCATCCCATTACATTGTTGGCCATGCATGCAATGAGAGTAAAATCAAGTTCAAACTGTGAATCCAATGCTTCACCCACTACAACTACAGGCTCCTTCTTGCTTTCCTTATTTTGTGGACAATTTGTAGCATAGTGCCAATGCTTGTGACAGCGAAAACATATAATCTTAGATAAGTATTTCTTGTCCCCTTCGCCTTTGGATTTATTTCCCTTGGCCTTCATTGCCTTACCTTCCAAGGCACAATATTCCTCGTCATTAGCCTTGGATGAGGGTCCATCCCTAGTATTCTGCCACAATTATTCTTATACCAAATACGACCAAAGTCGCTCCCAATATGGTAACTTTTCCCTCCCATTGACAGAGTCCTGATAACTATGCCAGCTCTAGGGAATGCCTAGAAGTGCTAGGCTCACCAGGTCATCATCTTCTATGTCACACCAACACTTCCAATCTCATCCTGACATTGAGTGAACTTCGCCAAGTATGTTGTATCATCTCACCCTCCTCCTTCTTGACTTTCCTGAGCTTGTCCTTCAGCACCAACTTCCTTTGGTCGTCGTTGTTCTGAAACAGATATGTCAAGGCCTTCCACATTGCATATGGATTCTCCTTTCCATGGAGACTCAATAAAATTTGATCTCAAACTCCCTCTAATAATATCCTCCTCGCCCTTGCTACCTTCTTTTGCCAAGCATCAAGAAGAGCGATGTCTGCAGCTACAAGCTTGGGAATATCATTATCAATGAATTCTTTCAACCCATTTTCCTTCAGAACATCCTCCATTTTGTTTTTCCATGCAATATAACTAGAACTTCCGTTGAGTTCATATTCCAATCTTAATCCACTAAAAGCCATCTTGATCTACTTTTCACACCAACGAAATTATCTGCAAGTTTGAATATAATTCAACACAAACTCAATTTCTTATCCACTATAGTGATTTCTGGCACTCTGATACCATGTAGAAATTATACAAACAATATGTATACCAATGGATTCAATCTGATCATGTAATATACTAAAACAAGATATTGAATCCTTTCTACCATATTTGCCAAAAATAAACACGATCACACAATCACACCAAGTAAGATAAAGAAGAAAATAAATTGCACAACACAAATATTTTCCTGTGAAAATATTGCTGCTAAAAAATCCTCTATCTCTATTGTATAATGAACCAAGGAATCATGAAACAATACAATGCATTCTTCTCACAAGAGTCTGTTGCACTATCCTAACCTCCTCACACTAATCTAGACAAAATTGGTCCAACACTTAGCCAATTCTCAGCCTGTCTTCAGCATGCCTTGCTCACGCAATCCCTAGGCAACTAATCCATATTAATTAGGATAATTAGCCTTCCTTTATTGCGCAATACATCATGGGCATCCTATGGTGTATATATCTGCACCTGGTGATTTTCTATAAATACAACTAATATATAACTTCCGTTTATCCTCTGTCTCAAATGGGTCTTCATCAAAACTGAAATGCATGCATCTATTAATATTAAATCATTCGTCACTTGACAGATCACTGCATGTGAATTAAATCTGATAATTCACTTGACCTCTCACTAGTGCAACAATATGTTACAACTAGTTAGACAGACTTTAACTCACATATTTGAGTTAATTGATTTCTCATGCATTAAACTAATACACTAACTGTAACTTGGACTCTAAAACAAATAGAATCACTCTACATGCCTCACCAACCACCCTCAACTCGAATTTCATGAGCTAAATGAGTCTATCACACTCAATTAACTATTACAAGTGATTATGAGATAAGATTACAATTTATTGTCCAAATTATTCAAGGGATAAATAAATTTGACACACATTTCTTCTAATTCAATTAAGAAATAATTAAATCAAAAGCCTCCATGGTAGCCATTTCTGGGTGCAATTTTCTAGATGTTGTTTTTGGATGCCAATTTCACTATTTTTTGTTCCAAATTTCAACAAAGTGCATGGCTTTAGGGATCACTACGCTAGAGTTCAATGATGTTGCTCGAAGGTTATATTCATTATCTATTTAAATTTCTCATGTGATTTCTATTTGTGTGGCACTTTTTGAAATTTGTTTTTGTAATATGTCTTTGCAGGTTAAATTCCATGGTTATCATAATAGAAAGGTCATCGAATGTTGGTGGAACATCTCCTAGTTCATGCAAGTTTTTCATGGATTGGTGGAGCTGTCTAATGATATTTTCCTACCAAATGGTGCTACTATGATTAAGTGCTACTCCCTTTTGGCTCAATGGGATTGTGTCATTCTATTAGTTGGCTAGTGGGGTTCCTTGTGATATTTGTCTCGAACTCTCCATGCTTCCTCCGTCTTTGTTGGCAATATGGCTCATGTGTCTCTAGTCCCTTTTGTTGTATTGTTGGTTTGTATACGTTGCTAGAAAACTAGAGCCCATCTCCTAAATCCCCATAATAAGTCTATCACTAGACTTTTTGATATTTAAGATATCTTTAAATATTCATGATATAATTATTTTTTTGCATTAATAGAAATTGTTTCGAGTTATAAAAAAAAAATACTTATAAGATAACTTATTTTTCATCCATAGAATAAATAAGAATCATGAGAATGTCAAAAATGAATCTACTTATTATTTTACTATTTTTTTTCATTCCACATCATCCATGATTTTTTTTTTCAATATTATAATTTCGGTTAAATAAGTAAATAACACAATATTATTAATATTAAATTATAAAATATATTTTATTCGTGTTAATATAATAAATTAAAATGAACCCAATTAGATATTTAATAATAATTAAATTAAAAATATAATAATATGATAGAAAGTCATCAATTATTTCCTTGATCATCTATTATAAATTTGTTTATTTGAAAACGGTCTAGAGCTTTTTATGAAATAAATTAACATTGAACAAACTAAACAACAATTTTATACATAATATTGTTTAGGAGGAAAAAAACGAGGTTAATAAGAGAAAGTAGGATACAACGTTATCGAAAATATTAAACATTTTTTTATATATAGGTTTAAAAAAATTATTAGAAGCATACATGGTCTGGTTGGTTTTCATGTCTTATATAGATAGAATTTTCCTATGATAGAAGTGTCCAAGAATATTAGTTTAGGTAGAGCTATCTATGCATATAAGTCCATATTTAGTTTTCTTTGGTATGAAATTGGGTTGTGTTGATGGTGTTGGATGATGCCAACATGCATGGGATCTCCTCGATATGAGGTCCCAATTAGACATCACATTGTTTCAGGTAGGAGTTTCATGTCTCAATATGGCATGTCCACCATTGCTAATTTTTTAGAGGTACGCCTTGGTTACAACACATACACAAGAGAACATAAACACCTCTTTGGGGGATCAAGTATGTAAGCTTTGTGTGACACCAAATATAAAATATATAGGAAAATTCCATGGTAGGTAAAGAGAAACGAGCCTCTAACTAGGGAAGTAATAGTACTATCCTAAGAGAGACGCGTGAGCGAAAGAGAAAGACGTTTTGATTAATGTGAAAATTACATCACAAGATAAAAAACAATCATAAAATCATAACAACACTCATTCAACAATATATATACCTAAGAAATGAAATAGCTCATTAGTATTAGTATGTATTTTGCCAACATATACTGCAAACATATCAAGAATAATCTTACTACATTTGTGATACATGCATGAAGAAGTGTTGGATTTATGAGGTTTTGATTATTAATGAAATATTCCTAGTACATTATTACATAGGTGAAACACTATATCTAGTAATGCAACATGAAGCCACAACTTGCTTCTCCGAAGAATGATTTTCCTCCTATGCAATACAAGAGAAGCGAAGGAAAAACTCTAATAATCTAAGAAATGGTGGTCGAACCATATAGCCAGATGGGACTCCTACACCAAATGGTGTAACGTCTAATTGGGATGTCATACCAAGGAGATCCATTGTATTTTGGAAGCATCCAACACAATCAACATTTTGGCACTAGAATGAGGGCATAAATCTTTGAGTTGAAGGCATGTGATCAAGAGAAAATCTTGGTTTTGTGGGTGAAATTTTCCAAGACTTCGATGGCTTCATTTCCAGAAGTGCCCTCTTGCTTGAAATGGATCAATAATAAATTAAAAAATTCTAGAAAGAAGATGAAAATGCTAAGAGGAATGATATAAAAATACTTATATATTCTATTGCAATCATGACCAGTGTGTGAAGAGTTACATGATGCGAAGAGTCACAAATTGTGACATCATACTGAGACTTGTAATAGAAAGAATGAGCTAAAGTGCTAGTGAAGAAACTAAAAATAAGTGAAATGCTAACAAAGAAATAAATATCAAAAAAAAAAAATTTCTCAAAGGAAAGTGAAATAATTTACATGAAAAAAATTACTTGGAATAGAGATCGATGAAGAGCTCCGTGATTCAAAGGTATGCGTTCAACTTAGATGATAATGATTATGTGAAAGAATGATTAATCGAGTTGATTATTAAGATATTATATGCAGAACGAACCATGCATGCTCTCCACTTGTCATCATATGAATGAGTTAGTTAAAATGAAGTTAAGCGGGTTCATATTTTCTAGGAGTGCACCCACATGCAACAAGAAAATAACAAGCATGAGGTTGAAAAGGGTGCAACTATTTGAGTCGAAGGAGTGTGCTCAATTGAAGGGCACACTCACTGAGCCTGAAGGAGTGTACTCCACTATGGTGTAGTTGTTCATCTCAAAGGAGCACACTCAACTAGAGTGCATTTCCATGTCATCTTGGAGTGTGATTTTTCTCAAAGAGGGTGTAGTTTCTTCCATGACTGTATATTATAATTTTTGTATGAGAAGAGTGAGATTTTCTTATAAAAAATGCGTCTTTTCCACTTTTGTGTGTGTGGTGCATGTCGACCAAAGTCGGTTACAAAGTCAAGAAAGGTTATGTCTTCTCTTATCCTTCGATAAGATAACAGACAAGGATTATAAACATAGGGTGATGACACTTAGTAAATTTTACTTAGGAGGATCATAAACTTAGGTATAGCACAAGGATAGTCAATTAAACATGATGATGACAGTAGGAACCTTGAAACAATTATTCGTGTAGGCTCCAAATTTAGACTAGCCTTAAATTTTCAAGGGTCATTGTCGCAGGGACAAAACTACAACCACAACTTCTATGTTTTGGTTTCAATTTATTCACGAAGTCTCAAATTTCCAGGAAGTATTAATTCAATTATTGGGTCTCCTTAGCTCCCCATTCTACCTGGTTAAAGGTATACTCTTCCCTATTTCCTAACTCGAAAAAACAAAACATAAATCTATCCAAATCATAATTTATTCGATGAGGAAAAGGGTAAAATATGATCACGAGTTAAAATATAATCAAATTATGAGTTTTCATCTATGGTGTCACTCCACTGCTAGTAGGCATTGACGGTACCCTAACAGAGTCATTTCAGGAACATAAGCGTTGCTTCGCTACCAACGAGCCTATACAGTACACCGATGAAGTCACTTACTTCACCTCTCTTTGGAGGAATCCTTTATCTTCTTTCACCCTTTATTTTTTATTTAACATAACTATTCTTAAGCACTTATTATTTTTTAATGTAGAGAAAGATGAATCCTAACTTATTGAGAGGATAATAGGTTGCTTGTTCAGAGCCACCTTATAAACCTATGATAGTTAGCTCGCTAGGTTTTCCCCTTATATTTCTCTACTTAAATAGATAGGAAATAGGAACCACATAACAAACAAGACCAAGTTTGGGAACAAGAATCCTAAACAGTTACGCGAATCATGGTTTTTTTTATTCTTTCTTGGTTGAAAGGATCGTATTTTGCATCCAAAAATAAATTTATTTAACGATGTAGAAACCAATCAAAGAAGAGGGTAACAGATTATCCATTGGATCCATGTTACCACAACTTTCCTTTTACAAAATATTATCCACATTTTCTTGAATATCAAAACCAACTTTTATGTAAGGTTTACTAAAACTAAAAATAAAAAGCATGAAAAATTGAAAATGCAAAAGAGGGAATGCAATGCATCTAACTAAACGCAACCTATCATACCTTAAAATAATAGTTACATTGTTGGGTTATGTGAAATGGAACCTTCAATGCATCCACATAAGTTTCTCCCAAATTTTTAGTTCAAATATGTATGTGTGTAAAATGAGCATGAGATATAATGCAATGAAAAATATAAATAACCAAAATAACTGCACTGACAAATAAAAGAAAATAGTGCAAGAAAAATGGATTGACACACTCAATTTCTCTATCAAATAAAGAACCCCACAACAAAAAAAAAAATCTAAGGCTTACTACCATACAACACTTTATTGAATGCATGAAAGAATATATCGTGAAACATCAGTCCAATCGGTAGGACTCTTCGAGCCCATCTCCAACAGGATCATGGAAACAACCTTTTGGAAAAATTTGACAAGAAATATTAAGCAAAGACATATCCATATTAAAAGCAATGTCAAATTGACCATAATCCACATTGTCGTGCCAGTTGAACTTTTCAATGGATGATGCAGGAGGGATGTGTAATCGAAGAAGTTGATAATCATTAAGGCCACTCTTTGTTTTCACACCACAGATCAAACATTTCTATGAAGAGGGGTATATCAGTTGAAACTTATAAATCTAATAAAATTTTCTATCTTGAGGATTTGAAAATTGAACATGCAGAAAATGAGAATTCCTCAAGAAAGAATCAACATCCTGTGAGATGAAGTTAATGATAAAACTGTGCGAGAAAATTTTAAACCGACCAAATTCATAAGTACCATCAGAATAGAAGGAACATGACATAACCATAAATGTGGGCTAAAGTGTCTTGTTCACCTAAATCAACTTTGAATGCTTAAAATATTAATATTTAAACTAAGCACGTTCAACTACTTGTTCAAACAACATTCGTCAACCAAATCGAAGTTACTCAAATCACACGATTCATGGAAAAATTGAGGTTCATCAGATAGATTTTCCATATTGTAACAAAAATCCTCAATAATAAGTATGCCATCCTTTTGAATAAAATAAGGTATACATGAAAGGAATTCCTTAATTATTGCATCGCACTCCATTTGAAATTTCTGCAAGTAAGAATCTTCCTATGAGAACAAATATTCACCCATAATACTTCAAAAATCATCATCATTCAAACTAAAAGGAACAAGATCATTGAGATAAAAGTTGTCCAATGATTAACCAATCGCAGTTCCGATAAATAAGAATATTATACATGTTAAAATGTGTGGATCAATAAAATCGAAATCATCATCGAAAAGATATGAAAAAATTTAATTCTTTGCCAACAAATTGATCTTATGCCTTACTGATCATAATAGGTTGAACACACAAAACATCAAAAGTGGGGGAGCGTGAGGTATAAGGAATAAAATTGATATGAGATTCTTCTTCAATACATTAAAATTCCTTTTGAACAGGAGTGCATGATGAATCTAATTCAAAATATTTTCTTGAAATATTGACTAAGAAACACAACTTTTCATCTATAAAGTGATAGTCCACATCATTGTCCGGAAATTCATAGCATAGATGAAGAAACCTGTTAGAAAAATGTTCAAGAAATTCATTTAATTCCATTCTAATATAATCAATTTCATTAAGAACATCTTTATATTCATGCTTTTCAAATACACGAAGAAGCTCATTAACCAATTTCTTAAAAGAAGAGATGGAGCTAGTGGGTAAGGAATAACATTATAGCTTAGCACAACCATCTAGTGTGAGGGTGAAAACCTTGCGAGAATATATTTTAAATAAAAACCACTTGAAAAAGAAAATTAAATGAACTCAATCACATAATTAAGGATGATTTGGTACCCTTGCAATCGAATTTTAGGTGTGACAAGTTATGTAAAAATTTCATAGAGGTTGAAAAATCTAAGGTTTCGGAAAAACTTCTTGGGAATATGATTTGGGATGAATCCATTTAACATAAGAGATTAAAGAAAACTTTATTGGCTTATCTTGCCACTTGCCCCTCTTTATAGTGCCAAAATGTTGATGGTTCTAGATTCCACTAGCATATGGGGGATCTCCCTGATATGAGGTCTCAATAATACCAAACATATTTTGGTGTAAGAGTCTCATCTAGCTATATGGTTCAACCACCACTGCGAATTTTTTAGACGTATGCCTTGGTTACAACACATACATAAGATATCACAAACACCTCTTTTAGGGACAAAGTATGCAAGGTTTGTGTGACACCAAATTTAGAATATACAGGAAACTTCCACGACTTGTAAAGAGAAATGAGCCTCCGATTAGGGAAGTAATAGTACTATCCTAAGAGAGACCCATGAGAAGAAGAGAAATACATGTTATTAACCTACAAATTTGTTCACAAGATCAAAAACAATTGTAAAATCATAACAACACACATTCAACAATATCCATATCTAAGAAACGAAATGGTTCATTAGTCTTAGTATGTATTATGCCAACATATACCACAAACATATCAAGAAAATTCTTTCTAAATTTATGATACATTCATGAAGAATTTTTATCTCGGGGATATTTTGATTATTAATGAAAGATTCAAAGTGCATTGTTAAATAGGTAGAACAATAGATCCAATAGTGGAACATGAATCCACAACCATATTCTTCAAATAATTATTTTTGTCCTATGAAATATAAGATAAGCCAAGGAAAAACTCTAAGAATCTAAGCAATGGTGGTGAGACCATATATCCGGAAGGGACTCCTACACAAAATGGTGTGAGGTATAATTGAGACCTCATATAGGGGATATCCCTATATGTTGGTGGCATCTGAAAACATCAAAATTTTGGTAGTAGAAGGAGGGCATAGGTCTTTGAGTCAAAAGAGTGCGCAAAAGAGAAAAACTTGGTTTCTTGGGAACAAATTACCAAGACAACGAGGGCTTTATTTCCATAAGTGTGTTATTTCTTAAAATGGCTCAATAATATCTTAAAAAATTCCATGAAAGATGAAAATGCTAATAGGAAGGATATACAAATACTAATATATTTTTTAGTAATCATGAACAGAGTGTGAAGAGTTATAGGATGTGAAGATTCAGAACCTCTGAAAACATATTAACACTTGTACTAGAAAGAATGGGTTGTAGTGCCAATGAAGAAATTGAAAAGAAGTGAAATTCTAGCAAAGAAGGCAAGATCAACAACAAAAACATAAAAGCCAAGTGAAATAATTAACATGAAAAAAATTACTTAGAATAGAGATTGATGAAGAGCCCCATGATTCAAAGGTATGCGCTCAACCCATATGAGAATGATTATGTGAAAAATGATTAACTAAGTTGATTATAGAGATATGTATTTCAAAATAAAATCATGCATGCTCACCACTTATCATTGGATGAATGATTTAGTTAAATGAAGTGAAGTGAACCTTTTTTTATAGGAGTGAGCCCACATGCAACAAGAAAAGTGCATCTATGAGGTTGAAAAGCATGCAATTCTTAGAGTTTAAGGAGTGTGCTCAACTGAACGGTGCACTCACTGAGCCTGAATAAGTGTGGTCCACTAGGGCATAATTGTTTACTTAAATGAGTGCACTAAACTAGAGCGCAATTTCATGTCATATTGGAGTGTGATTTTTCACCAAGAGGGTGCAGTTTCTTCCATGAGTGCCTTTTATAACCTTTTTGTGAAAAGAGTGAGCTTTTATTATGAAATATGTGTCACTTTTGCTTTTTTGTGTGTGGTGCATGTCAAACAAAGTTGGATACTATGTCAAGAAAAGATATGTCTCCTCATATCCTTGGATAATATAACACAAAGGGTTGCTAAAGATAGGGTAAATACACTTAGGAAGTTTGACTTAAGTGGAGGAAACATTTAGGGATACAACAAGGATAGTGAAGCAAACATCATGAAGACACTAGTAAATCTTGAAATGATAGTTCACGTAGGCTCAAAATTTAAAGTAAGCTTAAATTTTGGAGGGTCGTTGTCACAACGAAAATAGATTGATACATTGAGACTCATACTTTAGAAAAGAGTATTAAATCGAAGGATGATAACAATGGTGGATGAATATTTTTTTATAAACAATTTTCCAAATTTAGTGCGATTTCCATAAGTGATCACATCTTTTCATGTATGTCCACAATGGGGAACCACTCAAACCAATACAAATTATGAGTTAGAAAGTTTGAATTTTGCTTACTCTTTTTTTTTTCTCATTCAATTTTTTGGGGGGGATGGTTAGGTAAAGAGTATTACTTTTTTTTATTGGAATAATATTGATTCACTCATGAGGTGATGCTTATTACGAAAATGGTGTGAGACAACTTGGACACCTTTTGGGAAGTTAATTCTTCAAAATTACTTCCATCCTCAACCCCTCCCCTTAAATTTGAAACCTATAACTTAAAAAAACCACACACACACAAACCAAATATCTACAAACTCTACACCTCATAAGTATTTACTTGTTAAGTCTAATATTATTTAATCTCTACACCTCATGTGTTGTTTTATTTATGTTGTGGTAGTGCTCATGGTGCTATTATTCTTTCTTTATTACAAATCATTGAATTTTTTTGTGTGAAATAGTTCAGTTGAATATGGGTTTGGGTTTTGGTTTTTTCAATTTGATTTTGTTCAAATGAAGAAAATCAAGTCTCTTTCTCCAGGCAAGGTGAGTATGGCCACCTTTCTCTATTTATGTACGGACCTTAGTGCCATAGATACAAATATTAATTTTATTTGTTTTCGAGTTTGCAAAGAGAATATGTTCTTTCTACTACATTTTCATCTCTTTGATCTAATAAAGTGAAGGTATCTTGTTTCATTTGATCATATATATTCTAGCATATCTATCAAGATCCGATGTGTGTCTTAGCATTGTGCATAAAATCATTTTCAGAAGGAGTCCATTGAAACTAAATCCCAATCCAGGAAACAAGATGGCCATGGAGGGAATATTGGATAGATTTATTGGGATTAATATGTATTTCGAGTTGGATGAAGAAATGGTGAAGTATATTAACACTTCCAAGAAAAAGATTATATTTTGGTCATAAACCAAAATCATGAGAATGTATAAAAATTCCTCCTCCCCCTCTTCCTTTTTGCTTTTCCATTCAATATTGATTTATTTTTAATATTTTTTCAATAAAGATTAAATTTTGCACCTCCATGATTTTTTTTTTCAACACTATAATTTTAGTTAAATAATTAAAGAAAACAATATTATTAATATTAAAATATATTTTGTTTTTAGCATATATATTTTCACAGTGAGGAATATTATGATGAAAATTTGTGGAACACTATTTCATCTCAATTAGGCATCTCACATTTCGAGTGAACACTTTACTCATACTCCATGATATAAAGCTCATATTTTTTGTCTCTGCCCCATTCCACTAGTGTTATTAGATAAATATTGGAAATAGAAAATAATCATAAAGAATATAATCGCTAAGATGGATATAAACCCACTATTTATTTCTTCTCTAATAAGCCTAATATGCCTAACACTAATGTTAGTCCTAACCATTCTTCATACCCCCTAATGTTCACCTTGTTCCACCTTGTTAGACCCACTGTATTGAGCATGGAAAAAGGCACGCCCAAGTGGAAAAAAAACGAAGTCATTCGTGGAGTCATGTGAAGTTGTTGTGTGATAGAACTGTTGAGACTTGAAATGGGAGAATTGAAATTGCAAGGGAACCCATGCAATGAAATGGGCAAGGGCCCCATAAGATGGTGTTGGACAACATGGTTAGGCAGTGTACGTGAAGTGTGTATGAAGGAATCATGCAACGAGCACCTTGTGAGAAATGCAAGCCCATGGTGGAATGAAGTATGCTAAATGAGATTAAATGTGATGAGTGTTTTTGTAGGTATTAATGTATGGGTGGTTGTGGATAGAAAACCCTCTTAGGTCTCTCTGGACCCAAGGAAGATGGAATTATATGACCTGCAACTACTCAAAGACACATGCACATATCCATGTTAATCTACAATCAACAAAGTAAAAGAGAAGATTTACCTTTCAATATCTAGTGTAATTCCACCAGAATTCTCAATGTGACAAAGGGAGAATTACTCTTCCCACTCGTAGAATAGAACCTGCACATAGAAAAGGAAAGAATTAACCTTCACAACATCTAAACCTTGACAATTAATAAAATCAACATACAAGAGAATATAAAACTTACATGCGTATAAGAGGACTATCAATCTCGAAATCACATAAACATATAAAGAAAAGAAGTATTAACATCACCAAGTAGATAGAACATGAGAAAATAAATATTATTTGATGAGAGAATAATAATTACAACCATGGTTTTTGAATCAAGTCTTCCCTTAGCTCCTTCGCTCATATCCCTCTCTCTCCCTCATCTCTTCGACAACATAACAATACTAATCTGAATATTATGTTCTTTGTTGCAATGGCCAAGCCCCTGATTTATAGATGAGGAGAGGCTCTGCTTTCCAATTTATCCATGAGTTTAAATGAGGAAAATAATTGTATTTTTCCTCACTTTATTGCTCTTTCCCTTCCATTGAAGATTTTTTAGGATTATAAATGTCCTTAGTTAGGATTGAGGTGGATATTTTCTGCTTTTCAAGCTGACATTTGAGTGAAACGTGGAGTGTTAGTTAGTCAACTCGCGCTTTAACTTTTGGAATCCCACAAATATATAGTAACGGTTCCCTTTAGGAAAAATAGAGCATTAACCTAGGGAATAGCACTCCCTGCTAAGTCTTGGGCAACGTTATAATTCTCTCTGTCTGTTTCTGGGGTGCGTTACCCTGAAAATGGGCCTACAACTTAGTTTTTTTATTTTATTCAAAGTGTCCTTCTCCTTTGAGTTGATGAGGAGTTCATTTTGAGTATAAAAAGTATCGTGCAGAATAAAAAAATTAGCGTGGAGCACACGAATTGGATTTCCAACCAAACGATTGGTCAGTTGGTGAAAAGTTGAGCTCATTGGCACCCAAGTGTGGGTTAGCTCGAGTAAGGGACATGACCATTCAAGAAAGCAAGGAATATATAAGTAAGGTGATTCAAGTTGGAGAGAATTATCCAATGAACACAATCCATATGTCATAGAATAAAGAAGAGGACTGAAGTATTTATGGGGGTAATTTCACATATCGTGAGCAAGAGAAATGAGTGAGGATTATCATAGGTTTATAGAACGAATGGATATTGCAGTAGGTTTTTTGTATGCCGCATGATATCCATCTTGAGGTTGAGAGGTCAAAGGACCAAAGTTGGGTTTCTGATTTTGGTAGAAATGGAAAGGTACATGAAGATCATGAAGGGCATGAGGTGCATCAGTTGCATGAAGTAAATATATTGGGTGAGGTGCATGAGATTCATGAAGTGCATGAGGAGCACAATGTGCTTGAAGTAAATATATAGGGCAAGTTGCACAAGCTAGTTAAGTTTGGGTGAGTTGAGGTAGTGAAATTTTAAAGTTCGGCACAACCAAACTATTTTCAATTCTAAATTTTTTATTATCTTGGTTGAGGAAATCAATGATTGAGCTTCATCCCAACCAAGTCCTTCCTGGAAATTATATTCAATTTAATTGAAGTGTGGGGAATCATATAGGATTTCCCCTTCCCATTATATTTGTGCAACATTTATATTATTTCTATGTTTTATATGTGATGTTTTGTTACTATTGAAGTAGACTCTATGCATAGTAAAATTTTTGTTTAATGAAGTAATATTGGAAAAGGAACTAGCCGTTGAATTTTATGAATAGTTATTGTACATGTATTGTTTCAGAACTAGTTTGGTAAGCTAAATAGTGATCTTAGAGAAAAGTATATAGGCTAGAGGCATACTCTGAATAACAATAATCTCAAATTGGCTTTTCCTTTGAGATGAAATTATGTCATTGTTTCTTATCTCAGTAACTTTATGAGCTTAAACTCATGCAACCATTGTGGGGGCATGATAATTGGTATTGGATAAGAGGTCTTGTGATAGGGAAATTGAAGGAAGTTTTTTTGGTTGAAAGAAGGTAGTGGCATCATATTGAATACCATGATAGTTGTGATCCAGTTTGTTGAGGAAGTGAATCCCTTTACAAAGTACTTGGATCAAAGTTGAATAGTAAGATGGCAAGTTATCTAGAAGATGCTTCTTGGGAAGAAAGGATGCAACAAAGCTATAAGATTTTCATGCAAAATCATGGAAAATTTGAGTTGTATGAGAGAGAAGTGGTTGGAATTATGGAAGTATATTTTCATGAGGATAAGGATAACAAGGAAATTCTTGACGATCACCATGGGATTGAGCAAGTTGAAGCTATTAACTGTGAGGAAGTTGGTCATGCCACCAAGTATAGAATGAGTTTTGAAGTAGCGGTCAAACAAGGAAGGACTTCACGGAATGATGTCTACCAATGTTGGACCAAGTTCAAGCTATTTGTAGCCATGGAAGGAAGAAGTAATTTTTTTTACAAAAATACGTTATTTAGGTGTGGATGAGGAGAGTTGTGCGATGAATTTCCTTTTAAATAATGAGATGGAATTTTTTTCACCTGTGAGTTGGATAACTTGGTTTGATGAGAAGCTTTCTTAGGGAGTGTTCGACCTTAGTTGTGATGGTGTGAATGCTTGAGGAAAGGGTTGTGGATGAGTAATTCATACGATGGGTGAGTCATGGTTTATCGAGCAAAGGAATTGGCCAAGTGTCAGACATGACTCATGGGTTAGGGTCATTCAAATCAAAAGGAGATGATATCAGAATAAGGAATGAGTGACCAACATGTCCTAGAGGATATGATGAGTGAAATTGTCATGGGCATAGATGTGGACATGAATATTTCATTTTAGTTGGAGGATATTAGAATGATGAGGGGAAAGAATTTCTTTTTTCATAGGTTTATATATAGATATACAATACTTGCGATGATTGTGGAGGATTTCTTGATGGATGAATATGTAATGACAGTGCTAAGTAAACAACAAATGACAATGTGAGGGGTTGTGTTCTCATGAGTTAGATGTTAAAATGGGATTAGCTACTCAATTATTTTGAGTCATGGGGACTAGATATGCACTAATACATGTTAGATTTGAGTTGGAGGGAAGAGGTGCAATGGTTAACATGGTGGAAATCATGATTTGATACATTACAACAAGAGATGGAGGGAGTGTCCTTATATGATGGTGTCATAGATTTTGGATTATTGTAATTATTTTTTATCGATGGGCATGAGTTTGATATATTTTGTACATAAAACCTTATTTCCTCAATGAGGAGGTAAGGAGTAGTCATGCATGTTCATGAGCCTTGAAAAACATTCATTCATGAAGTTTGGAAAAAATTATTGTTCTCAAGGATTATAATAATTTTAGAGTCAGGTAGGAATTCATACATGTTGTGTAACCAACTCCAAAAATAGAAGAAAAGAGATATCAACGCCTTAGAAATAAGCCACTTTGAGGGGGAAACCTCCAATACATTACATTAATGAACAATTCTTGGATTACTCAAATTACAAAACCTACTTTCTATATATAGAAGTCCATGGGGCCAGAATGTAATCCTAGTGGGGCCATAATGTAATCCTAGCCGACCTAACAATAATAATTTAAGGGCACAATAATAATAATATGGGGGTTACAAGGGTACAATAATAACAATAAGGGGGTTACATTAACAATAATAAGGGACTATACTAGTAATATAGGGACCTAACATGCCCCTCTCCTTCAAAAAAGTGTTGTACTCAATGCTTGAATAGATCTGGGTGCTTCTGTATAAAATTCTCATCCTCCCGTGTAGAATCTTCAGTGAGTAAGTTCTTCCACTTGATGAGATACTTTGAAATTGATCTATTCCGTAGCTATCGAGTTCTTGTTTCCGTGACCGCTTCAGGTTCCAATATGATTTTTCCTTCCTCATCAAGTTCTGGCAATATTGTTTGAACTGGAAGATTTTCACCTATAACCTTCTTTAAGCATGAAACATGGATAATTGGATGCACTCGTGAAGAAGCAGGAAGCTCCAATTTGTATGCCATAGTACCAATCTTTTGCAACACCTTGTAAGGACCATAGTACTTTGGCGATAATTTATTATCCTTCTTAGCTTGCTTGAGGGACATTTGTTTGTATGGTTGTAGCAGTAAAAATACCCAATCTCCTACATCAAAACTTCTCTCGCTGCGATGTTGATCTGCCTGTTGTTTCATTCGATTTTGTGCCAAATTCAGGTTATCCTTTAAGAGTTGGAGAACTTCTTGTTGATGCTCGATGTGGTCTTCCACTGCTTGAACCTTCGAATTTTCTCTTAAATATGATGTGATGGATGGTGGATGATATCCATAAAGTGCCATAAATGGGGTCATTTTTGCTGCAGTATCGAAGGAAGTGTTATACCACCATTCAGCAAGAGGTAACCACTTGACCCATTGTGTTTGTTTATCAGATACAAAACAACGAAGATATCCTTCCAAAAATTTATTTACTATCTCGGTTTGACCATCAGATTGAGGATGATAAGATGAGCTATGAGCTAATTGAGTACCCAAACAAGAAAATAACTCCGTCCAAAAATTTCCAGTAAAAATGGGATCTCTGTCGCTCACAATAACCCTTGGGCTTCCATGTAGCTTTTGAATTATGTCCATAAATGTAGTAGTAACTGTACTTGCTTTAAATGGATGAGATAATGCACAAAAGTGTGCATACTTGGTAAGTCTATCAACTACCACCATGATGACACTCTTTCCTTCGGACTTAGGTAAACCTGTGATAAAATCCATTGAAATCTCCTCCAACGTTGACTTGGAATGGATAAAGGTTGTAGAAGTCCCGAGGTCTTAATTGTCTCAACTTTATTCTGCTGGCAAACCAAACATTTCGCCACAAACTTTTGAATATCAGATTTAAGGCCATCCCAAAAAAATTATTTCTTCACCCTGTGGTAAGTTTTTAAAAATCCTGAGTGTCCTCCTAAAGGAGAAGTGTGCAATTCCAAAAGAATCTTTTGTTTTAGTTAGGAATTCTTACAAAGATATAAGCGATCTTTGTACCATAAGGAATCATTTTTCCAACTAAATGTATCAGATGTACTAGGATCTTGCTGCAACTTTTGAATGAGTGTCCATACATCTTTGTCCTTCTTCATTCATCTCTTGCTTCGGTTATCCAATCTGGTTGGATAATAGAAATGGCACAAAGCAATGCTTCCACCTCTTCATTCTTTCTTGAGAGTGCATCTGCAACAACATTAAGCTTTCCTTTTTTGTAGAGTATTTCAAAGTCATAACCCAACATCTTTGTGACCCATTTTTGCTGCTCTTCTGAAGATAGTCTTTGTTCCAAAAAGTGTTTCAGACTATCATGATCAGTTTTTACCTTGAAGTGTCTTCCCATTAGGTAAGTTCTCCATTTCTTTAGTGCATGCAGTAGTGCTAACATTTCCTTCTCATAAATAGGTTTCTGTAAATACTTTCCTTTGATTGGACGACTTTCAAAAGCAATGGGTCTTCCTTCCTACATTAAAACTGCACCAATTCCATTTCCTGAGGCATCACATTCCACAATAAAGGTTTTTTGTGAAGTCTGGCGTAGCTAAGACCGGTGCTAGGCACATTGCCTCTTTAAGATGTTCAAAGGCCTTAGTTGCTTCAGGAGTCCATGAAAATGCATCTTTCTTCAATAATGTTGTTAGAGGTGCTGCTATTCTCCCATAATTCTTGACAAACTTGCGATAATACCCTGTTAACCTGAGAAATCCTCGCAACTGCTTTATGGTTGTGGGGACTTTCCATTCCTTAATGGCTTTAATTTTGTTAGGGTCTACTTTAACACCCTCGTGAGATACAATATGACCCAGATATTCCACCTTTTGTACTCCAAAGAAACATTTGGATTTTTTTGCATATAATTGTTTCTCCTACAATAGTTTGAGCACCCTGTCAACATGTTCAACATGATCCTTCCAAGACCTGATGTAGATTAGTATATCATCAAAAAATACTAGCACAAATCTTCTAAGGAAGGGTTTGAAAATGGAATTCATCAACCCTTGAAATGTAGAAGGTGCATTAGTAAGGCCAAAAGGCATGACCAAAAATTCATAATGACCCTCATGAGTTCGAAATGTTGTTTTCGGAATATCTTCAGTCTTCATCCTAATTTGATGATACCCTGAGCGAAGATCCAATTTGGTAAAATAAATTGCTCCATGTAATTCATCCAATAATTCATCAATCACAGGAATGGGAAATTTATCTTTAATGGTGAGCTTATTGAGCTCCCTATAATCCGGACACATGCACCATGATCCATCCTTCTTGTGTACCAATACTACAGGAGTAGAGAAAGAACTTTGACTAGGTTGAATTATACCCGCCTCTAACATTTCTGCAATCATACATTCAATTTTTCTCTTTTGGAAGTAAGGATATCTATAAGGCCTGATGTTTGGAGGAACACTTCCTGGAATCAAATGAATAGCATGATCATGATCACGAATAGGTGGGAGTCCTTTGGGAGTTTCAAACACCTTGGAATGATTGTCCAAGACTTTTGGAGATCTGCAGAAATAGATGATTTTGATGTTGGAACTTCTAGTGAGCATAATTGTGCAATTACGCCTCGTTGTTATTTCTTTAGAAGCTTTGTCATGACATTAGAGCTTATTATCCTTCCTGGCTTCCCTGCAATACCTCGTAATTCAACTTCCTTTCCTTTTGAAAAAAATTTCAAGAAAATTTCTTGAAAATTAAAAGCTACCGTCCCCAAAGATTGTAACCATTGTACTCCTAGTACAACATCAGCACCTCCCATAGGAATGGAAAGCATTGGACTAGTAAATACATATTCCCCCATGGTTAGCTTGATATTATGGCATTTTCTAGAGCAATTTATGGTTCCTCCATTTGCAACCATCACTTGACATTCTGGTGCTGGGTATAGGAAACAATTTAATTCCTTGGCTACCTTACAATGAATAAAATTATGGGTGCTACCTGAATCAATCAACACTATTACCTTTTCTTCTTGATATGTCCTTCTATCTTGAGAGTTTGAGGAGTGGTAATTCCTGCCAATGCATTACACGATATGGTCGGACTCATTTCTTCCTCTTCTTGGGTTGGCTCCTAGTGTATATCCTCTTCTTGTTCATTTTCTTCTTCCTCTTCACAATCTATGTAAAATAATTTCTTCTCAGCACACTTATGACCTTTAGTGTATTTTCTATCACAACTATAGAAAATCCCTTTTGCTCATTTTTCTTCCAATTGTTGTGGTGTCAACATTGTAGGTTGTGGAAATCTAGGAGTAGCAACACTTCCCTCTTTATAGAAGTGAGTGGTAGGCTTCCTTGTCGCCATAATTTTACATTCAATTTTTCTTGCCAACCTGAATGCCTTCTCCAATGAATCAGGTTCCAAAACGCGAACTTCATGTTGGATGTTGTCCTTTAAAGTACCTATAAAGAGATCAATCATGTGTTCCTCTGGAATATCAACTACCCTTATATTCAATTTTTGGAAGTCCTCAATGTGCTCCCCCACTGAGCCCTTTTGTTTGAGATTTATCAATTGGCTAAAGAAGGTGTTGCTCTTTGTATCCTCATAATGTGCTATCATTTCCTCCATAAAAATTGACCAAGTGACAATTTTTTTACGGGAGCAAAGCCATCGATACCATACAAATGTATTTGGTTCTAAATGTAAAGTTGCAATGCGTACCTTTTGTGTGTTTTGCACATTATGGAGATCAAAATATTGCTCCATCTGTAGTATCCATGTTACAGGATCCTTTCCATCAAACTTCCTCATATCAATTTTTGGAATATGGTGGTTCTTCCCTCCAACATTAGAGTTTATGAAATCACGATTAACATTTATTTTGTTCTCATCATGAGTTTCCTCTACTATATTTTCACCATTAGGAAACATTTCTTGTATCAACTTTGCCAAACCTTCGATGTCTAATTTTAGATCCTTCTTCATATTTTCCATGTTGTCTTTCATTTTTTCATTGATCTTAGCTTCCATGTCATCCATCTTAGCTTCCATGCCCACTTCCATGCCATCCAACTTAGATTCCAAACCATTCATATTAGCTTCCATGTCTTTCTTCAAACCATCCATCTTAGTTTCCACGACTTTCTTCAAAACTTCCATTTCATTATTTTTTGTTCTTTGCGAGAGCGAAATTTGTTGCACTTTCTCTTGTAATTTTGATATGTCATGTTGCCATTCTTCGTCTTCATGAGTCATAGTAGAGTCTTCTAAGGGATTAATGGGTGTTGAATTATTTTTCGGGGCCATTTTATAATCCAATACTGATATCTATTCTACAATATTCCCTTGGAATCAATTCAACTTGATTCTTCAAACAAGACTTATGCAATTCAGAAAAAAAAAATACACACCTTTTACTTGCTTTTAAGGAGCTCGATATTGAAATTGAATTATCTCTGTAATTGCAGATCTTCAATATCTAAAATTCAGTGATGTAGTAGCCCTCTTAATATTATTTCAAATTCCACAGGTCTGATCTGATTTGGATTCTTCAAGACAAAGTTATGTCCAATCTCCCACAATGACCCAATTTTGGACTGGTTCAGTAGAGTGAACTTTTACGACTTGCCACATGTCACTGTTTCATCCTTTAGCTCCAAAATTGATAGCAAAGAAACTAAAGTCCGTGTTCTTGAGACCACTTTTTATGGCACTCCAATCTGATGCTCCGAGAGAGAGTTATGAATCTTTTCCCACGATCGCCTCTTTGAGATGAAATTCGGGAGCCTGAACAAGCACTACCCTCCACAGATCATATCTCCAAAAATGTTGCGAAAAAAGCTTTGAAATGTTTTGAGGAGTTTCCTTAGGATTTCGGCTTCACACCCTAAAAATTTCAGATTCTGAACCTTCGTAGAAAAACAGTTATAGCGAAAATGCCACGATGACCTGTTTAGAGCAACGAAACCCTAGAATCCAAAGCGCTGATACCAAATGTTGTGTAACCAACTCCAAAACAAGAAGAAAAGAGATATCAACGCCTTATAAATAAGCCACTTTGAGGGGGCAACCTCCAATACATTAAATTAATGAACAATTCTTGGATTATTCAAATTACAATACCTACTTTCTATATATAGGAGTCCATGGGGCCAGAATGTAATCCTAGTGGGGCCACAATGTAATCCTAGCCGACCTAACAATAATAATTTAAGGTCACAATAATAACAATATGGGGCTTACAAGGGTACAATAATAACAATAAGGGGGTTACATTAACAATAATAAGGGACTATAACAGTAATATAGGGACCTAACAATACATCTCGGGTTGAGAATGCATGAATGTGTACCCATGTGGCGAAAAACTGAAGTCATGGATGGAGTCCTAAAAGGATATTATGTGACAGGACAACCAATACTTATCATGGGAAAATTTTGATAACAAAGGTGCCTGTGTGATGACATCAGTGAGGGCACCGGGAGAGGGAATTAGATGACATGATTAGAAAGTGTGGGAAAAGCATGCACAAGGGTGTTATGCCACTATTTCCATGTGAATAATAAAATCTTGCAATGGAATAAGTTCTGCCAAATGATCTAACATGGAACAAGTATCATTCATATTGGCGAAGTTATGTGGAGGATGTAAAGTGTATTTGTCACCGAATGATGTTTGTTCGTGCCAAGTGTCAGTCAACCCAAGTAAGATATGCAACTGTTTGGGTGAGTAAGGCACATATAAATAAGGTGAGCAAAGTTATAGATAAGGATCCAATGAAAACAAGACACATATCACATTAATAAGAAGAGAAATGAATCAATTTTGGGAGTAATCTCATGTCTTGTGAGTAAGAGTGAAGAATGAGTAGGTCTCTCATAGCTCTATAGAATGAATGGATATTGTTTGAGGAAAAAAAAAATTGAATCTTTTTTTAAAGTAGGTGACCACTCAAAAGTATAGTGGAGTGCGGGAAGAGGAGAATACAATGTGTGTAAGAGGGATTTGGCATAGGATGAAGAGGCATGGAAAAGGAAGGTATCATGAAAATAGGATGGCTACATCCTGAGAGTGGGGAGGTGTGAAAATAAGATTAGATAGTTATGATTTTGCAGTTGTTGGAAAATGAGGAAAGGGATTTTGTGGCAAGAGAGGTTAGAGATATTTACACGTAGAGGAAGGTCAGGGAACTGGAATAAACAAGAAGAGGATATTTGCAGTATATGGTTAAGTAGATATTGGATGACTAAGTGATAATGTCATAAAATATATTAATAGTTGTAAGCTGAGAGGATAGCTAGAGAAGTGGAAGAGCAGGTCGAGAAGGTTCAGGAAGACAGTAGGAGATGATAAAGGAAGAGGTTGAAGCTAGATCGGGGGTTGGTAAAAATATTATACAACTGGATAGCGGACGATAGATGATCAAACTGTAGTTTCTAAAGACAATAATATTGTTGTGAATCTATCTTTATTTTTGTGTCATTACTCTTAAGTGTTAGCATTTGAGTCTATAGATTATCTACAACACATGATGTAAGGGAAAAAATATATAGTAAAGGATATATGGTTTTTTGTTGCATATATGATCCTTTTTGAAGTATGACTAGTGAATGATGGTTGGTGAACCAAATTACATCGTATCTATGTTGTAGTGCCTAACTCTTTTGCGTATTGATAATGAATTAATATAATGGATTTTTTGGTTTTCCTTATATACTATTGCTTTCACATGTGTGTTTCTTTGGTTGTTTCTGAATGGTTTAATGCATGTATATTGTTCTTTCAATGCTATAATGATTTTTAAATATCTCAAATTACCAAGTTAGTTGACAATCTACTAATGAATTAATATGTTTTCGTGTTCTCATGATGAATGGTGTCTTTTGTTAATGATGTCGGCCCAAATACTAATATGCATAAGTCAGGTCAACATTCAACATAATGTCACATGGGGCTTTTGCACTAACTATTGAACACAATGTTCTAGAGGTATTGTTCAATGGAGAGTTCCAAGATGATAGCTAAGTATTTGTTTGGCGAGTGTTTAAGTTTATCACTTTAAGATATTAACAATCTCATATGACTATGGAAACCTAGTTATGATAGTCACCAATTAGCATATTAGGTGAGACTTCATCAAATCTATGGATGTTTTTGAAAGAGTCGATGCTAAGTGACCTTTGTTTCCCATTCACACAACAAATCCCACATCTGTTAGAATCCTATGTGCCAAAAAATGGTTTCGTCGCTAGGATTGGGATGGTTGTGTGATGGGATTATTTTGTGGAAAGAACATGGAAGCAATGGAATCATAACAAGGAGGATATTACTCGGTTATTTAAGTGAAAGGAACATGATTTTTTAGCAAAATATATCAAGGATAAAAGATAAGGCACATAGAAATGGTTACAGAAGCATGCATTTACTAATTTACATGAAGCTTTCTTTGGAGAATTCTCAAATACCCTTATGGAGTAGGTTCAATAGTTGAACAACAACAATACAACTGATCACCAAAACAGACTGAGGAGGTGGAATCTAGAAGAGGTATGCCAATCATAAGTAGTAAGTAACAAAATTTCATGTGTTGTATATTTTTGGTTTCAAAGTGTGTTGATGACATACATTGTTGAGTTTGTAGTGGAAGTGATAGTGTCTCATACTAGAGTCCAAAATTTTTTTTGAAGGGCCCACGAGGTCGACTTATAAAATAATTACCATTATCCATTAATATTTTTTGTATGACCATGAATTTTTTCCCTTGGAATCATAGAACATGAGTCGCTAAATCGTTCACGTTCCAAGGTAAATTGAGGAGAACTTGGAGATGGTATAACAATATGGAAAGGAGAAAAGGAAGGAAAACTATGGTGGAGGTTGATTGCAAGTATGGGAATGCACAAGTGAATATGAGGAAACTCATCTAGGTTGATATTGGTGGCCACCCACATTTGGACCCCCACCATCGGTTCTTTTAGTTTTTCAGTTTAACCACAACTTACTATTTTTAGCAATTTTTCAGGTTGTAAACTTCCGGAGCCATTTTGAGGCCCTAAATGACGTTTTTTGGAAAACCTGGGAGAAACAGGGAATTTCCTTTGATGTTTATCATGTCAAAAGTTGTAGTACTCAGATATATATTTCTAATGAGGTATTGATCACGTCAAACGGAGATCATATGCCAAAGTTACATCCTTGGGAAGTTGATGTACCAATTTACGCAAACGGGGCCCTTAGTTTTGGTCCTTCATCTCCTAGGGTTGTGTTTTTTGATGTTTAGGTTTTTCCATTATTTCTCAACAATAAATAAGCCTTTGAGCCTCATTGTAAGATAGTTTAGAGCCCTGTAGCCACCACATCTCTTCTCAAAGATAAGCTACCAATGCCCTAGCTAGTTTATTTTCATTATGTCTATAAGCATATTTATGTTATTTGATATTAATGGAATGAAGCACTATTTCTGCTACATCTCTTTGTTTATGCCTATTTCTGTATTTTATTGTGTTCCTGCAAAAATCCAGATCAGTGGTATCAGAGCGGTCTATTCTTTCTTTATCTTTCTTTGCATGTCCCCAACGAGGTCAAGGTATAAGGAGTTAGGGCTCGATCTGGTTGAACCCTTCGAAGGGCAGCCTAGCAAAACATGATGAGCTCCCATTGCGAAAGACAATAAATATGAGGGAGAAAGATATCCTATCAAGTTATTTCTCAAGGAGACCCTCGATAAATAAAGGAACGCGATCAGAGATAATTTTTCCTAGATCCTTCAATGGCTACCCACCAACGACACATATACATCCATCAGCCACTCTAGAGGTGCCTCTCCTTTCAAGGTACAAGTCAAATTTGACAATCCTCTATTTTAAGGCCAGATAGATGCAGAAGCTATAGATAGATGGATTAATTTTTTAAAAGGTTATTTCTCAGTCCATGATTTCAGCGACTGAGAAAAGATTACTTTTTCACTCCTTAAAGTTGCCCCCCCCATGTCAAATACTATTAGGAAACCTACTTTGAGATGAAGGACAAGAAGGAACCCTCACTATTCTCAGCCACACCAACTTGGAATTAATTCTAAGATTCCATCAAGGAAAAATGTTACCTTGTGGGGAGCTATGAGGACGAGTACATCCAATGGACCACGCTGCAGCAACAAAGGGATCAAGATGTTCATGAACTAACGAATTTGTTCCATGCCCTGTGAAAAAAGTTGGGTATTAAATATTCAGAGAGACATTTGGTGCTCAAGTACTGAATTTGTTTTTCACAGATACATTCATGAGGAAATGGATTTCCTTGACATTACCTCACTTGGCACAGCATATCACTATGCCACCACGATCGAGCCAAAATTTAAGTAGAAGAAGTGATAATTTTGATCCGCGAATCTGAAGCCAGGGAAAGGCGCCCCCGAACTGTAGAATAAGGGGCAAAGCCAAAGTGGGATGACTCATAAAAACACACAAATCCAAATAAGGACACGGGGAAGTGGTGTCAATTTCATAAGAGACTCACACACAAAACAAACAAGTGTCGAGCCAAATAGTTGTTGGTGGCTGAATTGAAGGCGCCCGAATCAGATGCATGTTCTGATCCTGAGTCAGAACCAACAAGGGTGATGAAAAATCGAAGTAGATCATTGATGCAGATCCTAGTGCCATTTTTACCACCACCAAGCTCTAGAGGGAGGATCTCGAGGATCCCTAGGAAGGGGATCACCTCTTCCATTCGCAGATGTGGGTGAAGGGTTCTCCAATAAAATTCCTTATTGATAGTGGAAGCCAAAAGAACCTCATTTCAGTAGAGGTCATGAAGAGGCTCGGCCTACTGACCATAGCACACCTGCATCCATATACTAGTAGGTGGCTTCAACAAGGAAGAGATCTTGGCATCTGCCATCAATGTTTCCTTCCGTACAACATCAAGCCACTCGCATATGAGGTAGTGTGTGATGTTGCTCCTCTTGATGTGTTTGATATATTATTGGGCCAACCATACTTGTGGAAGTGACATGTTTCGTATGAGTCTAGGCCTTGTTCTATTGTTATTACTTTGGGAAATAAATTTTACAGGATACCAGAGGTAGTACCACCTTTTTCCATCTCTTTGACTACTAGAAAACAATGCAGTAAGATTGTTTACCAAATGAGGAAATTAATTTTCATTACAATTCGCCCACGGGGAAAGAATAATATTGTGGCCACAGCCTTGAAACAAAGCTCCCCTGCACTCCAGCAGCAGATGGAAAAAGTCATGGAGGAATACGAGGACATTTTCTCCTCACCCACAAAGGTTCCTCTACACTGTCAGTTCAAGCACTTCAATGATTTGACCCCAGGCGCGCTGCCTCTTGATGTTGCCATACCTAATGCGACTACACAAACAGAATCCACACATGTATTTTCTGAGGCTGATAAAGAAACCAAATTTATTGAACACATCCAGCACATTCACCGGCAATTCCATGACATCTTCGACAAATCTAATACCAAGTTTAGCATAATTTTCTGCATCCCATGGAGGAACTCAACACAATGGGGATCATTTCTTCATAATGGGGGAGGAATGATTTAGGTGGATATTGTATGCCACCCACCTATTCCATTTGGACCCCACCATAGGTTCTTTTATTTTTTCAGTTTTAGCCCAACTTAGTATTTTTAGCAATTTTTCATGTCTAGAACTTCCAGAACCGTTTTGAGACCCTAAATGATGTTTTTTGGGAATCTGAGGAGCATAATGGAAGCTAATTTGATGTTTCTCATGTCAAAAGTTGTAGTCCTCAGATAGATATTTCTAATGAGGCATTGAGAGCATCAAATGGAGGTCATATGCTAGAGTTATGTCCTCGGGAAATTGATGTACCAATTTACCCAAACAGGGCCCATAGTTTTGGCGCTTCATCTCCTAGGGTTAGGTTTTTGGATGTTTAGTGTTTTCCATTATTTCTCAACAATAAATAGGCCTTTGAGCTTCATTATAATATAGTTCAAAGGCCTATAGCTGCCACACCTTTTCTCATAAATAAGCTACCAGCTCCCTAGCTATTTTATTTTCATTATGTCTGTATGCATATTTATATTATTTGATATTAATGGAATGAAGTATTATTTCCATTGCATCTCTGTATTTATGTCTATTTCTGTATTTTATTTTGTTCCTACATAAATCTAGATTAGAAAAATTAAGGAGATAGAGAGTTTTGAGGGTGGTTCTTTGTGGAGTGGAATGAGATTTGAATGGGGGTGATGTGGGAGGAAATCAGTCAACATTGATGCCTACTGAAGGGAACGCCTAGGGAGAGGGGCTAGTAGATGGGATAGGAGAGGCCACTAGAGAATGAGGAGAAACACTAGTGACCATATTTATGAAAGAGCATAGTTCAGTACTCCACACACATAATAAAAGGTAGAAGAGGAGTTGAGCCGATGCAACATGAAGTCTTTGGTTCCTAAACATTAGAATTATACTGTGACTGGTGTCAAACACATGACATTGTGCGCTTCTACAAATATATAGGTAAGTACTCAAAATATTTTCACAACTAGTGGAAGGTAATTATAGCCAAGGAGGTGGGGTTACTAGTAGAAGTGGAATTGTTCAGGTCATAGGAGGGTCATCAGAGGATTCTCAAGCCCATTTTGGTGCACAAACGAGTGCACAGTTTCCTAGTAGTTCAACAAGTGCAAGTCGAAGTCCCTCATTGGGAAGTACTACGTAAATTTCAATAGAAGTTGTGGAATTAAAAATGCTTATGTTTCATGGTGTTGGGAATTAAGACCTACAACAACACATGTTTATGTGTGAAGCCCTATGGACAGGAAATAAGGTCTAGGATAAGGCGACGAATATGAAATAGTAGGAAGAAGCATTCAGGGACTATGCATTAACTTGGTATATGATGTTCAAGAGTGCAAATCCAACTATATTTAATAATACCTTGAATGAGATTAAACAAGATTTAATAAGGGAATTTTAGACTATGAATTATAATTCCCAATGCATTACTGAGTTGAAGGAGATCAAGCAAGGCTTAAGTGAGTTGGTGTGGGACTTTGATCGTCGATTTAAGATTTTGAGGGACAGGTTGATGTTTGAAATTTTGGACGTGCAACAAAAAGAGTGGTTTATTTCTAGACTTCTACCCCACCATAGGATACCATTGATGCAAAAAAAAATATTTATGCATTCCGAGGTATGACCTCTCAAATTAAAGTTGAAGGCTTCACTATTAGGAGGTGGATAAATAACAATGGCATGCCTCAGGTAAAACCAAAGCTGGTTGCACTTACCTTTCAACTTCAAGACTTGACTGAGTGAAAAGAAAAGTGGGAAGAGTTATGGTTCACCATCCTTCAGAGGGAGGACCACCATAGGAATGAATTTAAGTTGTTGATATATTACAGGGTGACTTTCACAGTCCACTTACGTAGAAGAGAGGGATGTGGTGTGAAATTTCTCGAGTGCGGGTCCAAACTCCTCAGAGCTATCCAATGATGCAAAATTAGGAATATACAACTTGCACTCTATTTGGTGATTTCTATAAATTTTTGAGACATGATATCGACCACTATCACACATAAGAGTTAATACATGACCACACTTTTGATTCATTTCAAGTACAAGGACCAAAAATGATGGAAAAAATGCCAACTATTTTCAATCCATCATGGTATAACCAACCTAGAAAATACAATCAATCGAGGAGAGAGTAAGCAACGATTGCTAGAGTATTATG
This sequence comes from Pinus albicaulis, assembly GCA_034641835.2. NCBI lineage: Eukaryota > Viridiplantae > Streptophyta > Pinopsida > Pinales > Pinaceae > Pinus > Pinus albicaulis. The sequence goes on from CM076580.1 coordinate 1,165,364,319, forward strand.
ATGACAGCTCGAGGAAGAGGAGGATTCAAAAAAGGTAGGGGAATGATAGTTTTCTATAAATGTGGAAAACAAGTACAACTTGCATGGGATTTTACTAATCTGTGCTACATGTGCACTTATTGTAGGGTGTTATATCACCCAACTGAGAGTCATATACATAATTTATTTCCAAGTGGAAAGAGAAGAAGGGACCAAATGTGAATATGATAATGGACAAGAACCACAAAACCCAACAATGGGTTGGTGCGGTGACTAGAGGAGGTGTCAGGACTAGGGTTGATGTTTCGGTTCTAGGATGTCGTAGGTGCAATGGGTGAGAATAGCGCCTAAAAATCCTCAAAATTTCAATATTATGTAGGAAAATGAAATGTAAAAAGAAGAACAGAGGGAGATGGTTTCTGCAAAATGGGACAAACCAAAGGAAATTTGTTAGCTAGCCATGCCTGTTATCTATGATGATACTATAGGCAGAGGTAGTGGTAGAAGTAGATCTAGTTCAAAATATTCTTCAAGGTTGTCTAGAGTTAGTGAAGGATATAGAGGCACTGGATAAATTTAGGAAGCTTGTAGAATAGTGTGCCAAGGGATCTAAAGTAATCATTGCGTGAGCATCACCATGCGTAGTGAACCAGGTAGCTCATAAGAAGAGAGACTGTAATAATTTTGATTTGGAACATAGATTAGGGAATATGAAATGTATAATTTTATACTGGACTTGGTGGTCTGGTGTGTTTTGACAAGATTTACGTAGGATGTGATGCGGAAACAAAATTTGACTTGGGATCCTATTCAATTTAAGTTGGAAAATCAACACCATATTTTTCCCATTGGTAGACTAACGGGAGTGCCCGTGCATATCAATGGGATAAGTGATCACTGATGATTTTGAAGTCATGGAAATTGTATATGACACCGATATGTATCATGATTTATCAAGGATCAATTGGGAATTCAAAAATCAAGTGATCATTAATATGAAGAAAAGACAAATGATTTTTGGAGGAGACATTTGCATGATCGCACCTCTGGATCCGTGGGAAGGAGACTGGTATGTGGAGTTGGTTAAAGGTGCGATAGGTAGGCAAGAAGTAGATAATATTTAAAATTTGATGACATGACAAGAGGAATATGTTGATCCTACAACTAATGGAGTTTTGAGCTGGCACAATATTGGGTCTTGCGCCTTCACTTTAGAGGAAGCATTGGAAAATTGGTAGAACAGATTGCACAAGGTTAGTACGTAAAGGTGCACACACATTACTATAGTGCGACGTTAGATAGGGACTAAGAACCCACCTTGTCTTGATCAAATTTCTAAGGCGGATATAATTATACTAGAGATTGAAGACCAGATTCTAAAACACTAAAGGATACTTGCACTAGATGTCATATTACACGCAACCCTAGCGAGGTGGAAAGTTGTGCATAAGGACCATTTCACAAGATCAAAATTGTGTAAACAACTGATAAGTATTAAATTTGGGACTAGTTTTGGGGTCCCTGGGGAGAATTAATTGGGCATGGAATTCCCAAGAAAACACATAAAATGGTGTGTCAGAGCATGGACAAAAGGATGTGTTCTACAACAGAACTGGGTACACTGATTTATACATACGTTTGAAACTATTCCTGAAAATTGGTATGTTGATCTAGAGGTGCACGAAGGAATGAAGGAATAGAATGAAATGACATAGACTTTTAGAGCCAAATTTAGCTTTGAAGTAGAGGAACCAACACTTGACGAAGCCTTGATGGTATTACAACATAAAATTTCTCCCTAAGGTAATCGACGGTGCTGGAAAGTCAAACACTGTGTTCTATGCATAAAAATTTACAACGAGTGCAAGATTTTTTGGAATGCTACAAGGTCACGAAACATGGTGAATATGAGGATGATCCTAAGAATATAAAAATCCCAGAAGTTGAAGGGGAGTGTGCAATAGATGGACTATCATTTTAGTTCATTGGGTATGTGTAGCCTATCAGGATCTGGAAGGTGAACATTGCGACAAAAGAGAGTCCCAATATGGCTGAAATCGAGGGCTATTAGATTCTGAGATAGTATAAAAAGTCATAGACCAATACGTGAGTACTAGGACCTTTTATCTGATACATTTGAAGAGATGAATGGGATTTGTCAGGGAATTGGGATAGATGAGGATCCATTTGAAGCCCGATGTTATGCCTGTATGGTGGTGGCATTATTAGTTAAATCCAATCTATAAGGAGAAGGTCAAGCAAGAGCTATATAATATTTTGCAAGTGGGAATTATCGAAACCATGGAAGAGTTGAATTGGGTAAGCCCAATTATTGTAGTGAATAATATTGTGAGTAAGACCAAGATTTGTGTCACTTTCCAAAGATGACCAACGTAGATAGAAAATGATGGAAGGGATGATACCCCTATGTATATAAATAAAAGTATTTCTTTAATAGGTTGAATTTAAGATTATGCTATTTTTTATTAGTTTGCATTGAATGTGTTGACTTGAATATTTAGGAGGATATAGATCAAATTAACCATGCAAACTGAAAGGGGGAGTATGAAATGGAGATAGTTTGACATAGAAATAGTGTTAAGATAGAGAACACACAGTGTTGGGGGCATGACCACCAGAGAATATTAATGTGAAGATATTAAAAAGGGAGTAGGAAATCCTACTTTAAATTTTAGATGCACCAGTGACAATGTACTATAGCATGATGGAGCTTAGACTTTAGGTGAAGTTAAAAATTAGGTGATGGGAATTATGCAATAATGACCTTCCCTAGTATAGTAATAACAATAGAAATGAAATTTTTTTTTTGGAAACCCTACCAAACCTAATCTTGGATGTAGATGGAAGCACATGAACAATCAATTAGACCCATGGGTTATTGGTATAATGAAACCAAAAGGGGATAATACTAAGGTAGAGGAATAAAATAAGTTGGGACTAACATGCATGTGATAATTAGCGCATGTAAGTCATATTGTCAAATTTAATTGAAAGAGGATTTCACACCCATTCTACATAGAGGTTCAGTGATTCTAAACTATAAATAATAATGAATGAACCAATATCATGATCATCTAGGAGGAGGAGTGAGGGACGTGAAGGAATGTAAGACACCACCTATGGAATAATGAAGTAGTAGAAGAATTGTTAGGAAATATTTTAGATCTTGTGGGAATAGGTTAGAATATAATAGTTCATGATTGGAAAAAGAGAAGTAGCACAAGGATGGCGCAACAAATAAAGGCTACGACAATGGTACAAGAGGAAGGTCATAGAGAGTTTAGAAGAGTTGAGAACATGTTGAGAGAAAGTGTCCTAGTTTTTTATGACTATAGGGTGAAACAACTATTGAATTAAATACTACAACAAGAGAGCCTAGGATGGTAGAAAGAGATTGGGAAAATTCATTCAAATGGGGTGTTTAAGTTGTGTCATATTACTTCGAAAATGGAGGGCCCCTTCCACCCACAACGATGGTTCACAGGGCATGTTGTAGCTTCACCAATTATTCTAAACCAAGATTAATTATGGAAGGGCGCTGCAGTTATATTTAGCATAACACTTGGGGTAGTCCTAACCCTGAGGGCTATAAAGAAGAGATATGGTTTTTTCCCCATGCATGATGGGGTGGTAGGGGGATCCAAGGGAATAACCTCTATTGTAGCAAGAAGAAAGAGTTCATAACATCTCAAAGGTGCATATGTGGCCATCCAAAAAAATATGAGCCACTCCTCATACCAACCCTCAAGAAGTATTGGAGAAAGCTAGAAATCTAAAGCCTTATCGAGACTCGTTACGGGAAGGAGTAGGTATTTTAGAAATCATGTAGAAATAGTGATGGATAGCTATAGAAATTGGTCCTAGAGTAGTAGTAGTACCTCAATCTCTTTGTTTTTGAGAGCCACTATGGAGAGATGGAGTAATACTCTCCTCTCTTGCCCATTTTTTATAGTTTTAGGACAACCAAACCACCTTATCACCCTTATAAACTACTATACCAAGATCATAAAGACAACCTAAGTAATAATAGAGGTCCCTAAACCCTTAGTGATAGGAGAAGGTGTGCGTGGATCACAACGAGACATATTTTTGTGTTGGGGACCTTTTGGAGGCCAAATGTTTTTTGAAGTTATTGTTAAATTAGGTGACCAAGTAGAAGTATATTGGAGCACAGGAAGAGGAGTAGATGATGCACAACATATGGAGATCGTATAAAAGGAAGAGGTACAAAATAGGAAGGTATTACACAAGATGAGGATGGAAGCATCCAAAGAGTGGGGATGTGTATGTATAATATTAGGTAGTTAGGATTTTACAGCTATTGACGAAGGAGGAAAGGGATTTCATGGAAAGGGAGGTTAATTATATTTACAAGTAGAGTACTGTGGGCAAAGTGTAATAAGCGAGTAGGGGATATTTTTAGCAGACAATCAAGTAGACATGGGATAACTATGGGAGAATGTAAAAAATTATCCTAACGGCCTTCCAGTCGAGTGGAAAATTGGAGAAGTGAAGGATCAGAACCAGAAGGTTTAGGAAGCCACCTGGACTTGATAAAAGGAAGAGAATCAATATAGATTTGGGCTCAAAATTTAAAAAATTTCATGATGGTACAATAGATGATAAAACTATAGCTATTAAATATAAGAGTGTTACTATGAATGTATCTTTCTTTTTGTGTCATTAGTCTTAATGTTAACATCTATGTCTATAGCTCTTTGCAGCCCATGATTGAGGGGAAATCATATATAGTGAAGGTTTTATCATTTTTTGTGGCATATGTGGTCCTTTTTGTACTCTAAGCAGGAAATGATGGCTAGTGAGCCAAATCACATAATATTTGTGTTGTAGTTCCTGAAGCATTTTATTATTTATAATTAATTAATATAATGGATGGTTGGGTTGTCTCTGATATATTATTCCTTGCATGTGTGTGTTTCTATGGTTATGGCTTCTTGGTTCAATGCATACACAATGTTTTTTCATTGCTCTAATGATGTTTAAATGTCTTGAATGACCAAGTTAGTTAATAGTGTGGTAATGAATTAATATGTAAATGTCTTATCATAATGAATGGTGCCATGTGATTTTGATGTCAACCCAAATGTCAAGAGGCATAATTTAGGTCAACCTTATGCATAATGTTACTTGTGGCTTGTCTTGTGCACTAACTAGTGTACACAAGGGTTCCAAGGTCTTGTGTAGTGTGCAGTCCCAGGATTATAGTTAGGTGTATGTCAGTTGGGTGTTTTATTTTAGCTCTTTAAGACCTTAACAATCCCAACTCACTACAAAAACCTTGTTCCGAGAGTCACCCATTAGAATATTGGCCGAGACTTCATCCTTTTTATGGGTGTTTCCAAAATGGAGTATTCTGAGGGTTTTTTTTCCCATATGTGAAACAAATGTTATGTATGTTAGAATCCCACGCAGCAATCGATATTGCAATGGGTCTTTTTTACACCATCATATATCTATATTGAGGTTGTGAAGGTCGAAGGACCAAAGTTGGGTTTCTGATTTTGGTGGAAAACATGAGATGTATTGATATAGGTTCAATTAATAGATTGTTTTTCATCCATCTTGATGCATTTAGAATGGAAAATGTGGAGCAATTAGCTCTCATGACCCTTTTTTACCAATGAGACAGTTTGGAAAATTAGGTTCAGAAACCTTGTAGGTGCATTTTGAGGCATACAATGACATTTTTGGGGGTAAAAAATTTCCACTCCAATACGAAACCATTTTTCCTATTCTACACATACATATATTTCCAACAGTGTAATAATGGCACCAATCAGAGTCCATATGCGAAAATTATATCACTCAAAAGTTGACCTTGCTATTTTTCAACATCATAATTCAAGAGGATGCCATGTCAACCACCATTATTAATGAAAAATGGGATTAAAAACATTATTATTATTTAAAAGACTTAACTCCCATTAATAGTTACGGTATTCAAACCTACCCAATAGCATACTACCGCATTTTGTTATAACTGTGCCAATATTAAAAAGAATGGCTCCTTTCTTTCAAGTGAATTTGTCCCATAGTTGAGGAAAAATTTCCAAGAGGGATATAAGGTAAATCACACAAAGAGTATTCATGCACTATAGCAGCCCATAGTCCACATACCATACTTCTTGATACCGGAAGCCATATTTTGATTTAGATAAAGAGATCAGAAAAAACTCACCTTCCAGTTGGGTTTTTCACTCGAAAGGGTTTCGCATATCATATCATATGTTAAATGTGTGTGTATGTGTGTGATTTTATTTTGTTTTCTCCATTTTATTCATAATTTTAAATTTGCATGCATGCATCATTAATAGTGAATCAACAAATCCAAAAATCTAATAAAATTATAATAGTGTAGAATTTCATATTTTGAATATAATTTTATTAGATATGTTGTGACAAAATATCCAGTTGAATACCCACATTATTTTACGAGTCATGCATGAAAATAATGAAGGGCACAAGGTGTATGAGTTGCATGAAGTAAAAATATAGGGAAAGTTGTAGAAAGTGCATGAGGAGCACAAGCTACAAGAAGTAAATGGATAGGGTAAGCTACACGAGTTGCATGAGCTGCATGGGTTGCATGAGCTAGTTGAGTTTGGGTGAATTTAGGTAGAAAAATTTGAGAGTTCAGCCCAAGAAAACTATTTTTAATTCTAAATCGTGTATTGGATTAGTTGAGGAAATTAACGATTGAGGTTCAACCAAACTGTGTCCTTGGTTAAGATTATATTAAAGTTAACTAAAGTGTGAGGAATCACTAGAGAGCTCCCCCTCCCATTATATTTGAGCATTATTTATATTTTTATTATGGTTTTTATGTTTTTTATATTATTTTTGAAGTAGATGAATTGTGCTTAATAACAAAAGTGTTTAGCAAAGTAAGATTGTAAAATAATATATGTGTTGAATTTTATGAAGGTTTATTGTATGGGGATTGTTTTTGAATTAGTTCTACAAGCTAAATACTAATCTTGTGAACAAATTACATAGGTTCCAGGCATATTCTAGGTATTAGTAATCTGGAACTATATTTTCCTTTGAGACAAAACCACACTGGTGTCACGCGCCTTGATGACTAAATGATCTTAAAATCATGAAACCACCATGGGGGAGTGATACAACCCATCCTCCCCTTTCCTATGTAATCCCTTGGCTAATTACCCCCTATAATAATTATTTAAAATCATTTTGTTGTAATTAAAAATGGTTGAGAAATTGGAACACAAATTTTAGAGCTTAGGGAGGGAGATTTCTTGAGAAAGCTTGATTTTTTTAATGTTATCCATGGGCTAACTAGTGGGCCATAAATGGGTTAAATATTCAAATTAGAGGAAGAGAGGACATGCACCATGCCTCTCTTCAAAAAACCTACAAGGGAAATAGGATGAAACTAAGTTCTGATGGGATGTGATAGCAGGATGTTATATCATTCAAGTGCATGTCCATGAAAATAGAGATACAATTGGAATAATGGTAGTGGGAGGCCATGAAGGGAAATATTAATGAGGAGGAGACAGAGATACAAGCCATGATGTGGAAATAATATATTATGATAGTGGATATCAAGGCCAAAAAATAAAACAAAGACTCATTCCTTAGGGGGAATTCATTCATTTATGCCTTCGTTTAGGCATACATAGCCAATCATGAAGGGAGGAACCCAACTAGGGAAATACTTTTGAAGGGGAAAATAATTTCCTGATGAGAGGAACAAGAAAAAGAAAAAGAAAAATAAAACATGTAGAGAGAGTTCATAGGAAGGGAGAGATTTTTCTAATGGTATGAAACCGATGAAACCAAAAAGGCCTTCTAGTTGATAATCACTAAGAAGTTGCTTGCCTAAGTACTAATGAAACCTCTAGTAGTGGCTTTTCTTAGGACTGATGAACCCGCTGGGAAGCTTGTGGATTTATGAACCTTTTGGCCAGGAGCGTTACACACTTAGGTACTTTTGGGGTCGATGAAATACCAAGTGTAGCCTTAGGTTGGGAACAATGGTGCTTGCACTCACTAATGAGCTACTTAGAAAGGTAATCTCTATAATCACATTGTATCTTATCTAGATGATGAACCTTCCCATGTCAATATAAGAAACCCTCCTCCTTTAATTGAAATATTACTCTATGTATTTGAATAAATCCCTTCTATAATTATTGAATAAAGGAAAGGCCCCTATGGTGTAACGGTTGGGAGCTATTGAGAACACCTCGGAAAAATGGACTATGTTCATTTTATGTGAACATTAGTGAAGATATCTTGTCTAAATCACCTTCTCAAGCTCTAAAATCTATATCAGGGGTGATTGGTTGCAAGAAAGGTTGAAGTACATGCCAATCTAAGGTTGGGTGGAGAGTTAAAGTCACATTCTTATTTTCCAAAATTCCTTTATCAGATAAGTACTCACATAAGTTCCCACGCTTGTGAATATTATTATGTGCATGTTTAATGTATCGTTAAAATGTTGATGTTAATGTTGAGGAATGTTGGTTTCCTATATCAATGTGGAATATTGGATCCTATGTAATTTTCCAAAGAATGGTTTAATTCCTATGTTTAACTCCTCAGCCTAAGTTTAGCTTAATTTATCAAATACAACAGACATGTGAATCTCTGTGATAATATGAGCTTCAAATTAGTCAAACTTCTTGATTGTAAACGATATGGGTGAATCTTTATTATTAACTAAATTCTTTCATTGAAATGTTTTGAAAAATAGGGCTCTGTTTTTATGAACATAAATACAATCTTAAGAGGGATAGGTCTCTGTGCATAAATATTATGCTTAGGCAGAATGACCACTTATATACATGTGTGTGTTTGACTGCACATAATGCCCAAGTTTGATTGAGGCATTAAAAAGCTCAGGAAGGACAACAACCAACTATATAGCCACATATGGATAACTACTGAGTTGTGAACTATGGTGGATTCCATATATATCTATATTCGAAATGCACTGAGGCTTGGAGCAGAACCACGAAGCAAAACCTCAACTGAGGGACCCCCCTTATGACATCATGAGGGAGAGGGGGGAATCACTCATTTCAATTTCAACGATTGGATCTATGGGTGATATGATAGTCATTATATGATACCCACAAAACCACAAGTCACCTATGAAATTACAAGGAGGGGGCGGGGGTCCTTGATTTTAATTTGAGATATTGATCCATGATGGTATTTCATTCATTGAATTTAAGGGACCACGTTGCCTTGGGACTTCAGAGTTTTTTTATATGCCCCCTTGAGTTTTGGGTGGTGAAAAAGGGCCAGGGAAATTCTTGTGACAATTAGGGTAATTGATGCTTGGAATCCACCAGAGTTGTTGGACGAATGGGAACCTAGGGCATTTAGACCATGGGTTTTTTTATTTGCACACAAAATATTTTAGTTGGGAGTATGGGGCCAAGATAGAAGCTAAATCTAGTAAATGACGACAAGAGTGTTTTATAGGCCTCAAGGTCTGAAAACTATGAAAATGTCAAAAATTGGTTATAATGGGCATATCTTGTTTTGCAAGGGGCTGAGATCTTAGTGGGACATGAGGCCAGGTGGCAAATGGCATGGGTCCCAGGCTGACGTGGCTAAAAATGGATGACACATGGAACTCCTATAGGTGGCCACATGGATAGCATTATTTCAACATGAGAAGGGAATGACATCACCCCGGGTTGATGTCATCTCAATGGTTTCAGGAGGAGGAAAGTGAAAAATGATCGAGCTATTTACGTCTCGGGGGAAAAATATATCCTTGGAAATTGATAAATACAATTCATGTTTGAGGGAATTTATAGGGAGGCATCAAAGTGACATCATAGAAATATGTTCGAGGTATTTACATCTTAGAAATAGATAAATTTTGAGTAAATTCCATGAATGGAATTCTTGCAGTCTTAGGGAATTCAAATGCTAAACTCACCTCAATTATGACATCAACTAGGTGGTTTTTAAAGGAGCATAGTGAGAAGAGGATAATTCTTATTTCCCAAGGTGGGAAACATCAGTGTGATGTCACCCTAGTGTTTTGCTAAGGACACAGAGAGAAAAGGACATGGGTTTTTATGTTAATGACCAAGTATGGTTATATGGCCCATGTCATAGGGTGATGCACTAATGTAGACCATGTCGCATATTAACATGGAATTATGTGGAGTGCCACATGAAAATGTTCGTTGATATGGCATGTGGTCCTTGGAAAAATCTTTAAATGGCCATATCTTTTGATTTGGGAGTCATATTGAGGAAAATTTTATATCGTCAAGATTATTTCGATGAGATGAATGCAGTTGAAATGTTTATTTTATATTTTGAGGAATTCGAAAACTAATGAAATTTTTAGACCCCATTTCCATAACAGGACATTGGATTTTAGGTCAATCATAATAACATATCCTTCTAACCTTAGTATTGGCTAATGGTGGGGGTATGTTATAGACTGGTAAGAGAGTGGAGGTAATATAAGGCCCTAGAATGGTGTGACAGGTTTTATCACCTATTATGAAGGATGATCGTCATGTGGATTGATGATATGTGTTGTTTAATGTATTTACTTGTGTTGCATATGCATATAGCATGTTCGTTCTTCTTTCCATAGGTTATTTTTTGTATTGATGTACTAACTTGAAGTGTAATGTTTCATATGGCCTTGCACCAACATATCTACAATAGCAATCCATGGTGATGATTTATGTCAGGAATTTATGATTTGGTTGATCTAACAAATATGTGTGTATATGACAACACATTAAGAAGACATTGAGATATAAAAGGAATTAGTATAAGGGTGGTGCAATATAGAATTGATAGGTCATGACATGCATATGAAGTGGAAGAATCAGTTGAGAAGAGAGTAGAGGCAAGCTATTTTGATTGGATGGATGCATTGAGAATTTTAAGCGATGAAATAGAGATCGACAAAGTTGAAAATGAGAATATTTTCATAGAATAGGAAAAGAAAGAAGAAGTGAATGAATTTATATTGTAAAGCCTCTAAGATGTACAGAGACAAAGACAACATGAGTTAGGATCTAGACACAAGCTTAGGTAGAGCTCATCAAAATAAAGGAAGTAAGAGGAAATAACTAATGGAGTAGATGAAAGTAGATCTACGAAAAGGCATAGGTTATCAAGAGAAGAAATAGTAAGGGGGGGTACACTATTAAGGAATATAGAGAGAAGGATAAAAAACACTAAATGACTACCCATTTTTACAAAAAAAATAAACTATTATCCAAAAAGGAGAGGAAAGGAGTTTATGCTAGAAGAGTTCAAGAAGGAAAAGCCTGCCAAGTTAATGGAGTGGTCAAGAAGGCTAAAAATGTAGAGGTATGTTTTCTAGAGATGATTTTTTTTTCAAAGTCCATGTCTACTCTAAAAACATGAAAGCAAGGGTAAACACCTTCAACCTAAGAGGTAAGGCAAACATCTGGTGGGAAGACATGAAGAATTTCAAGGACATTTGAGAGTAATATTTTTCCTAGAGGAGATTTGAAATATTCTTCCGAAAGAAGTATTTTGTTTAATAATATTATGAAAACAAGTCCAAGAAGTTCTACGAGCAAAAAATGGGGCAGTTATCTAACAAATAATATATCAAAAAATTCCTATAATTGTTTATATAAGAAATGGAAAAAGCAAAAAGGTATCTCAATGATATGCCTAAGCTATTTAGAAACCTAATTGTGTTTGATGATCCTCAGATACTTGAGGATGCAGTCAGGAAATTAAAACATTATTACTAGGCACAAGCCAAAGTTTAAGATTGATTGGAAGGAAAAAGGTAGTTTCAAAATTAGTGGAAAGAAGTAGGGAAATTTTGGTCTACAACCTATAGAAAGGGAACGAAGTTTCACCACCAATAGATATGAAGCACAATGGAAGTTCAACAGTGCTAATAATTTCAAACCTACTAAGTTTGCAAGATAAACGTCTAAAGGCTACGAAGGAGAAACCTTTGAGTGATATACTTGTGGGGAGAATCACCAAAGAAGAGATTTCCCACAATGTAAGAAAAATGGCTCAAGTTTTTAAAACATTCAAGAAGCTAAGAATGTTTGGGATGTCACTCAGAACATGCCCATAATCTACACAACCATGGATGATAGACAAGCTAGTCACCCAACATTAATTATCAAGATTGAAGGACCCAGATGAAGATTCTATCTGGAACCCCTATGCATCCTATATAGGAGATAACTCATGCTCTAGAATCGAGTAATTGATAAATTAAAGATGTAAAGGAGGAACTTCATTCCCAAGGAAGCCACATGGGAGATGGAAGATCAAATGTAGGAAACATATACATTTTTGTTTATTGTTTGAGGAAAATGTAAGTAGATTGTAAATGATTGTACATAGGCTAAATTTATTTTTTATTGTTGTTTTCAGTAAAGAGACTAAATGAAAACAATGGTGTTTATTTTGATAAAGTATTTGATTTCCAACTATAGTTGATATTAACAAAGAGACTGAAATATAAATTTTATGAAGGCATGATTATAAATGAGATGATATGTACATGTGCATGTAATATTCTGATTTTTTAAAATTACACTGAGATATAAAATATGCCTATTTATGTCCTTGGTTTGATACATGAGATAAAAAATAAATTCTATATTTTTGTATAGCTGTGGGACAACATGCTTGGCATATCATGGAAGGAAAATAGTTGATATTTCATTTTCATTAATGATTGTAACAATTGAATGTATAAGGTTGCACATACAGAGACCTATACAATAAGAGAAAAGTATCTTATGAGAGATATCAGGCACTTGGACCAACAATGTATAATGTTGGAAGAGAAAGGAGGATGGCACATTCCCTCAAGGAACTCTAATGAAAATTGATTGGTCCCTACTTAGAGAAAGTGGCGGGGCGCAATACATTTAATAGGCTGCATGAAACCTTGGAGAGGGATCGGGCTGAGCTTTCAATCATGAAACATTGAAAAACACCAGAACTAATGGGGATTGAGTTGTTATGAATTTTTTAATGTTTTCTATATTTTATGTTTCATGATTGGTTTTATACTCGATTTATTGTTTTGACCATTGATTTTCTCGTGGACATGCTACATTGTTTATGGTTTTGTATTGTTGTTATGAACTTATACTATTCTTCATTTTATTTCCTTCTTTCCTTCTATGTCTATGGGACTTGAGAAATTGGTTGGGTGTAGAAGTAAGGTAACAAAGCTCTTGGAAAGAGCTAAGTGGAACCTAATGAGAAAATTAAAACTTGAATGAATCTTGGTGCATGAATAAAGGGAAATTGAAGGCAGGAAGGAAGAGTATGAAAACCAAGTGGGATGTTTAGGTCCATGGGAATAAATGGACAATCAAAGGAAATATAGATATATCACTTGAGTACGTAAATGAATTCTTTGTATTATGACATAGTGAAGGAATAACAATGTTGTCTAGAATGAAGATATTTTGGTTGAGAACCATCAAAGTATTCCGATAAGAATATATATATATATATATATATATATATATATATATATATATGTATACATATACATATATGTCTATATGTATATGTATATGTATATGTCTATGTGTGTGTGTGTATATATATATATATATATATATATATATATATATATATATATACCAACTGGGAACTTAATGGGTTTGAGGCAACTTGGAACACCATTGGGAAAATGGGAAGGAAAGGCCATTGTTGGAAATCTTGAGTAATGATCCTCTTCAGAGTTACAATGGGCATGCATGAATAAAATATATGCACGTTGGATGTGCGAATAACTTGAGAAAAAAATGTATTCTAATGAACTATATGTTATTGCAAACAACAATAATGTTAGTTGATAATGTTGATAATGACAGTGAGAAAAAAAATAAATGGGAAGGAATTTGGGTGAAGAATTCCTTTGGGACAACTTGGAAAAATTTTATTCCAAAAGAATGCATGATTTGCATGGATATAGGAGGTCCTCTTAACCACAATCTTCCTTGGCATATGTGAATATATGTTAGGAATATCTTGATGATTAAGTGAATGCATGCAAATTCTTTTTTATTGATATGTTTATGTCAAGAATCGTTCTTCTGGAAGAATGATTGGTTCTATTTATTTTTTGCATATATATGAATGGCTTTTTTGAGATAAAACAACAATTTCCCAAATAATATTCCTGATTGTGTGAATCCATTAGGAAAGAGGAAGCCCTAGCTGATTTTTTATTTTATTAATATGTGATCATGGAACTCATGGGGATGTCATGATTATGAACTAATCGGTTATGTTATGATAAGAGGTACATGAAAATTGCAAGGTTCACCTCATGGATAATTTTTCTAATGAGGTATGAATCAATTTTATTGCAATTTATTTACAATGAATCCCATGAGAGATTTTATGCTATGATGTATGTAGGACACTAGATTGCTCGGTTTGGGTGAATGAAGTTTTCCAAAATGATAAAAAAACAAAGGATTGAAGATATCAAAGTGTGTAACAACATGATTAAGATGAGGATGAGGTGAATCTGGAAGAGCACTGTAAATTGAAAATTTATATCGATTAAGTTGCTACATGAGCAACTGTGTGTGTCAAAACTAATTATACATAGTTGCGTATATAAAGCTTTAGATAGTTTTGTGCTTGGTTTAAAGTGTGTTTCTCTTTTTTTCAGATATAGAGCACCAAGGATGGTGTTCATCCAATGGGGTGGGTTTTGTGATAGCCCCTGGATAATCCCCCCCATTGTAAATATTTAAAATCATTTTTTTGTAATAAAAAATGGATGAGAAAATGGGAGACATATTTGAGAGCTTAGGGAGGGATATTGCTTAAGGAAGCTTGATTATTTTAATTCCAGTCATGAGTTGACTGGTGGGCCTTAAATGGGATGACTACAAAATTCATATGAAGAGAGGATGGCCCCTCTTGGGAAAACCTGCAAGGGAAAGAAGAAAAAATAAAGTTCTGAATGGATGATATGGTAGGAAGTTATGGGTTTTGAGCACACATCCACGCATCTGGCGATACGATTGCAATGACGATAGTGGGAGGCCAGGAAGGGACATATCAATTAGGAAGAGACAAAGAGATAAGAAACATTATGGTAGTGATAGGCTGGGTTAGCATATCCTGAGGCCAAGAAATCAAATAAAGGCTCATTCAATGAGGAATTAATTCATTCATGCCTAGATTTATGCATACAGAGTCATTCATGGATGGAGGAAACCAGCTGGGGAAATAGTTCTGAATGGCAAGAGAATTTTCTCATCAGAGGAACAAGAAAAATAAAAAGAAAAAAAAACATGCAGAGAAAGTTTAGAGGAAGAGAAATATTTCTTTGATGGCATCCAACTAATGAACCCAAAAAGGCTTATTAATTGATAATCACTAAGAAGTGGAGCATTACCTAAGGAGTGATGAATCCATAAGGAATGGATTATCTGAGGACTAATGAAACCATAAGGAATGGATTTTATTAGGACTAATGAACCCACTAGGAAGCTTATGGATTGATGAACCTACTATCGAGGACAGATAGGAACTCAAATACTTGTGGGGTTGATGAAACAATAGGAGTAGCCCTGGAATGGGAACATTGGTGATTGCATTCACTGATGAAATACCTTGAAAGGTGATCTTTGTACTCCCATGGTAGCTTATCCAACTGCTAAACCTTCCCATGTTAATATAAAAAAAATTCTCCTCCTATAATTGGATTGTGAGTCTCTATATTTGCATGAATCCTGTGTATAATTGTTGATAAATGAAAGGCCTCTATGGTGTACAGTTAGGAGCTATTGAGAACACTTGGGAAAAATTGGCAATATTCACTATATGTGAGTAATAGTCGAGAGGTCCTATCTAAAGCACCTCCTCAAACTCTAAAATTTGGCTCCAGGGTGATTATAAGCAATAATTGCTAGAATGTAGGCTAATATAAGGTTGGGTGGAGAGTTAGAGTCCCAATATCAGTTTCTTCGCTTTTGTTATTAGATAAGTACTAACATAAGTTATTGCGCTTGTGAATATTATTATTTGCATGTTTAATGTATTGTTAAAATACTAAATTTAATGTTGACGAATGTTGATTTCCTATATGAATGCGGAATGTTAGATCTTTTGTGGTTTTCGGAGGAACGATTTAATTTCTATTTTTAACTCTTGACTATGAGCTTGCCTTAATTGCTTGAATACAATAGACATGTGAATCTCTGTGAAATATGAGCTTGAAAACAGTCCAAACTACTTGATTTTAAAAGAGATGGGTGAATCTATGTTATTAACAAAATTCTTGCATTAAAATGTTTTGAACAATAGAACTCAATGGTTATGCAGATAAATACAAGCTCAATAGGGATAGGACTTTGTGCATAACTATTAATCTTAGGCATGATGGTATATATATATATATATATATATATATTTTGACAATATATTGAAAGCTCAAGAGGGATTGGTGCCATGGTTTTGAGTTGAGAGGTATGGTGGAGGCCATATATATCTATATTTGAAATGTGCCAAGGGCTAGAACAAAACTGCAAGGTACAACCATAAATGAAGGAGCCCTCCACCCTATGACACCATGAGGGGAAGGGGGAATCAAAGGGGGGTAGGATAACCATCGAATGATATATACAGAACCGTGAATTGAAATTAAAACTGAGATACCCCCTTTGTGGAATCACGAGGGGCGCAGGTGAGTCCCTCATTTTAATCTAAGATTTTGATCCCTAGTGGTATTACATTTATCGGATGGAAGGGACCCTAGGACCTTGGGACTCTAGAGGTTTTGTGTATGTGCCCCTTGAGTTTTGGTTGGGGAAAAAGGGCTAGAGAAATCCTTATGGCAATCAAAGCCATTGATGTCTAGAATCTAGCAAAGTCATCAGATGGATGAGACCCCTAGGTGTTGGGACCCCAAGGATTTTCATTTGTGAGCGAAATATTTTTTCTAGGGAGATAGTTTAGGATTGAAGGTAAGTCTAATAAATGACAAAAAAAGTGTTGTATATGCCTTAGGGCCACAAAACTATGAAAACACCAAAATAATCATTATAATAGGTAAAATAATGTTTTTCAAGGGGCCAAGATCCTAGTGGGACCTGAGACAATGCGTTGGATGATGTGGGACCCAAGTTGACGTGGTTCCATGGTGGTATGCCATGTGGAAATTAGATTCAACCTTTTGGAGGGCCAAGTGAGTCAAAAATGGATGACACAGTGTGCTTTAGGATGTGGCCAAGATGATAGCATGACATTGACATAATAGAGGAATCACGTCACCCTAGGTGAATGTCACCCCGACAGTTTCAAGAGGAAGACAACAAAAAAATATCAAGGTATTTACATCCTGGCAAACAAATATATCCTCGAAAATTAACGAAGATAGGTCTTGTCCTAGAGAATTTAGAGGGAGACGTTAGCAAAATATGACCAAGGTATTTGCTTCCTAAGGAATGGATAAATTCCTAGTAAGTTTCATGAATAGAATTTAGGTCTTGAAGAATTTAAACGGTGAAGTCACCCCAATGCTTATGTCACCCCAGTGGTTTTCGAAGGATCACAGTGAGAAGAGGTTGGGGTTTATGTCTTGAGGTCAACCCGATGCTCATGTCACCATGGGGTTTTGCAAAGGACGAAGAGAAAAGGGTCGAGGTTTTTATGCGAGGGGCCATATATGGTGATATAGCCTATGCCACAGTGTGATTCCCTAATGTGAGACACATAACCTATGTACATGGCACAATATGGAGTGCCATGTGTGAATCATGTGGGGTCCACATGGGTGCCACATGGCAGAGTCTGGTGACATGGAAAGAGGTCTTTGCCCAAATATTTAAATGGCCATATTTTTTTATTCAAGAGTCAAACAGATTAAATTTTTATATTTCCAAAATTATTTCAAAAAGATAAATGCAATGGCGATGTTTATTTGGATTTTGAGTTCAAAAAATGATGAAATTTTTAAACCACATTTCCATAACAAGACATTAGAGGTTGGGTCAATCATAGTAACATCTCACCCACTTTTTCCTTACTTTCATTTATTCTACTTCCCCTCTCCTACCCTCCCTTTTATCATATCTTTTCCTTTCATTGTTTAATCACCCCCTCTTTCTTTTATCTGTTTCATCCTTCATCCCTTCTATTTCCTTCATTTTCTCTAATATTAATTATCCTAGTATTTCTATTTTTTCTCTCCTTATTCTCATTATCCTCATTATCCCCATCATTCTTTTCAATTCCATTTATTATTTAACTTTTAATTATATTTTAATACTATTTTAATCTTATTTTACTATCTAATAGAAATATTTATTTCCATTATATATTTAGTTCAATTCTTTTATTGATAATAATTTCATCTTCTCTCTTCTTCTTTTTAAAATATATCTCATAATTTCTTTAGTATTAAATTCAATTGCACAGATTTTTATTATTAATTTACTTTAACATTTCTAATTATACTTCTACCATTCTTAATTTAATTTGACTTATTCTATTTTTAATTATCTCTCTAATCTCAATCTTAATTTAATTTGACTTAGCTTCAATATTAATTTTCACTCAACAATTTATTAATATATTTCACTTTCACATTTTCTATTCCCAAAATAATTAATAAATCAATATTTAATCATTTAAAGTTTCATTAACATTCCCAATCCTTTACCTCTCTAACAATCAAATTTCTTTTCTTATAACTTTCTTCCATGACACTTTTTGCTTCATCATATGAGCTTCAGGATGGATAGTGTTAAAAAAACTTGAAACATCCATCAACATCACACAATGTTATAGAATTGTTCATACCATTTCATTTTTTTTTGTTTATATAATAAATTAATATTAAATATTTTTAATATTTAATAATATTTACATTATAATAATACGATAAAAAGTCATAAATGATTTCCATGGTTATCTTTGTTTATTCCAAAACTCTCTAACGCCCTGCCTCTTTTTATGCAATAAATTAATATTGAACATATTAAAGAACATTTTTATACATAATAAAATTTCTTACTACACATGGTTTGGATTATTGAACGTATTAAACATTTCTCCCATATATAATAACATTTCCTTTTTTTTTTTTAAACTATAACAAAAGAGAAGCATACATATGTCTGCTTGGTTGGTTACTGTGTCTTATATAGCTAGAATTGGCCTATGAGGGAGCTGCCCAAGAAAGTGTCCAAGAATACTAGGGGTTGATATATTGAGATTCATATTTTAGGAAAGACTATTAAAATCTACTTAGGACGATGACGAACTACGTTGGTGGATGGAACAGTTTTTTTAAAATAAACAAGTTGCCAAATTCGGTGCCATTGCCATAAGAAATCACGTTCTGTCACGTTTGTCCACAGTGGGGAACCACTCAAAATGATACAAATTTGGAATTGGCAAGCTTGACCTTTGCTTACTTTTTTTAAATCTTATATTCTTCACGGTGCCTGCGGCGGCGCCCATGTTGCTATTCTTCTTTCTTCGTGGCGAATCGTTGACATCTGTTGTGTGAAGGAATGCATTTGAATTTGGGTTTGGGTTTGGGTTTGTATTCCAATTTGTTCAATTAGATTCAGTAGAAAACAAGAAAAGGAAGAGTTTTGCTAAGAGAATTCGCGCCCTCTTGCTAGATTCTCTTCTCTGCAAAAGTCTCTGGTTTGTTCTGATCATGCCTGTTGAAGGGGATCGATCAGGCTCCGATGTCAGTCATAATACTGAGCAGAAAAACCCCTTTGGGCAGCAATCCATGAACACTAATCCCAACCCGGGAAAGAAGATGGCCATGGAAGGCAGATTGGATAGAGTTATGGAGATTGATCTGTCTGTCAAGCTGGATGAAGAAACTGGTGAAGGAGATGAACATTCTGTGTCAAATGTCAAGGAAAGTGAGGCTGCTGAGACCTCTAAACAGATTCATGACAGTAATTATTATGATAAGCCCTCTTCCTCAATGGCTTTTACACCCATAACTTCTGCAATTGATCAACAAAGAAAGGTATGATTCATATCTTGTTATTTTACGCTTTGCTAGTTGCAGCTGTCAGAAGATGGCAATAATCTGTGATATCAAGAGTTCATGAACTGTACAAGCTCATTGGGTCTCAGTGAAATTCAAATATAGCATAACCCATTAGGACAAATCCTTAGAAAACTCAAAGAAAGATAATCCAATTACTGATTTACAAAATCGTTAACCAGACAGGAGAGAACACTTTTTACTTTAGGTGGTGACTAGTAGGATTTTTTGCCATGAGAGAAAAATTATGCAAAATGTTCAGCACAACTTAGTTTGACTGAGTGTCTCTAATTTCTAAAGCATCTCTGATACTTCTAAAGCATCTCTTCTGATACTTCTAATGTCTTGAATTTCTAAAATATCTTAGGACTGTGTCTATCTCTAATAATTCTAATATTTTGAATTTCCAAAACATCTCTGATACTAACACTGTTTTGAATTTTTAAAACATCTCTCATACAATATTTCTAAAACATTTTGGGACTTTATCTATCTCTAATAATTCTAATGTTTTGATTTTCTAAAACATCTCTGATAGTTTTATTGTTTTGAATTTCTAAAATATTTATGATACAATTATGGTAGTTAGTCTATGTGATTGATTGTCAATTAGTGTATGTGATTGGTTGTCAATGAGGTAAGTGTCACAATTAGACCAACACTCTACTGAAAGGCAACTTGGGCAATCCAATCTGGGCCAATGCTCTAATACCATATTGAAATTTTCAGTTACACTGGGAATGACAAATTTTAGTAAACTTCCAAACCTGAAAAATGATAAGTTTTTAGTAAACTTCCAAACCTAAAAATGACAAGTTTTAATAAACTTCCAAACTTTTATCATTACTTTTAGTGGACAATTAATACAATGTTCTCACAGTGGAATCCAAAGTTGCCCATAGTTCAAGTGATCCATTACCAATGGACTGTTTATTGACCATTACTCCAACATTCTTAAATGTGTTTATCTGTAATAAAATTTATAATCTTTTGAAGTCCTAAAACATCTCTGATACATTTTTTTCTTAAACTCTGTTCTCCGATGCAATTATCTTGTTCAGAGGGTAGAATTGCAAACCATATAAACTATTGAAATATTGTTTCTTTACTGAGGGTTTCTAATTCACTTGCTGCTCTACGAGACATTGTAAAAATGCGTGCCCCTTACCCTCACATCCCTCCTTTCTTCTCAAGAAAACATAAATTTCTTTGAGTTTTATGTTGGTCTATATGAATTATTACTTGAATGGTTCAATTCGAATCCAATCGAACGTTCCCATTAACATCACAAGTCTCAACTAAAGGTACTAGTGAATTGTTTGCTGTGTAATTCAAAATCCCCAATTTCATCTGTGTGATATTTAAATTGTAGATTGAAGGATTTATTCATTTGCTCATTGTGAACAGATTGATGCTTTACAACTAGACATCCGCCAACTCAAAGAAGAAAACGGTAATTTGAAAATGAATTTGTCTCTGATACAGAATAATTTTCAGATGCATCTGCTCAGTGTGAAGCAGCAGCAAAGGGAAGGCAAGACTCAAATTAGGGACCAGGTGATCTTTGACAAATAATATTTATAGTAAAGCATTCACAATTAAAAATCAAAGTATGATAATGCTTATTATAGATTTAAGAAATATTTTGAAATCCGAAAATCATGAAAATCAAATACATAATACAAATTATAGATGCCAAATGACTAGCATATGTACCTAATAACAATTTTTTAAGTTTCAGTTGCTAACCATTGTTTCACTATTTCAGGAATTGCAACAGGGTCGAGATGATTCACAATTTCTGGCTCTTTCTCTATTCACAAATCCATCACTCTCATCTGCTCCATTCTCGAATATTCCTGAAATCTACAATTCAGATAAAGATAATCTCACCAAAAAAGAAACCACAGAGCCCACAGAATGTGAAAAATTGGAACTTACAGAAAACTCCAGAAGAGATGTTAGTTCAAGCAGTATTGATGGCGAGTCAATGGATAATATCAACGACTTAAACATATGTTTAGAAATCAAAGACGAAGAAATAAGCCGAGACTCTGATGAAGAAGGCCTTTCAGCAAAAAACAGTACTGAGATTGGATCAGATGCTGGTTTAGTAAAGACAGACTCCAAGGATTTGTCAAATGCCGAACGCCAGTCATACCTTGGCCCAGAAAACAGTACTCAACTTAATCAAGAAACTATGGATCAACAAGAAGGTGGGTCTTCCCCACCAAACAAAACAATGAAGATCTCACATGACACAACCAAGAACTCAGAAGCTGCACCCCTGGTGAGAAAAGCCAGAGTATCTGTCCGGGCAAGATGTGAAGGACCCACAGTAAGATTCCGACCCTCTTTATTAATATAACTTTAATTTAGTTTGGAGGGTAGTTTTGGAAAAATCATGGATACTAATGCTTGCATAGTAGTGAAGAGAGAATTTTTCCCATTTTATTGAAGTTATTTAATTGCCAGCTTTTCAGTCTAGTATGGTAGATATAGAGATGAAGTTATATTTTTTTTTTAAGAAGTCATGTTGTAGCTTTTTTTTTAAATTGTTGAGAGGCTGGTGGTATAAATGATGTTATAATGTTTAATGATATAAGTAAATAAAAAAAACAAGGTTTATGGTTTTTTTTTTTTTTATGTTTATGGTTTTTTTTTTGGTATTTTAAATTCTGTATTTATTTAATGTAGTTTATTTAAAGATTAATAATTAAATCAGTTTAGATTTGTTTTAATTTTTGATTTACAATGTGGTTTATTTAAAGGCTAATAATTAAATTTATTCAGATTTTAGATATCATTTTTGGGATTCAACTCCCTTAAGTAAATCATTCATCTATGACCATTTTCATGAAACTATTTCTATGTCCAAGAAGTGATGATTACTATATAGACTATTCAAAAATCATGAAAAATTAGTCTATATGAACTATTAAAAATACATGATAAATCTCTCATACTTACCCAGATCTATTTTAATTCTCGATTTACACTCTGGATCTACCAAGTACTAAGAAAAATCTAATAACTCTAAGAAAAATTTACACCTCGATAAAATTATTTAAACCTTTTGATGCTTAATAAATGTAAACTTAAATAAAATCTAAACTAATTTAATAATTGAAATTAAATTAATTATATATATGTTAGATTTTAAAATATTCCCAAAATTATAATAAAAAAATTAGTATATATGAAATTGGCAAAATATAACATTGTGTAATAATTTACCTTTCAGATGAACGACGGCTGTCAATGGAGGAAGTATGGTCAAAAGATAGCCAAAGGCAATCCCTGCCCGAGAGCATACTATCGCTGCACAGTGTCACCAGGATGTCCGGTCCGGAAACAGGTCAGTATGATTTGTGTAACCTGTTACCGTTTATATAATTACACCTGTAACTGTGTTTAATTTAGAAAAATTATTTATTAATTTTAATTAAATTATCAACAATTATTTGTTAAATGTTTTTGGAGGTTTTTTTTTTCGGTGAAAATTTTTGAGGTGAAATCTTGATTTCTGTTATTCAAACTGGTTTTTTTTATTGTATATATGGATTCAGCACCCTAAAAAATTTCTAGGGCACTTTGATTGTGCAAGGTTACTCATCAAACTCCTGTTTTCAATGAATTCCTATGAGATTTTAGAGAAATTAGACCGGAAAAATTCACTGGAAAAGCCTTCAAAAAGTTGCACTAAAGACTTTAGTTTTTTTTTCTAAATTCTGGCACAAAATTATGGGAATTACAAATTTGAGTTGCAAACTCTTTACAATATGAGTGCCTCGAAGATTTTTAAGGGTGTTGAATCCATATATATACACTCAAAAAACTAGTTTAAATAACGAACATGATGATTTGATCAAAAAAAATTGGTTGACTAAAAAAAATTGGTTAACCAAAAACTCCAAAAAATCTAGTACTTAGACGATGCCATAATTTTTTTTTTGTAAGCTTGGTAACAGCCGGCCTCATCACCATTTAACCAAGACCCCACAGACTAGACTATGCCATAATTATTAGGTAGATGGTAGAGATTTTATCTCAATAGAATAAAGTGAAATATTTAAAGAAATATTCATCTTTTAAATTAAGTTATTTTTTAAACTAATTTATTTCAAATTAATTAATTTAAGAAAATGTCATATCCACCGCTATCTAATTGAACACGATAAAACCATGATATAGACATAATATTGCAAGAAAAATTATTTACAAGTTGCAATGTAATTAATCCTAGCAGTGTGATTAATCCTAAAGACTTCTTCATTAATAATGTAGTGTAATGACTATCATAAATTAATGTTTGTGAATCTTAAGCAGTGTTTCATTTACATGATTGTATTACTTACAATATCTTTAATTCCCTTCGGACTAGCTAGCCACTCAATTTATATCATCTTCACCGTTTAAAATATTGTATGAAAGAATCTTTGCATAATGTTTTGATTCATATTTTTTTTTTTGTAAATCTTGTGCATATACAGGTACAAAGATGTCATGAAGACATGTCTATATTGATCACAACATACGAAGGGGCCCACAATCATCCTCTGAATGTTGCTGCAACTGCCATGGCTTCCACTACTTCTGCAGCAGCTTGCATGCTTCTGTCTGGTTCAACCTCTAGCCTAGAAGCCATGAATCCCAACCCATACTTCCTTGGAGTAGGCAATAACAGAATGGGTAATTTCATTGGATCCAATCCTAACATTGCCACATCAATGAATTCCTTTCCCTCCATCACATTGGACCTAACAAACAATCCTAGTTCCCAATCAATCCTACGCATGGGGGGTGCTGGATCACCAGGATCACCATTGACCACCAGCTTCCCCTCTCAATTCCGATATCCATCCCCCGGGCCGAGCTTGTTTTCTCATAACAGCTCAATAATGGGTTCTGATCATTCCTCAACGCTGCCCTCAGGGTCAAATCATTGGAATAATAATGCCTACTACATTCAACCTCAACCTCAACTTCAACCTCATATATACAACAAACCTTTAACCCTTGGTACAAAGTATAATGAGCTCCCCGTCCCACAGTTCCAGCTACACCCACCTCTTATTGATCCTTCAAGAGCCATTCAAGCAGTTCTGTCAGGACCTTCCACCCAGAATTTAATTCAGAACATTGTGGCAGAGGCAGCTACAAAGTGCAATAATTCATCAGGATCACATCAATCTTTAGCTGATACAGTGGGTGCTGCAACTGCTGCTATTACATCTGATCCCAACTTCACAGCTGCACTTGCAAATGCTATCACCTCCATTATCAGCAATGGCAATTCTCAATATCAGTCAGGAGCAACAGACAAGGCATCAATATCAACCAATAGCAATATCTTACGTCCAGGACAGTGGGAAAAAGGGTTGCCACAGTGTGTTACAGAGCCTAATGCTGTAGGTTGGAGATCATTCCAGCTTCATCCGGCTTCTCAATCGAGCAGCACTTTTTCTGCTGCTTCCTCCTCTTTCTCCACTAAACAGTGGCCTGGAACTAGTAGGGACAATCAAAACCTTTGATAGGCAATCCATGGATTTTATTTCATCCTGCATGAAGGTGATAATAATCACTCCCAAGCTGTTTCCAATGCTGTGTAGCAAAAATTCACATCACCACAACTTTATTAACTTCAATTAATTACAAAATCTACCTCACGTAGATGAGTTGACTGATTTGATCTGATCAGATTTCTCTGTACCCTTCCCTTGCTCATGCATGTAATTGGGCATAATCAAGCCACTAGGTGGTACGAGAGCCACAAATCAAAAAGTGGTATGAGGGGCATGAACCTGTGAGCATGAGAGCTGGAGCAATCTGAGTCATGGCAGAGGATCCCATAAGATTTGAAAAGTGGAGGTTGCAAAAATGTTTGCACTTTTTTATTGAAGGATAAATGTGAGGAAATTTTGTTCTCTACTGAAATTTGTTGAAGTTTTAAGTTATACCAAAAGCCACAGGCTTAATAAACTTCCAAATCTTTATCATTAGTGATAAATGATGATAAAATATTCCAAGTACATCTGGGGTTTATCAGAGGTCTTCTTTAAGCCAGGTTTGAAGGATTCACAAGATGTACTTTATCAGAGGTCCTTTTTAGGCCAGCTTTGAAGGATTCAGAAGGAATATTATGAATCCTGGTCAAAATATTGATAAATGTATAAAAATGTGAATTGAAACTTATCATTTCAAATTTCCAGAGACTATCAGAAGACCTCTTCAAGATGCTTTCAAAGATGCATAAGTATCTCTGCAAGAGCAATTAATTATCAGCACCATGGAAAGCTGCTTGAAGTGTAAAGGAAACAGTCAATCCAGGCGTTTGACTTTATCTGCACATAGAGGGAGGTTTTTGGTTATTGCCAGCCACAAGTTGTAATGGTTGAATATTTCAATGTTGAATTTATGTTTATTGTAGATTTTTGGAAGTTGATATTTAAGAAAGTCCAAATGTAGATTTTTGTAATTTGATGATCAACAGGGATCAAATAATTGACTTTTTTTGTCTGACATTCAGATTTCGAAATATTCCAAAAATCTATCATAAACTTAACAATCAAATATCAAATTGTAATATTCCATACATTGTAATATTCCACCTGGCATGTACATTAGATGGCCTTTCACACTTCCGTGGGTGCCAAGGAACTTATCTTCCCAGTTGTTTTTTACAGATTGGATCCTGATTTTCGCATTAGGACCACGGTGGTCGAGGTGCAGATTTGTTTCTGTGATTATTGTTTGTCAGATACGAAGAAATTTAATGATATTTGAAGCGTGTTAAATATTCCTGCGGGTTATAAATATATCTGCTGGCCCTATGGGTGTAAAGGGGGATTATGGAAAATGCAGTTATGTTTCTTTTTTAAGATATAGGACTCGGTTTTAACCTAAATTATGGCTTTGGAATTAGTTTTTAATATATTTGCATTATTATTTATTAAAATATTAGTTAGTTCAGATAAGTTTTCAAATTATTATATTGGGTTTATTAGTGCAAAATTGAAAGTTTAAAAATGAAAATGAGAAATGTAAGATAGCATATGTGTGAGATTGGATTGTATTCTGGATGTAAATGATATATTTTAAATTAAAGTTTTTAATTGTTAATGTTATATTTTAAATTAGATTATAATTATAATTATAAGGATTCTAAATTTATAAATTTTATTTATAATTGGGGATTTTGAATTTATAATTTAGTAAATATTTTAATTTAAATAAAATAAATAAGTGGATTAAAAGAAAATATATTTTTTTAGAATTTCTAGATATTTTTTTGAAAGTTGTATTTCTATTTTTTAAGCTAGAACTTTAATCATGTAACTATATTTTCTTTTAACATATTTGAAAATGGTTTATATTATTATTATTTTGAAAAATTATGTGAATCAAGATGGAACTATGTTTGGTAAATTTCATTTTAAGATTTATAAAAATTTAATATTTTGTATAAAATTACAGTGAATGAATACACTTAAAAGAAAATTTGACTTTGATACTTGAAATAATAAGTGTGGGAATATATATAAAAGAAAATTTGAATTTGATATTTCAAATGGAATTTGATACTTGAAATGGTAAGTATGGGATGATGGATTTGAAAGAGGATCTATTTGACTATATGACATATATATTAAAGGATTGTAAATCTGTAGCTACTGAATATTTGTTTCAAAAGAAGTAGTTTGTAATGATACCAAGATTTCGAGGAATGAAGAACTTTTGAAGATCAAATACTTCAATAAAATTTTAAGCAAATTTTAGTTTAGTTTAAATTTTGAGCTAATTGTAATTTAGTTTTATAAATATAAAATTCATATAGGTTTGTTGTTAAATGTAAAGTATGAATTTAAAATCAACTTTTTTTTAAATGTATTTTGTATTAATATTATCAATCAAGTTTGCAAATGATTGTATTAATTTTATTATTTTAATATTGAAATGTTAAAAATCAAAATTAGATGATTTTAAAATAATATTAATGTTAGATGGGTTTGTTTTCTAGATATTAATGTTATATTTTAAATTAAAGAATAATTATAACTATTTTATTTATAGTTGAGTATTTTGTGTTTATAATTTATTATTTTTTTTTAGTTTGAATTAAATTAATATGTATAATTTTATTGTGCAATTTTGTTTCAAATGGTTTTAACTAGTTTTAAGATACCTATATTATGAAGATGTTGAAAATTTAAGTGAATGAACGTGGAACTATGATGGGTAGGAAAAGCTCGATTTTCTAGAAAAGCTGAGTTTGCCCACTTTAAGATTTATAAAAACTCCATATTTGGTAAGATATTACACAATAATTGTAGGAACACATTTAAATGAATAATTGTAGTAATTATATGGCATATCCAATGGAGGATTGTAAAATTTTAGCTACTAGGACATTTTTTTTCCAATGAGTAGTTTGTAATGACCCTAAGGCTCTAAGGAATGAAGGACGTATGGAGATCGAATGCCCCAATGAATATTGAGTGAAAAATGTAGTGGAATTTTTTTTTGGGGGAAATCCAAGTTGCGGAAGGATTTATTTCTTACAATACTAATTTTCAGTGAGTACAAATGTTAATGAGAACAATAAGGAGATCAATTACATATTAAAGTTGAAAAGCTAGAGTGCATCTAGTTTGAATGGAGAAGTCATTACTCATTCCATCTCCGATACATGTGGTGAAAAGTGCTTCCATAATTTATAAAACTAACAAAAAAAAATAGCTAGGGTTTCTAGGTGATTGATTAACAAAGGTTATAAATAATTTGAAGAAATCTTATTGTGATGCAAGGCTTACATGCCTAAGAGCTAATCAATGTTTTGCTAGTTAAGATTTGGTCAATATTGAGATTTGGTCAATATTGAGCTCCTAAGGAAAAACAATTTTGTTTATGTTTCAATGTCATTAAAGGCATTTATAGCTAGAAAAAGGAAAATAGGTAAATTACGAGGCAAGGGAGCAAACCTCCCTTAATTTACATGAATACGTCCTTGTGGAATAGTTTCTTGGAAAGAAAGGTAAATAGGTAGCTAGAAGGTAGTAGTGAGGTCTTAGAATAGTTAATACATTTTTGGGTAGCAAGGTTTTGAGGATGTGTTCAAGACTTTAGCCCTCCATTCCACTTCATGGTTAGGGGATAATTAGGTCTTACTTTCAAAACATATAAATAGGCAATGATGATTTTAGCGAAAATATAGTTTTAGGGTTCTCATTTTTCATGCTAAGAAACTTGTATGCATCTTTTCAACTCCATAGAGAATCACCTTTAATCTAATCCACATTGCCAAAAATTTTGAGTATTCCTTTGAAGTTGTTGTGGTTAGGTTCAATTTTCAATGAAATTTAGGATAGTCTAAGACCCTATGTAGACATGGATAATAGTGTATTCAATTCCATATTATGAACACTTGGAAAAACATGAATCAACTTTGACTTGAGAGAGGGGCTTCCAAAGAGGAATGATATCAAGATTAGAAGTGGTGATATACTCAAATCAAAGCTTAGACTAGGTAAAAAAATTGTTTAGGTGTTTGAGGTGTCACTATTATGGGCATGTATCAAATGGTTGTAGTTTTAAATTCTCTAAAGAAAAATAGAAGGGAAAATATAATTAGGTTCAACTGTGATATATGATTGTTGATGATCACACTCAAAATGTGGAGACATGTTAATACATTTATTTAGCACCATAGGTCTTATAAGGAATTTATTAGATGAAATAGTGTTGAAATTATATAATTGAGTATTTTCTCATATTTATTTTGTCAAAATTTCATAATTATGAAATAATAATTAAGAATAAATAGGAATTGAGAAAAAAGCTCAAAATCAGTTGGTAAAAGTTCATAATTGACAACTAAACTTGTGCATGACTTGTAATTATTTGGTTCACATGCCATCAAGTCTACTAGTGATTTGTATCCATCCAATTCACTTGCTAGAGAGCTTAAAATTTGAAAGGTGAAAGTTTCAAAAATGTTTGCACTTCTCTATTAAAGAATAAAGGTGGGCAATTATGTTTTCTACTAAAACTTGTTGAAGTTTTCAGTTCCACCAAAAGCCACATACATTAATATACTTCCAAATATTTATCATTAATGATAAATGATGATAAAATCTTCAAATACATTTATAATTAATAATAAATGATTATAAAATCTTCAAATACATATGGGATTAATGACAAATGATAATAAAATCTTCATAGGATTTATCACAGGTACTCTTTTAGAACTGGGATTAATGATAAATGATTGATTAAGTCTTCAAATACATCTAGGATTTATCAGAGATATTCTTTTAGGCTAGCCAGCTTTGTAGGATTCAGAAGGAATATTATCCAGGTCAAAATATTAGTGTGATGACTTCTCTGCTAGAGACTGATAAATGTATAAAAGCGTTAGTTGAAACTTATCATTTCAAAGTTCCAGAGACTATCAGAAGACCTCTTTAAGATGCTTTCAAAGATGCATAAGTATCTCTGCAAGAGCAATTAATTATCAGAACCATGAAAGCTGCGCGAAGTGTAAAGGAATCAGTGAATCCAGGCGTTTGATTTTATCTGCACATAGAGGGAGGTTTTTGGTTCTTGCCAGCCACAGGTTGAATAGTCCAAAGTTGAACTTATGTTTATTGTAGATTCCTGGAATCTGATAATTAAGAAATAAGAAAGGTCAAACATAGATTTTTGGAATTTGATAATCAAGAGGGTTAAATAACTAAGAAATAAGAAAGGTCAAATATTGATTTTTGGTATTTGATACTCAAGAGGGTTAAATAATTGACTTTCTGCCAAACAATCAGATTTCGAGATATGCGAGAAATGTACAATAAACATAAAAATACCTTAAAAAATTGTAAATGATCGTCTCAGATGGCCTTTCACACTCCCAATGGCCGCAAGGAACTTATCTTCCAGTTGTTTTTTATAGCAATTTGGATCCTGATTTTCGCATGAGGACCACGGTGGTCGAGGTGCAGATTTGTTTGTGTGATTATTGTTTGTCAGCTACCAAGAAATTTAATCATATTTGAAGCGTGTTAAATATTCCTTCGGGTTAGATATATATCTGCTGGTCCTATGGGTGTAAAGAGGGATTATGGAAAATGCAGTAACGTTTATTTTTTAAGATATAGGACTCGGGTGCATTTGTGTTTTAACCTAAATTATGGCTTTAGTTTTTAATATATTTGTATTATTATTTATTAAAATATTAGTTAGCTCAGTTAAGTTTCCAAATTATTATATTGGGTTTATTAGTGCAATATTGAAAAGTTAAACATGAAAATGAGAGATATAAGATGACATATGCGTGAGCTGGGGTTGAGATATAAGATAATATATGTGCGAGATGGGGTTGTATTCCGGATGTTAATGTTATATTTTAAACTGAAGTATAATTATAAGGATTATTATAAAATTTTATTTATAATGGGGTATTCTGAATTTATAATTTTGTAAATATTTTAATTTGAATGAAATAAATAAGTGGGGTTTTTTTTAAATATAGATATTTTATTGAAAGTTGTATTTCCAGTTTTTTTGGCTAAAACTTTAATTATGTAATTTGTTTAGTTTTAAAATGATTTAGATTATTATGATTTTGAAAAATTAAGTGAACGAAAGTGAAATTATGGTTGACAAATTTCATTTTAAGATTTATAAAAATGTAATATTATTTATAAGATTACACATTAATAGTAGAAATATACTTGAAAGAAAACTTGATACTTGACATGGTAAGTGTGGATGATGGATTTGAACAGGGATATAGTTGACTATATGACATATTTATTAAAAGATTGTAAAATTTTAGCTACTCGATATTTGTTTCAAATGAATTGTTTGTAATGATACCAAGTCTTTTTAGTAATAAATGACATATGAAGATCATATGTTTCAATAAAATATTGAGTAAATTATAATTTTGTTTTACAAATATAGAATTCATATACATTTGTTGTTAGATGTGAAGTATGGTTTGAAATCAACTTTTTTTAACTATATTTTGTATTAATATTTATATTAGAATATTAATGTTATTAATCAAATTTGTAAATGATTATACTACTTTTATTATTATAATATTGAAATATTAAAAATCAGAATGAGATGATTTTAAAATAATATTAATGTTAGATGGGCTTGTATTATAGATATTAATGTTATATTTTAAATTAAAGAATAATTAGAACCACTTTATTTATAGTGGAGTATTTTGACTCTATAATTTACTAAATTTTTTTTAGTTTGGATTAAATTAATAAGTATAATTTTTATTGTGTAATTTTGTTTCTAATGACTTAAACTAGTTTTAAGATATTAGATTATGAAGATGTTGAACATTTATGTGAATGAAGGTGGAACTATGATGGGTAGAAAAGCTAGATTTGTTAGAAAATTTCAGTTTTCCCACTTCAAGATTTATAAAAACTCCATATTTTGTAAGATATCACACAATACTTGCATGAACACATTTAAATGAATACTTGTACTAATTATATGGCATATCCATTGGAGGATTGTAAAATTTTAGCTAGTGGGATATTTTTTTCCATTGAAG
Organism: Pinus albicaulis; assembly: GCA_034641835.2. Classification (NCBI taxonomy): domain Eukaryota; kingdom Viridiplantae; phylum Streptophyta; class Pinopsida; order Pinales; family Pinaceae; genus Pinus; species Pinus albicaulis. The sequence goes on from CM076580.1 coordinate 1,165,396,946, forward strand.
TAGTTTGTAATGACCATATGGCTCTAAGGAATGAAGGACCTATGGAGATCGAATGCCCCAATGAAAATTGAGTGAAAATTGTGGTGGACTTTTTTTGGGGAAAATCCAAGGTGAGATATAGCCAAAAGGATTTGTTTCTTACAATGCTAATTTTCGATGAGTACAAATGTTAATGAGAACAATAAGGAGATTAGTTACATACTAAATTTGAAAAGCTAGAGTGCATTTGTTTGAAGGCGAAGTCATTACCCATTCCATATCCAATACATTCGGCAAAAAGTGCTTCCATAATTTATGAAACTAACTAAAAAAGGTAGGGTTTCTAGGTGTGATCCAGATATTGGGGGAAGGCCCCCAATATCTAAAAAATTGAAACTTCTCTTAGAGGAGGAGGCCACCAAGATCTAAAAAATTAGAATGCCAGAAAAATGAGAGAACACATCGTAAATAAAACCACTAAGAAATTTTTTTATTAAAATAAAGAATAATTGTAAAGATTACATTGTGGTTGAAAATTTGTCACTTTACAAAGTGAGGCTTGTTATTTACAACCTTTTTTGAGTTACAATAACATGGGTAGATACCGTGGGTCAATACCACGGGTAGATACCACTTACAATAACATGGGTGGATAAATACCATGGGTGGATGAATATCATGGGTGTAGGCCATTTTCCATTTGGATCATTCCTCCCTCCTTAAGAAGCAATGATCCTCATTGTGTGAAGTTGCCTCGTGAGAAGCCTTTGTTGAATATGAAGATCCACTGAAGCAAAGGGGTTTGTGTGGTTAACCCATAACCGTGATGAACAAATATCCAAGGACAGAGATACCATATAATGTTTATGAAAAATTGTGATACTGACAGTGTGTGGCCTAGCAAATGGACTTCGATGAAATGTGGGTTTGTGGATGACCCATAGCCATGACAAACGGAGATCCTAGGATAGAGATACCCTATAATGCTTGTGACTAACTATGATGCTAATAGTGTGCAGCCTAGCAAATGGACTTCGATGAAGTGTGGGTTTGTGGATGAACCAAAACCATAAAAACGAAGATCTGAGGATAGAGATACCCTGTAATGCTTGTGACCAACTGTGATACTAACAAAATGCGGCCTAGAAAATGGACTTCGATGAAAATGATTTTGTGTGGTTGACCCACAGCTGTGATGTTGGTTGTTGATGAAGTAGTAGGTGCCTAGGCCCTACATAGCCTGTGTTGGGAGGGTATGTCTCCAAATGACCCAAGTCGGATGTTGCTATGTTGAAACTGATGAATGTGAAGCAGGTGCCTAGTAAAACAGGGTGGGAGGGCACATCTCCAAAGGGAACTCGCTCTGAATGCTGCTCCAGATTTAAAATGGGCATAACTTAGTCAATATAACTCAGAATATTTTTTATAACCTATTTTTGGAAGCAAAATTATCATTCTACATCTTCCCATGTGATTTAAATCATTATTTGGACACTTTAGAAATTCAGATTCGCACTGCAACTGTCCCGCCACACAAAAAATAAAAAATAAAAATAGTTGATTTTAAATCTACGATATCTCCCTCATCCGAACTCCAATTACACAAATAGTTTTTTTTTATATGGGTGATTTTTCAAGAGGAGCTCAGATCTACAATCAGGTTTCTAAAATCTTCACAAAAACCAGAAAAAAAATGATACGAGAGACGCCACCCACCAATTGTCGTTTACGTGACGTTATACAAATAGTGTTGCGGGGTCACTTGCTTATTCAACGGGTGCAACTTGGTCAACTGCAAGTGCTGCTTGAACTGACTATGATCCGAGATGGGTTATAGCCCAGGCCTGAGGCTCTTCCTTGCCCATTACTGGGTCCAATCTTCCTTTATGTTACAGCTTGTCCGAGCTTGTGGTCTAGGTTTTAGGTCCTGGTGTGGACCCGAGCTTGTGGCTTTTGGCTTGGGGATTTTCTTGGCTGGCTGGCTGTTATAATACCCTAAAGTCGAACACTTTGCTTGGGGTACCTTTTTAGAAATTTTTTTGCAACGTAGCTGATTTTAAATCAACGATATCTCCCTTATCTGAACTCCAATTCAGTCAATTTTGTTTTTGAATTTGGGTAATTTTTCGCAAGGAATCCAGATTTGGTATTTTTTTTGGGTAAAATTTTCACCAAAAAATTTATATTTGATCTGCAAAGTCTCCGCCCTAAAAATTCATGGAGTTTGTTGAAGATTGCTGCAAAAACGTTGAAGATTGATGCAAAACATTGAAACTGAAATATGCTTCAAACCCTCATTCCCATGGATTCATAACCTGAATCTGATACCACTGATCTAGATATTGGGGGGGGGGGGGCAAGATCTTAAATATTGAAATGTATGTTGGAGAGGGAGGCTCCCAAGATTTGAAAAATTAGAATGCGAGACAAAGGAGAGAACACATCGTAAATAAAACCACGAATTTTTTTTTTTACTAAAACAGAGAATAACATTAAATGCTACATTGTGGTGGACAATCTGTCTTTTTACAAAGCCATGCTTCTTGTTTATAACCTTTTTTGAGTTACAATAACATGGTAGATACAATAGGTGGATACCATGGGTCAATACCATGGGTAGATACCACATACAATACCATGGGTGGATAAATACCATGGGTGTAATTCATTTTCCATTCGGATCAAGGTGATTGATTAACAAAGGTTATAAATAATTTGGAGAAATCTTATTGTGATGGAAGACATACATGCCTAAGAGAAACACAATGTTTTGCAGGTCAAGATTTGGTCAATATTGGACACCGAGGTAAAACAATTTTGTTAATTTTTCAATGTCATCAAAGGAATTTATATCTGGAAAAAGGAATATAGTAAATTGCAAGAGAAGGGAACAAACCTATCATAATCTACGCGAAGACATCCTTCTGGAATAGTTTCTTGAAAAGAAAGGTAAATATGTAGCTAGAATTTTCTTTAGTAGTGAGGTCTTAGAATAGTCAATACAACTTTCGGTAGCAAGGTTTTGAGGATGTGTTCAATTAGCCCTCAATTCCACTTCAAAACATATAAATAGACAATGATGATTTTAGTGAAAATATAGTTTTAGGGTTCTCATTTCTCATGCCTAGAAACTTGTATCCATCATTTCAACTCCGATAGAATCACCTTCAATCTAATCCACATGGCCAAAAATTTTGAGTATTCCTTTGAAGTTGTGGTTAGGTTCAATTTTCAATGAAAATGGGGATAGTCTAGGGCCCTATATAGACATGGATAATAGTATATTCAATTCCACATTATGAACACTTGGAACAACACTAATCAAGTTTGACTCGAGGGTGAGGGTTCCAAAGAGGAATGATATCAAGATTAGAAGTGGTGCTATACCCAAATCAAAGCTTAGACTAGGTAAAAAAATTGTTTAGGTGTTTGAGGTGTCACTATTATGGGCATGTATCAAATGGTTGCAGTTTTAAATTCTTTAAAGAAAAATGGAAGGGAAAATATAATTAGGTTTTACGGTGATATATGATTGTTGATGACCGGACTCAAAATCTGGAGACATGTTAGGCCATAGGTTTTCTAAGGAAGTTATGTGGAGACATGTCAATAAGTTTATTTACCACCATAGGTCTTATAAGGAAGTTATTAGATGAAATAGTGTTGAAATTATATAATTGAGTATTTTTTCATATTTATTTTGTCACAATTTTGTAATTATGAAATAATAATTATTTAATAATTAAGAATAAGTCATAATTTGGAAGAAAGCTCAAAGTGAGTTGATAAAAGCTTATAATTGAGAATTAATCTTGTACATGACTTGTAATTATTTGGTTCACATGCCATCTAAGTGTACTGGTTACTTGTATCTATCCAATTCACATGTCATGAAAGTTAAAATTTGAAAAGTGGAAGTTGCAAAAATGTTTGCACTTTTCTATTAAAAATAAAGGTGGGCAATTATGTTTTCTACTCAAACTTGTTGAAGTTTTCAGTTACAGCAAAAGCCACATGCATTAGTAAACTTCCAAATCTTTATCATGATAAAATCTTCAAATACATCTGGGATTTATCAGAGGTACTCTTTTAGGCCAGCCAGATTTGAAGGATTCACAAGGAATTTATGAATCCTGGTCAAAATGTCAGTGTGATGACTTCTCTGTTGGAGTCCGATAAATGTATAAAAATGTGAGTTGAAACTTATCATTTAAAAGTTCCAGAGACTTTCAGAAGACCTCTTTAAGATGATTTCAAAGATGCATAATTATCTGTGCAAGAACAATTAATTATCAGAGACATGGAAAGCTGCGTGAACTGTAAAGAAACAGTCAATCCAGGCGGTTGATTTTATCTGCACATAGAGGGAGGTTTTTGGTTCTTGCCAGCCACTTGCAGGTTGTAATGGTTGAATACTCCGGTGCTGAGAAGTGCTGAGAATTTATGTTAATGGTAGATTTTTGGAATCTGATAATTAAGAAAGTTCAAATGTAAATTTTTGAAATTTTAAGAGATCAAATAATTGACTTTTTCTTCTAACAATCAAATTTAAATGTTCTCTAAATAAAATCTAGTAAAATTTATAATATTTCCACATGCCAGTACATGATCTTCTCAGTTATTTTTTTACAGCAATTTGGATCCTGATTTTCGCATGAGGGGCACGTTGGTCGAGGTGCAGATTGTTTCTATTATTGTTTGTCAGCTACGAAGAAATTTAATAATCTTTGAAGCGTGTTAAATATTCCTTCGTGCTATAAATATATCCGCTGGTCCCATGGGTGTAAAGGGGGATTATTATTTTTTAAGATATAAGGCTCGTGTGCATTTGTGTTTTGACCTAAATTATGGTTTTGGAATTAGTTTTTAAAATATTTACATTAATATTTATTAAAATATCAGTTAATTCGGTTAAGTTTGCAAATCATTATATTGGGTTTATTAGTGCAATATTGAAAGGTTAAACATGAAAATGAGAAATGTAAGATAACTGCATATGTGTGAGATGGGGTTGAGTTATAAGATAATATATGTGTTAGATGGGGTTGTATTTCTTATGTTAATGTTATATTTTAAACTAAAGTATAATGATAAGGGATTATAAAATTTTATTTGTAATTGGGTATTTTGAATTTATAATTTAGTAAATATTTTAATATAAATGAAATAAATAAGTGGATTTTTTTAATGTTTTTTTAAATTTTCAAATATTTTATTGAAGGTTGTATTTTCATTTTTTTTAATCTATTATGTAATTTTGTTTAATTTTAATCCATTTCAAAATTATTTAGATTATTATGATTTTGAAAAATAAGTAAATCAAAGTGGAACTATGCTCAACAATTTTGATTTTAAGATTGATAAAAAACTTAATATTTTTTATACGACTACACACTAATAGTAAGAATGCATTTGAAAGAAATTTGTATACTTGAAATCTTAAGTGTGGGATGATGGATTAAAATATTTAGTTGAGTATATCAAATAAAAGAAAATTTGATACTAACACTTTAAGTGCTAGATGATGGATTTGAAAAAAAGATCTAGTTGAGTATATGATATATATATTATAAGCTTGTAAAATTTTAGCTATTGGATATTTGTTTCAAATGAAATAGTTCGTAATGATACCAAGGCGTGAAGGAATGAAGGACCAATGAAGATCAAATAGTTCAACAAAATTTTGAGTGAATTGTAGTTTAGTTTTACAAATATAGAATTGATATACATTTAACAAATGTGAAGTATGAATTTCAAATCAACTATATTTGTTATATATTTTGTATTAATATTTATATTTTGTATTAATATTTATATTAAAATACTAATATTGTTAATCAAGTTTGTAAATGATTTTATTAATTTTATTATTATAATATTGAAATGTTAAAATTTTTATTTTAAAATAATATTAATGAGAGATGGACTTGTATTCTAGATATTAATATTTTAGTTTAAATTAAAGTATATTTTGCATTAATATCTATATTAGAATATTAATATTTTTAATTAAGTTTGTAAATGATTTTAAAATAATATTAAAGTGAGATGGACTTGTATTCTAGATATTAATGTTGTATTTTAAATTAAAGCATAATTATAACCATTTTATTTACAGTCGAGTATTTTGAGTCTATAATTTAGTAATTTTTTTTTTAATTTGCATTAAATTGATAAGTAAGAGATGTTGAAAATTTAAGTGAATGAAGGTGGAACTACCATGTGTAGAAAAAAACTAGATTTGCTAGAAAATTTGAGTTTTCAAGATTTATAAAAACTCCATACTTTGTAAAAGATCACACAAAAATGATAGGAACACACTTAAATGAATAATTTTACTAATTATATGGCATATCCATTGGAGGATTGAAAAATTTTAGCTACTGGGATATTGTTTTTCAATGAAGTAGTTTCTAATGACCCCAAGGCTCTAAGGAACAGAGGACCTATGGAGATCGAATACCCCAATGAATATTGAGTGAAAATTGTAGTGGATTTTTTTTTGGGGGGGAATCCAAGTTGAGATACAACTGGAAGTATTTATTTCTTACAATGCTAATTTTTAGTGAGCACAAATGTTAATGAGAACAATAATGAGATAAATTACATACTAAAGTTGAAAATCTAGAGTGCATCGAGTTTGAAGGAGAAGTCATCATTGATTCCATCTCCAATACATGTGGTGAAAGGTGCTTCCATAATTTTTTAAACTAACCAAACTAGGTAAGGCTTCTAGGTGCTTGATTAACAAAGGTTATAAACAATTTGAAGAAATCTTATTGTGATGGAAGGTATACATGCTTAAGAGGTCATCAATGTTTTGTAGGTCAAGATTTGGTTAATATTGAACTCACAGGGTAAAACATTTTTTTATGTTTCAATGTCATAAAAAGCCTTTATATCTAGAAAAAGGAAGATAGTTAAATTATGATAGAGGGGAGAAAACCTTAATTTACATGAAGACTTCCTTATGGAATAGTTTCTTGAAAAGTAAGGTAAATATATAGCTAGAAGGTTCTTTAGTAGTGAGGTATTAGAATAATCAATATATATTTGGGTAGGAATGTTTTGAGGATGTATTCAAGACTATAGTCATCCATTCCACTTCACAGTCACGAGGTAATTAGGTCCTACATTCAAAACACATAAATAGGAAATAATGATTTTAGGGAAAATATAGTTTTAGGGTTTTCATTTCTCATGCCAAGAAACCTGTATCTATATTTTCAACTCCATAGAGAATCACCTTCAATCTAATCCATATGGCCAAATTTTTTTAGTATTCCTTTGAAGTTGTGGTTAGATTAAATTTTCAATGAAATTGGGGATAGTGTAGGGCTGTATGTAGACATGGATAATAGTATATTCAATTCAACTTTATGAACACGTGGAAAAATGATAATCAACTTTGACTTGAGAGAGGGGCTTCCAAAGAGGAATGATATGAAGTTAAAATGTGGTTATATACTCAAATCAAATCTTAGACTAGGTAAAAAAGTTGTTTAGGGGATAGTCTAGGGCCATATGTAGACATGGATAATAGTATATTCAATTCAACTTTATGAACACGTGGAAAAATGATAATCAACTTTGACTTGAGAGAGGGGCTTCCAAAGAGGAATGATATGAAGTAAAAAAGTGGTGATATACTCAAATCAAAGCTTAGACTAGGTAAAAAATTGATTAGGTGTTTGAGAGAGAGAGAGAGAGAGAGTCTTGAGAGAGAGAGAGAGAGAAAGTATTGAGAGAGAGAGAGAGAGAGAGTCTTGAGAGAGAGAGAGAGAGAGATAGTCTTGAGAGAGAGAGAGAGAGAGAGAGAGAGAGAGAGAGAGAGATTGAGATTGAGATTGAGATTGAGATTGAGAGAGAGATTGAGAGAGAGAGAGAGATTGAGATTGAGAGAGAGAGAGAGATTGAGATTTTTTATTATATTTCTTACGATATATAATATGATATATTTCTGGGAAATATGAGAGAGAGAGAGAGAGAGAGAGAGAGAGAGAGAGAGAGAGAGATTGAGATTTTTTTATTATATTTCTTACGATATATAATATGATATATTTTTGAGAAATATGAGAGAGAGAGAGAGAGAGGGAGAGAGAGAGAGAGAGAGAGAGAGAGAGAGAGAGAGAGAGAGATTTTAGTTTGATTTTCCTTGTGTTTGTTTATGTTGCTTCAGTGATTTATTCAATGATAGGTGATCAAAATAGGATGTCATGTTTTTGAAGCTCGATCTACATGCTTGAAAGATTCTTGTTTATTATTTTCTTAAGAAACTTAAGGAACATAAAATTTGTTATATGTATTCCTTTTTATTATGTTTGGGTTTGTTTTTAATATTGGAACATTTATCAATTTTCCTTCTTTGGCTACCCTTATTGTATACAAAATAAAACTTTCTTTGTCTTTTATATTTGTGTGTCTCCGTTTGTTGCATTTCTCCCCTTATCAATGCTTTAGCTTAATGCTTTTGAGTGCTTTTGGGTGAAATTTTAAATTTAGTACTATTTGATTGAAAAGAAGAAAATTGTGAAAGTCTCCTTTGAAGAATTATATTGGTTGAGTGACTATGGTGAGAGAGTGTGAGGTGTATTTTTCTACTTGGAAAAGGAAAAAAATATATATATCCATTTCCCTTAACTAGTTTTCATTGAATCGAAAAGAAAGTGCATATCTCACATAGTGTGAATGTTTAGGGATTGGTCAAAATATTAAAAAAACCATTTCAATTACACTACATTCCCTTTTAGTAACAACAACCAGCTAAAATCTAACCAATAATAAAAAATATCTAGACATTTTTTGTTATAACAAACCAACATAAATAAGGGTGTAGGGCATTGGAGTAAGGTTGGAGAGAAAATTCCGCAAGACCGAAAAATTGAAACTAGGTATCAATAGATAATGTTAAAAATCCACTATTGTATAGAGAGTTGTTAGGAATCTCCTACTGTAGAGAAGTTAAGCATGGGGTCGCATTGGGGGCAAGGTGGAGATATATTCCCTCTTCATTTTGTTTTTGAGTTCTTGCTATTATACATATATAAGGATATTTCTAAAGGCACTAGGTTCACTATGAGAAATCCCTCATAGAGGTTTCAAGCTTATTTTCCATGCCCATGCATATAGTCCTTACCCATAATTATCCCCCAAGTTGGTTGATTGTGAGTTTGTTCTACATTTCCATTCTTAAGGAAGCCTACCTAGATGAATGCAGTGGGAAGTAACATGCTACCTAAGAAAAAAATGATGTCACGATTTAGTGCTTTGAGGTAGGGAGGTAGAACTTGATGTCATTTAAGTGATGCAACTTGAGTTAGTCAAGGCTAGTATAGTGAGGTTAGTGTAATTTTTACTATTACCTTTTCTAGCCGAACTTGGGCCATGATTATTTGAGCATGATCTCCAAAAGGCCCATATATTCTCTAGTTTTATTATTTCTATTTCTTAGGTTTTTATTAGGAGAGTGTTAATTCTTCTGAGTCTAGTTGGACATAGAAGTATTTTACTTTTAATACCCTAATTTTTTATATTAAAAATATTTTTTCTTTCATTCTCAAATATTTCAAAACCTTCCTCTTGAAGAGGAAGGCCCACAATGACATAGACATAGGATAACTCTGACATTGAAGTACATAGATCAAATTGAGTCTAGGGGGCTTTTTTTTGGTAAATATGGGGGAGAATAAGTTATCCTTGAGGTGATAGATGAGAGTCCAATAATTAATGTTTATCCACCTTTGACCAATCCTCTTGACCTTATATTCATTCAAGTGGATGTGAACATTCATCAAACATTTTCCTTGTTCTATCATACTATGGATAGTGAGAGAGACACTTCGACCATTAGAGAGACTTAATATTCTTCACATTCCATCTTTATATGTCTACTATGATGTCATTTTACCTCTAGTTAGTATGATAATATCCTCTCCTCTAACCTCATTTTGTTCCACATTCTCTCATTGGGGCATACCACTAGTCACTTCCATAACCCTAATTAGTCTCCCTAGTATTTTATTATCTCTTACTTTGATCAAATTCATGTTCAGTATGGGGGCATGTCAAAGATCCTAACCTAGAGCCATGTGGTTCCCACATAGTTCCACTATTCTTATCATCACTATGTTGAGTCTAGCATAATATTTTGCATGGAAATTTCCACGGTGTTTTATGACTGTTCTTATTCATGCTAAGGAAACTAGTGTTGTCAGAGGGTCACATAATCCTTGGGTATTATGTCATTACGATGGATTCCTTACCTTGAAATTCAAAATTCCTTTGCGGGGGATAAGAGCCTGGGGGGGATATTCTAGTTAGCACCACATTCCCTATGTATTGGGGTTGTTTTACTCAAGAGTATATCATTTAGGGGTTGGATATAGTCCCATTTGTAGCGATTCTTTTGGGAGTTCCTTTTTCCATGGGGACATCCTCTTGGAAAATAATCCTTTTAGAACTTGTATCAGTCTAAGATATAAAAACCTCAGGACTACTAATCCCTTCAATATTATGTTTTTTTCTAAAAACTATACTATAGGGGATCACAAGGTCCATCTCTAGGCCCATCTATACCTCTAGACCCATTTGGTTAGAGTCAACTAACATTTATTTATTCACTTTTCCATAAGCAGAGAAATTCAAAAATCACCCCATATTTCATATCCCTTGGTGGCCACCTATGTTGATTAAATTACCTTCATACATACCTAACTTTGATGGAAAGATAAGAAAGATCATTTCTTCACGCATTACCACATACAACTTTTTGTTTCCATCCAAATCCTTTTTAAAATATAATATTCGATTGAATATCTTATAATGAAACCTCACTAGTGATGTTGAAAAATGGTATATAGAACTAGATCGAGCATGCTACTATGACTATTCAAACCTAGCATGAAAATTCCTTAATAAATTTTAGTCACCTTCATGGAAAGAGGTTGGAATTGATCGTCTGTCTACATTTAGGAAAGACAATTCCATCCACATCTTTAATGAAATTCATGAGTGGTTGATCAAGAAAAATATGCTTGATCTAGTACATAAATATGTGTTCACTCCATCCTTCCTATCTTAGGTTGCAAAATATGTTTCTATTTCTATGGTTTCTTCTAAGGAGAAAGCCATCGAATGTTCCCAACATCTTGAATTCATATACTCATAGTGAGAAACATTATATGAAAACATTCCTAATGCTCCTTGACCATTGAATAATCCACTTTGTTCAAAATTAGGACCACATGATGATGGTGTGATTGGTTTATATCAACAAATTTTGTGTTCCAATTAGTTACTTAGCTATCCCAAATTATCATTACATATCAAGCTCTAGCTTTTGTACCAAGTTATAAAAAATCTAATTCTACTGAGAAAACCATTAAGGCCAATATTGTATTGTCCACACAATCAAAGAATCCTCAACAACCTAGTTCTAAAAATAACAAAAAAGAGTAAATAAACCCTTATCAGAATGCTCAAGAGAAAAACCAAATGAAAACCACATTTGGGGTGTAACATCCTTCGGTTATGTAGTTTATAACCCTGTATAGAAAATGTCTTCAAATGCACTCTTAAAAAGTATAAAATAAAATAGATATACAAAAATATTTTCCCTTGGATCCCAAAACAAGGACTATCAGATTGATTTTTCATTATGTTCCTTTCAATGTTATAATACATATATATACATGACGAATAATTGGTAAACCCCAATCCATTAATCCTATATTAAAACATAATTGTAGTTCCCTTGACCAGATCTACAAAGTACCATGGACAAAAAACCATCATGCCCAAAACCATGTGCTAAACCCATGCACAAAACCATAGGTAGGTTTGGCCACCTAATATAGGGTACAAATTGTTTTTCCTAGGGCATTGTCATAGACCCCATGCAAGGGGGATACCACCCCCCTATAAACCCCCCTATAACCCCCCTGTTGCACCTGATGCAAGTGAGGGGGTGGGGGTGGGGAGGCCACCCCCCATTACTATTCATGGAAAGAATATAACACACACCCAATAGGTTAATGTTGATGTAAAAAAGGATAATAAAGGAAAAATAAGACCAAGTTCATGGGACACATATTCTAGGTTGAGTGTTGGGAAAACATTATAGTGGGCATCAATTATTTATTTATTTATTGCTAAGATAATTAGAAAAGTAATTGGAAAAGGAAAAGAGAAAATAAATAGCATTTAAATATAAAAATAAAGGAAAATGGGAGAAAAGGAAGGTGAAGAGACAAAAATATGCATGCATGGGAGATTAGAGGAGAAATGAAGGAAAATGAAAGAGAATGAAAAAATTAAAGGAAGAGTCTAGACATCAATGATAAATAGGAACCTGAGAAATTATTCACAAATTTTTCCCACATTTGGAAAAAGTGTAGAAAAATAAAGAGAACAATAACTTGGACAATAAAGCAAAGTAAGGAAAAGGAAAAGTGAAGGAAAGTGAAGGAAAACAATAAGGTTGGATTAGCAACTTTAAAAATAAGATCTTGCAGGTAACAAGTTGCATGTTTGATTTACCAGCTGAGGTGTGAATGCATGGTACATGCATTTGTTGATTCGGTTCAATTGTTGTCATTGGCATGGGTTTTTACTAGTTTTGTAGTGGTTTAAGCCTTGCCTTACCATTTCCTAGATATTCATGGTGTGATGGGGTTAATTCTTTGTTGAGATTTGGATTTACAAATTTTTTTGGAACCAAGTGAGGTGGTTTAAGGAAAATTCCCAAGGGTTGGGGGTGGAGATGTTTTTATCTCAAAATCCCTCAACATGTGGGTGGCGATAAGAAAATTCCTCAAGGTATAGTGAATAAATTCTCAGGCATCCAAGCTCATTTTTGTTTTATGATCTCAATATCGGTTCAGGTGATATCATGATAGCTTAAGGGTGGAGGTGGTTTAACCTCTAGAGTGCCTAGTTGATTATGTATTGGTTTATTCCACCATATCCCACATTCATGCTTTGAATATGGCATGGGGGTGATTGGATTAAGGAAATATTTGGTTCAACCCAATCTATGGTCAGGTGGTATGTGGAAGTCCCTGACTTGGTTGGATTTTTCATATGTTAATAAGATCTATTTTCCTATTGTGATATATGAACACTTTTACTTGTTATTATGATGATTCTATGGAATTTTTTTATGGGTTAGTATTATGATTACATACTATTTATAAGCATGGTTCTATGATGTGCTCTAGCTATGACTCTTGTTCATGATTTGATATGTATTTGAATAGAGGATGAATGAATGGAATAACAAGTTTTGTTACATCTACTTGAGAGGGAATTTGACCTTCTTGGTGATTCTCAGATGAAGATCAAAGGTTTATGATCATATATGCATTCATGACCTGTAGCTTACATGTTGACCATATGTTTTTCGAAATGCCTATCTTGTTGTAGGAAGTATAGGTCAATTTCTTGCTTCAAGTTTTAATGTTTGAAATTTTTATCACTTTAATTGTGATTCTAGAAAGTTACATAAATTTATGGGAAGTGGTATGGATGCCAACCTAAAAATTGGCTCAGATCTCAGAACCACTGGCACAAAACTGAGGGATTTAGGTCATATTCGCATGGAGGTAGGTTTTTGCATGCAGTTAGGGCCTCATAACCACATTATTGCATTTTTTAGCATGTAGATGGGGTTTAGGCTTGAGAAGAGGTATTTCCAACTCAGGATCTAGTCATCATAGGTTGTGGAATGACTTATGGGCGATCTAGTGCTCCTGATGGGTTTTAATAAGTTTTTAGATTGTATGCCCCACTTCCATAACTGAAACTTTTAGCTCGGGTCATGTCATAGTCGAATTTTGGTCATGTTTACCCCTGAAAGTTTGTATAGGCAGGTAAATTTTGGGAGAGACGTTACAAAGTGGTATCAGGGAAAGGTTGCAACACTAGATCTCTAGACAAAAATCCAATCGTCATACATATTTATATGTTTGGAATGAAGGTATGATGGTTAATGGTTGTTGTATGCATTTTGGTTATATGTATGCCTGCCATTCTATTATTGTTGTGTTTACATGCATTATAGATCTTAGTTAATTAGTGTGGTCATATGCACGTGTGACAATTAGTCATTCATGTAATTTAACTTATTGTTATATGCATTGCAATCATATGCATGATGATTATGGTAATTGTAGCTAAGATATTGATTTTATATTTATCATGCTAATATAGATTAGCCTCTACATATGGTTATGGTTATGATATTAATGTATGAGTCGATATATATATATATATATATATATATATATATATATATATATATATATATATATATATATATATATATATATATATATATATATATATATATATATATATATATATATATATATATATATATATATATATATATAGATATATATATATATATATATACTTGTGATATTGTGTCGTACTAATCTGGACTGAACTGTGAAGATGTGATAGCCTCCCCTGAGATACATTGAGGTATTAGTTTTATTATTTCATCTATTTTGTTTATCTAACATGGTATGTTTGTAGGAAATAGAGGATCAGGGATGAAGAGTAGATTAATGGACCACAGTTCACATGAATCCCCTTAGTGGCCTGATGTGAAGTCAGTGGAATGGGAAAGGTTAGTGGACCAGAAAGGATAAGAGTTTTCTCCTAATCTAATCGATACACTAAGGATTATGAGGGAAGAGATAAAAAATTGTAAGGAAAATAATGACAAGTTGATTGAGACACAGGAAATACTTGCAAGAGCTCAAGAAAATCAAGCAGGAGTTAGTGCAATCATCCTTTAGAGTATTTTATATTTGCAGAAATAGGGATAGATGGGAATCAACAATGGATAGGAGGAGAAGAATAATGGGGCATATGGAAACAAGTATCTTAAAAGAAACAATTTGGATAGGGAAGATAGAATTAGAGGTGGAAGATCTTTGGATACACTTGACAATAGGAGTAGTACTTATGGATTTCATTCTAGCTCCAGTTCCTAGATACATCATCACCATTACCACCAAAATCCTTATAGGATGAGTGAGAAGGTATATTTTCTCAAAGGAAAGAAAATATAGCAAAGTACATGAAAGAAAATATAGCTACCTTCAGTCTCAAAGGAAAATCATACATTTGGTGGGAAGGTGTTAATCATGTCAGAGGCATCAGAGATGAGGAGCTAATTTGGCATTAGTTTGATATCAGAAGATGGAAAACCATTGTGGTATTGAACCTGTGATGGAGATCATTTCAGGAAGGATATATATTTATATTAAAGTGCGTAGTGGATGCGTGGTAGGCCTCAAATATATATCGCGCAGGAGACATGGAAAATTGGGGATGTAGGTTATAAAATTCCCCATCTTTATGCAACAATGGATAATAGGTAGGTAAGAAGATCATTAGGCATTCATTATGGATATGGATGGTGGAACAAAGGGTATAGTTCTAGGTAGAGCCCTAATACTTCTTGCAGTGGAATAAGCTCATGACCTTGGGAGTGATCGAGAAAGTTAAACTGTGTGGAAGAAATTTGGGGCCAATGAAGCTACATGGTAGATGGTTGATCACATGCAAGCATAACAAATATTTTTCAGTTATGGTTGGATCTGTGAAGGGAATTGGAGTCCCTTTAGAGATGGTATGTGCATGTGTTCATTTGTAGGGTAGTGTGCTCGGTACAAAAAGGTAAGGTAACTTGTATATTATTATATTTAATTATACTTTGAGAATTGTGTGTTTATGGTAGTATGATGCCAGAAATAACATGGAAAGAGATGATGCCATGAAATACTAAAGTAGGCTCAGGTTTAAATTTCCTTTGGAAGCATTGGGAACCATGGCTTTGATTCATGGTATCTATTATTAGTTTTTTTCTTTCAGTTTTTTATGATTTTTTCACACTTGATTTAAAATTTTGATTTTGTCTGGTGTGTTGAGAAATCTAGGGGAGGTTATATTAGGTGATTTATCTTACTTTTATAAATACTTATGATGTATTTTTACTTAACTTGATTAGCTTTGTCTTTCACTTGATTATTATTAGTATTCTCTTTATCAAAAAACTACCAAACCATAAACAACAATAGTACAATAGACACAAGATATAAGCAGTCAACCAGAGACAAAACCTCTCCAATTGAGAGAAAAATCCCCAAGATTTCTTCTCTTCTTATAGAATCTTCAATTAATGAATTCTGACCTAAGACCCTTGACCAAAACCCTCCAAGACGAAGTCAACCTTTTCTTTCTTTCCACCAATTTTTTCAATTTGATCCTTAGTAGCTTCTTTTACAACTTCGAACTGCCCAACAAATTCTTCTACAACTTTGACCCGCCCAAAAAATTCTTCTGTAACTTTGAACTGCCCAACAAATTCTTCTAGAACTTCAACTTGCCCAAAAAATTCTTCTAGATATTTGACCCAACAGTTTCTTTCCAACACTTTGACTTGCCTAACAACACTTCGACCTACACAACATTACTTCGACCTACCCAAAAACACTTAAACTTTCCCAACAACACTTTGACCTTCCAAAAAACATTTTTACTTCCTTAAAATTACTTCAACCTTCCCAAAAATAGTATAAACCCTAACACAAGAGAGAGATAGGCCCAAAAACTTCGATATTTCTCTTCTTCTTATTTTTCTTCCTTTTCGAGCTTCTGTCTTGAGGAGATCAAAATTGCTTGAGTTTTTTTCCAAATTAGGTTGAGTTCCTTCTTATTGAAAGGCTTTGGAGAGGTATGAATTTCTATCCTTAGGATGACTTGTCCCTTCATGTAGGTCGACTTGAAAGTTTTATCATGACAAGGTCTTAGTGGGTCTTCTAAATTTAAGTTTACTCGAATAAATTTTATTTAAAATATTTAACATTAAAAAAGGGTCTTTTATACACGAAAATGACTCAATTGACTTGTAAACTCAATAACAATCTCTAGAAGCACTCAATGGGTGCTTGACCTAAAATAAATTTCTCTTGAGCATGAAACTGATGTGTCAAGAATAAAAATAATAAATATAATTTTGTCTTTTCATTAAATACATGAAATCATGATTACGTATTTCATTATGAATACCAAGCCTAGTTACATATTTCAGTAGTCACTCTTCACTAGGGAGGTATTCATAATCCATACAAGGTGCTTGGACATTCTCAATTTGAAGAATTCTCATAAGAAGAGTCACATTGGTAACACATCTTTTAGCATCATAACATCGAACATTGTCACATATCCAGGCCTTGATTAACAAATCTATCTCTTCAAAATATAAGAGCACAGTGCTTACGAAACCAATGACATATAGCCACCATCATCATTGTCTCTCAAGGTACTTACACCGCATGGGTGTTCACAGAGAATGTCCTTCCAAGAATATTCTTACCTTGGATTCTGATTCCTTAAAGAATATTTATCCTCTATGAATATTGTTATATTATATGCCCTACCTCATCCTCAAAGAGTATTATATTCCAGAAGCTTAACCAATCCTCGATTATTTATTCCCAAAGTGAAGACAAGGACGATGTGTCTATCTTTCCCTCTCCAATAGGGATGATATACCTAATCCTATAAAGGAACGTATCCATTACTATAAAAGCAATGTACCCAATCTACCTCTTATCGAGGGACTTGTCCAAGATCCCTCTTAACCAAGGACTTGCTTCTAGAAAAATTCTGCTCTAGGTAGATATCATGGGACTATCAACTGCTTGTGGGGATCCTTTTGATGCCACGAAGTTCATTTTCAACATTATGGAGCCTTCATATTTTCATAGGGAATTTTCCATCTATCGCTTTCCTTCACAAGCCAGATCGATCATGCCATCCTTATCTCTCTCAGAAAGTGATCCTCTAGTCCACATCTGCCTTTTTCCTCATACAAATACCTCTTTCAAGTCATGTTTCTTCCAGGATATTTCATCCAACCACATGAGTGCTAGCTGTAGATGAAATATACAACTCTCTTTTCATTAGCCCTATATCAACCCAACTAGATGTTTTTTCAAATATAAAGAATGAACATCAAATCAAAGTTACCTTTTGTGACGACCTTTCATCATGACATCTTGCTTTCCTATAACATCAACATCTTGCACATATTTAAACACATATCCAGAACTTCATAAGTTAAGGGTGTCCCTTCTTTGCAAACTTCATCTTGGTCTTTCTTCTCTATGGAGATGTTATGATCAATTCTTCTAGTCATCGGATTTTGATTTCATTTTCTTATGCAACCATATTTTCATATTTCGTGATCTCTTCTTTCTGCCTTCACATATTTCTTCCCAGGAACTTTCATCCATAGTTCCTTCATCTTGATTTTGAGCCACCTCATATTCCATGTGAGGATATATTATGTTTATTTAATCTTGTCAATATGTGAACCATGTTTTATTGCATGTTTTCAAAGGAAGAGATCATTGATCATGCTCTCAAGGTATATAGCTTACCCAGGCTATCTACGACTATATGATTGCATGAATTAAACTGTCAAGTATATGCATACATACCAATTTTCTCCTTTTGTTCATTTATAATTCCTTTGGGAGATTCCTTTCCTTGATTAAAATTACATTAATCATCTCAACATGTTGCATTCCTTTCTCATCATACCATCATCCTTCTAAACAATGGATCCCGCACAAGGTGGAATGATCAATGAGACATTTTCTTCTTCCAAGTAGAGATGAACCTTATAATGAATAATTCAACAAAGGATTTATATTATCCTCATCCAACAAAATATCCCTTCTCATGATGATGATGTATAATAAATTACTTATATCATGCTGTAATATCCCAAAATAGGAAAAACAACAATATGGAACATAAAATGGAAATAGCAGTGAATATCAATAGATAAAAACCATGAGACAATCTTAGATCCATTCCATTATGTTTATTAGCAGAAAATAAGTACAAAATATTGAGGAAAAGGTCACTCAAGCTAGGAAAACAAGCCTCCTATGATCCAATACATCAAAATATGAAATGCTGCTAATATATAAAATGTCGAAATGCTATGACTGTACAGTCTATGAGGGAATAAGTGTAGCTGAGAAATAGAAATATATATAACTGCTAGAACAATGCTCCAACAATGTCGATAATAGAGATATAAGCTCCCAAGCACAATTCCAAGACAACCCATAAAGGGTTTTCGGAAATACACAAAATATAAAAATGATGAAATGCAGCCCTCGGGCTGAATATGCTCTGCAAATAGGAAAATAGAAAACTGATAGGAGTTGGCTGATCTGATGTTGAAATGGCTAATACTCCTCCAATAGATTTCTCAGATGAAGGGCTTCTCCCGTCACTGGAAATCTAACTCATCAACTGGGGCACTAAGCCCTCCTCTACAACTGCTCAATAAAATAACATAATTGTTGAAGGAAACTACGTTGTAGATGATGGCAGAAGCTTGGTTTGATGCCAAATGACACATTGATGCTCAAGTACCCTCCTTGTAGCCTCCCAGATGAAGGAATTCTCCCCCCCCCCCCCCCTGGAAAACAACCTCAGACTGGATCTATTTCTCCTCTGCTACTTCTGCCCTGAAACACAACATAATCCTGAAGGGGACTGCATTGGGAATAATGGCTGAAGCTTGGCCTAGTGTCAGATGGTGGAAATGATGCTCAATAAAAATTTCCTGAGTAGGCACCCGAAGTCCCCCAAGGATGATGGTGGTATTCTCGTTCGAGAACACCCTTGTTCTAAACAACACAACAAACTCCACTAAACAACTAAAGTGTGGAAATAATCATACAAGAAGAATACAATATCAATAATCGAAATGCCCTCTATGGCTTCCATCCTCTTCCTTTTATTCTTGGTTAGATTCCTCACCCTAGGTCCCACTCATTAAAGATGATACTCTCATGCATACACTCCTCCATCATAATTGTGTTGTCCTCTATTAATGCTCCACTCCCTCCATGACAACGTTATTGATTTGATCAAGTTTTACCTTGTCCACATGCTTTAGCCCCTGTTCATACCTAAGGGTGCTTTATTCAACTGATATAATGACCCACATTCGCATGGGAAGTGGTTTTATTCCTACTAAAGATATTTATGGGTCTCCCCACCCTCTTATTCATCTATCTAAATGAAAAAAGAAAAAATGAATATTCCAACTAGCTAAAAGCTAATTAGGAATATTACAGTCCTCCCCTCCCAAATGTTGCTTGTTCTCAAGCAACTGCAAGGATGAATACTGCAAAATATCCTCTTCTCCTCCTATAGCCTCTTCATCTGATAGTCTCCACTATTGAACCAGATGCCATCCAATCAATATGTCTTCTAGTTGCTTCTCCCAAGTGTGCAAGTTAGCCTTTGGTAAATAAACCATTTAATGGCTCTTGTCATGAAGGACTAGGAGGTAGATGGGGGAAAATACATGTTTTCCAATGGCCTCCTTGAGGCATGAGAGATGGAAAAATTTGGGGGCCTTAACCCCAATGAGAAACTCCAATCCCCATTCTATCATCCAAGAAAAATGGATCATCCTTGGTAGCTCATAAAAAAACTCACCAATCCCCTGCTTTGGTAATGTAGAGGGGCTTTATGGCTGAAAATAATAGGCCAAATTGTCCACCCCAAACTTCCTCTCTCTCCATTTATGATATGTATGGAGTTTTTGCTAATCTTGGGTTGCAATAATGTTGTCCTCAAGAAGCCCAAAGGCATATAGACTCTCATGGTTCCACTCTTTGGTTCTAGGAATATCTCTTTCCCAAGCCTTTCCACATATAGTGAATAGCATATAATTACAATATGGAATCCAAAGGGAAAATAGACTGAGTGCCATATGACATGTCGGATGGTGAAAATAGTCCCTCAAGTGAGACCAACATTTTTCTACTCCTAGCTGCCTCAAAACATGATGTGATAAGTGGCTATCCAACCACTTTCTTGCTGCCACTAACTTCTCATAATCTTGGAAGTAGTAAAGGGAATTTGGTGTCAAGGGAATGTAACCCAAGCAAAAAAATTCTTACCGAAAGCCTTCTAGGAAGTGGCAATTCCCATTAATGACTGTAGTCCCAAGAAGACTCCAAAGAGAGGCTTACCCTCTTCTAGAGCAATGTACTGTAAATGTATGACAAAGGAATGTAAATACTTGGTTAGTTGATCAATAAGAAAAAAGACACAATCATTACCATGTATTGTTGGAAAGCTAGTGAAGAAGTTTATAGATGAGCCTTCCCACATGTCTGTCAAAAAGGGAAGTGGCTGTAACAACCCTACAAGGTGGTTGTTTTCTTTCTCATTCATCAAGAAAACTACATACATTCCTATATGCTGGAGCACATCCTCTTTGAGACCCTCCCATGAGAATCTCTCCATGATGATCTGATAAGTTCCAATGAAATTTGTGTGATTAGAAAGGAGTTCTTCATGTGCTTCATATAGAATCGTCTCGTTGAGCTTGGAGTCTCTAGTTATGAAAATCTGATCCTAGTAATAGATGACTTCATCCACCACCCTATACCTCCCATATGTCACTTGCCCATTAAGCACCTTACATGTGAAGAGGTTCTTGGAATACTCCACCAATGGCTGGGACTCTTCAATGACAACATTTTTGATTACTGTATTGAAGCACCTATCACCTCATAGCTCCCCTCTTTTACATGCTCAGTGCTAGATCCACATGTCGGAGTACTGCTATCCCACTTTTGTTGCCTCCCTTGCAACTACTTTTGCCCAAGACAAGATTGATTTTTATGGGGGTCAACCTTCTCTTGGAATCCTTTGAAAATCCAAAACTTCCAGAGTTTTGGCCAATGCATTCATGAGTGCTAGTAACCCCTTGTCATATATAGAGGACGTCCTCCTATGTGGAAGCTCCTTCTGATTCTCCAAAGCTATGGAGTAGCCCCTTTGCACCATGCTTGTGCCACCATCTACTTCTGAATCACCATATTCTAGCACAAGTAGCTAGGTGAGAGATGGAAATGAAGATATCAGACAATTTATTATCCCTTCCTTGAGCCAATCAAGGGCTCTCTACACTGTACTAGACTCTCCCAAGGCTCCTTCCTCAGCCAGATCCATGAATGATTCATCTTGTTTTTACAACTCTTTAAGCATATTCCAGTCAGGGGGCCTTCTTAGTGGAATGCCTCCATGTAATGAAACATCAAGGTTTAGAGTAGATCATATATCTGAGTGGACTGATTTGTCCTTGCTTCCACTACACAAATCAACATCATTCTTATGTGCAGAGATCTCCTAGAATGGATAGGTGTGTATGCCCTTAATCACCCAATGCTACCCGTCCTTCTTATCTTTCCCTTCCATCTGCAAACTCTCTCACTCTGTGGTGACCTTCCCCAATGTAATCAACCACTTCATACAAAATATCATATTGGTGTCAAGAGTCTTGACAACATATAAGTGATCTATCATGGTTTATGTCCTAAAAAATATAGTCAATTCCAAAGCACAATTCCTCCACTGCTTAGCCCCACTATCTATCAATATTGACACATGCTGCTCCTGAATTGTAACCTGGTCTCCACATGTTATATTATTTGGAACTTCTTTCAAGGATACAAGGGATCCTCTAGTTGGATAAATTGCACCATTTCCATCTCCATGTGGTCATGGATCTCCTCATGGTGCTACAACACTGTTATATATTTCCATCTCTTCCTCTTTGTCCTCATCACTATTTCAGAATACCCCATCATCAGTAAAAGACCCTTTGTCTTGGTCCTCTCTTGAGGGAGGAATCTGCATGTCTTCCTCTTGAGAAGAGAGCTATTGCTCGAGAGGGGCTCTTGCCCTTGGCAAAGTACTTTGCAAGTATCTCACCCTCTAAATAGAATTCTAGAGTGTAGTTTTTCTAGTGGATCCTACCAACTCCTAGAAAGGCTCTCACTGCTTGAGCTTGGCTAGCTCAACCAAAGGTGTTTCCGAATATCTTTGATCAAATATTTCCACTAACCTCCTAGTTAACTTTTCATATAAAACCACATTTTCATGCCTCAATGTAGAAATACCATGAAACCACCAATCATGAGCCTTACCTTTAAGGTGTAGCATTGCTACCTTAATGGTCTCCACCTCAAAAACTTGGTGCAGCTGAAAATAGATGTCCAACTTCCTTACTGAAGCCTTAGTTGTGCACTTGTGTGACCCATCAAATCTAGGAAGAAAGAATCTACCAGAGTATGTTGCATGCACCCGTTACCTCTATTATGATTACTGGGTCTTCTATTTTCCTTGACCTGGTTGAACCCTTGGAAGTTTATATGATCTTTGAACCTTTGGGATTAAGATTCATATTCTAGGAGATATTCATAAAGAGTCTCCTCCTTTTTTGTTTCTCCTTCCTCCTTCCCTCTTGCTAGGAATGTAGTCATGGTAGAGCATTGCGGAACTGGTTGTAATGCTAAATGCTGACACCAATACTATGAAATGTCAAAGATTTCATCATGGACAAACCCTTTAGGGAATTTTTTATGTATATCCATCCTCATCTCCATGATTTCTCTGTTAATATCCTGCATAGTTTGGAGAAGAAGCTTTGAAATATCCTTTCCATTCATTGCTCCTAATATTGCAGTATTTTCTTTGTCTCTTTTGTAAACCTTCTTCTTTTTGTGAGAAGCTTCTTCTTCTTTTGATGACATAGATGTGATGTCTCGTAGGTTGAGCCAAGATTATGCTCTAATGCCACTATAATATCCGAAAATAGGAAAAGCAACAATATGGAACACAAAACTGGAAATAATAGTGAATATCAATAGATCAAAACCATAAGACAATCATAGAGGCATTACATTATGTTTATTAGCATAAAATAAGTACAAATTATTGAGGAAAAGGTCACTCAAGCTAGGCAAAAAAGCCTCCTATTATCCAATATGTCAAAATATGAAATGTTGCTAATATATAAAATGCCAGAATGTTATGACTACACAGTCTATGAGGGAATAGATGCAGCTGGAAAATAGAAATATATATAACTAATGATACAATGCTCCAAAAATGTCAAGAATATAGCTCTAAGCTCCTAAGCACAATTCAAGACAACCCAGAAAGGGTTTCCAGAAATACCCAAAATACAAAAATGATGAAATGCAGCCCTATGGATGAATATGCTTTGCAACTAGAAAACTAATAGGAGGTGGTTGATCTGATGTAGAAATGGCTGATACTCGTCCAATAGATCTCCCAGATGAAGGGTTGCTCCCCTCACTGGAAATCTAACTCCTCAACTACGACACTAAGCCCTCATCTGCCATTATGGGAATTTTGAGGTGTAAAATGGGCCTCCTAAGAAAATTATAAAATAATAGTGGAAATAATAAAATAAGATTTGATTACATCATCAAATTTTAGTGGGAAAAAAGAAAAAACTATTTTTTCAACTAGTATTTTCAACTTATCTTCCAAATTTTTTACTCAACTTTCGAGTGGGGGTACTCGTTGGATGAAAAATTTAATTCCTCATCCAAGGAGTACCCATGTTGCATACTTTATATGGATCTTTCTACATGAAAAGTGAAAAATACATGAGAAACGTGATTGCAATGATGTTTTTTCATGCATTTCTCATTTTTCGTGTAGTAGGGTCCATCAAAAGTATGCAACATGGGTAGTCCTTGGATGAGGAATTAAATTTTGCATCCAACGAATACTCCCGCTAGAAATTTTGAGTAAATAATTTGGGAGATAAGTTGAAAATACAAGTGTAAAAGGTAGTTATATTATTTTATTATTTTTTAATATTTTTACCCTTTTACTTACAAAATGGTAAATCATCCCCCATGGTTGACATCATCATCTTGAATACTATTGGTTCTTATAAAGTCTATTATGGATGTACATTTTTCTTATGAGGCCCTTTTTAGACCTCAAAATTACCCTAATGAACTGCTCAATAAGATAACACAATTCCTGAAGGGAACTACACTTTATATGATGGAAATAGCTTGGCATGATGTCAAATGACACACTGATGTTTAAGGACCCTCCTTGCTATCCTCCTGGATGAAGTACTGCTCCATCCCCTAGAAAACAAGCTGAAACTGGATCTGTTTCTCCTCCACTAGTTTTTCCTTACAACACAACACAACCTTGAAGGAGACTGCACTGGGAATAATGGCTGAACCTTGACCTGATTCCGGATGGTGGAAATGATGCTCAAGAAACCTCTCCTGAGTAGGAACTCTAACTCCCCTGAGGATGAGTTCGGGATTCCCTCTCGGGAACACCATTGTGCTAAACAACATAGTAGACTCCGGTAAATAGCTAAAGCATGCAAATAGTCATACAAGACCAATACAATATCAATAATTAGAATGCCCTTTATGGATTCCATCCTCTTCCTTTTATGCTTGGTGATATTCCTCACCTTGGGTCCCACTCATTAAAGATGCTACTCTCATGCATACACTCCTCCATCATAATTGTGTTGTCCTCCTTTAATGCTCCACTCCCTCCATGACAACATTGTTGATTTGGTCAACTTTGACCGTGTTCACATGCTTTAGCCCCTGTTCATACCTAAGGGTTTTTTATTCAACCTATATAATGACCCACATTCACATGGGAAGTGTTTTTGTTCCCACTAAAGAGATTTATGGGTCTCCCTACCCTCTTATTCATCTATCTAATTGACAAAAGAAAAAATTAATATTCCAACTAGCTGAAAGCTAATTCAGAATATTACATGCTTTATTTCAACCATATGTACTATATATTCTTTTCCAAGATCTACTTATTTTATGTGATGATGGCTACATCGATCTATACTTCTACTTCAAATCTCCTTTTCAAGCTACTATAATGAGCTCTTGCTTCAATCATATGCTTCTATCATGATTCCATCTCCTAATATGATGCATCATATCATACTTACAATGATTCCTACCATGATAACTATTATTTACAAAACTGAAAAGAACTTATTGGAGGATATTATCTTAGTCATTGTATATATCTGTCACTTCATTCTTTTATTTCTTCTTCTTGGGTTCTTCCACTTCTTCGGTGATATAGGATTCTTCCCTTCCTCTTTTATTGTTGTCTTTCTTGAGTTTAGGAAAATCTCTCTTGTAGTTCCCATATTCATGAAAGACATAAACTTTTATTTTCAACATAGTCTTCTTGTTATTTTCCTGAGGACCAAACTTTCCAAACTTTCCTTTCTTGCTAGCCATGGCAGAAAATGCTTGGACTTGCTTTTTTGATCATACATCGATTTTTTCCTTCAATCTCGTTTCTTCATTTCTACACAATGACCAAAGTTCACTAAATGGGGTGGTTTCCTTCTTTCCAAATATTCTTGATCCTGGTGGATATTGGTGTCCACCTACGTATTCCACCTAGATCCCTAGTGAGTTTGATCTATTTCCTTGATTATA
Source organism: Pinus albicaulis (assembly GCA_034641835.2). Lineage (NCBI taxonomy): Eukaryota > Viridiplantae > Streptophyta > Pinopsida > Pinales > Pinaceae > Pinus > Pinus albicaulis. The sequence goes on from CM076580.1 coordinate 1,165,423,321, forward strand.
GCAAAAAATACTATTTTTATCATTGTTTTGGGTTTTGAACTTCCAAAGTTGTTTTGACCCCCTAGACGACATTTTTTTGAGGTATTTAGTAGGCCCGTAGCTATATGAAAGAGCCTATGGAAAATCCTATAGTAATCGAAGAGATATTTCCAATCAGATATTGTACAAGCCAAACAGAGTTCATATGACCAAATTACGATTCCAAGAAGTTGGAGTTCCCGAACAGGGTCCAACAAAATCTTGGAGTTCCATCTCCTGGGGTTAAGGTTTTTGTTTTTTAGGGTTTTTCCTTGTTTTTAAATAATAAAAAGGCCCTTGAGACTCATTGTAACAAATATTGAAGGCATGTATCCACCATATCTCTTCTCATAGGTAAGATACCATTGCCTAAGCTATTTTATTTCCATTCTTCTTATAAGATTCTTTCAGGTTTTTGATATTAATGAAATGAAGATTTATTTTTCTTGCATATCTATGTTTATGTTTATATATGTATTATGTTGCATTCCTACATAAATTTAGATAAGTGGTATGAGAGAAGTATGCACTTTCTATGTTTTTCTTTGCATGTCCTCAACGAGATTAGGGTATAAGGAGCTAAGGATCGAATTGGTTGAACCTTTACAATACTAGCCTCACAAACCTCGATGGCCTCCCATGGGGGAAGAAAATAAATATTAGGGAGTAGGAGATCCTTTCAAAATATTTCTCAAGGAAGCAATCGAGTGACAAAGGAATACGGTGATGGATAAATTTTCCAGATCCTTCAGAGACTACCCACTGAAGACGAATCATCATCCAAAAACCACTTTGGAGTTGCCACTCCATTTAAGGTAAAAGTGAACTTTGGCATACCCATATTTTAAGGGCACATAGATGCAAATTACATAGATATATGGTTAAATATTTAGAAGGATATTTTTTCAGTTCATGACTTTTATAATTGGGAAAATATCACTTTTTCATTCCTTAAAGACACCCCCCATGTGAAGTACTAGTGGAAAACATACTGTGAGCAGAGGGATGAGAGAGAACCCTCACTGTTTTTAGCAACACCCACTTGGAATTATTCCCGAGAAGCCATCAAGGAAGCATATTACCCCATGGAGAGATATGAGGACAAGTACATACAATGGATGATGGTGCAGTAGAAAAGGGATCAAGATGTGCATGAGATGACAAATATTTTCCATACCATGCTCACAAATTTGGGTATAAAAGGTTCGAAAAAACATATAGTGCTTAAGTAGTGCAATTTCTTTCACAAATACATTCAGAAGGAAATGGAGTTCCTGGAAATCTCCTCGTTTGGTTCAACATACCACTATGCTACCAAGATTGAGCAAAAATTTAAGCAGAAGAAGTGATACTTTGGATCTGCGAATCCGAAGCAAGGGAAACGCACCCCCAAACTATAGAACAAAGAACAAAGCCAATGCAAGGAAACCCAGGAAAAACCACTAAATTTGTAGGAAAATAACAACACCACAAAGACAGAGACAGACAAAGGGAATGGTGTGAGTTCCATAATTGACCCACTCATAATACAAGTGAGTGTCGAGCCAAGCAGTCTCTGGTGGCTGAGTTGAAGGCTTCCAATTCAAATGTGTGTTTTGAATCTAAGTCAGAACCTAAAAAGGGGAATGAAAAATGAAAGTATATAATTGAGGCAAATCCTAATGCTTTCATTGCCTCCAGTAAGATGCATAATATTGATCTTGAAGATCTAGAGTTGGGGGAGTGGCTCTTCCACTCATAGATGTGGGTTCATGTTTCTCTGCTTCAGTTCATTTTCAACAAAGGAAGCCATAATAACCTCATATAAGTAGAGGTCATGAAGTGTTTGGGTCTACCAACCACACCGCATGCGCAACCGTACACCATCATCTTTCTTCACCAAGGACAATATCTTTGTGTTAGCCAACAATCTCGCCTTCCCTACAACATCAAATCCTTCTTAGATGAGTTGTTGTGTGATGTTTCTGATCTTGAATTTTGTGATGAATTATTACGTCAACCATAATTATGGAAGAATCATGTTGTGTATGAGTGTAGACCTCACACTGTTATTATTTATTTGGGAAATAATTTATACATGATACCAACTTTAGTACCTCCTACCCCCATTTCTTTTATCTTTGCGAAGCAATGTAGTAAGATTATTTCCAAAACCGGGAAATTTTTATTCCTTATGATTTTCCCTCATGGAAAGAAGAATACTATGGCCACATCCATAGCCTCTAGAAATATCTCCTCGCCGCTGTAGCAATAGTTGGAAAGGGTTTTGGAGGAGTACAGGGACATCTTCACCTCACCCATAGGGGTACCCCTACACTGTCAAGTCAAACACTCCAACGACCTGACCCTGAGCATGACACTACCCAATGGGTCGATATATTGATGCTCTGTTATGGATAATGGCGAAATTAAAAAGTAGATTTAGGATTTGTTGCAAAAAGGGAAGATTAGGCCAAGTTCATCACCCTAAGGGAGCTTGATCACATTGGTACAAAATAAATATGACACCTAGAGACTTTGTATCTACTATCGAGCATTGAATAAGATCACCATTCAAAATATGTACCTATTGGAATTTATTAATCACTGTTAAATGACTAATATGGTACACATAAATCATCAATCCAGGGACGCCTTTTATTCCAATGACAGTTGCACTGTCTGTGCCGATACATCAAATGATAATCAAATCAAAATAAAGGGAAATTGTTGCTGAATCAAATGCTGAAAGAAACCACTCGTGTAGAAATAAAAATGATCTACAGGAATTTAATGAAGCCTCAATTAACTGTACCTAGTTTACCATACACAATTACACCAGCTAGTATCTCTAATCACATATGTGTAACATCATACTAATATTGAAATTGAAGCAGATCTACTCAAAACCAGAACAACAGCAACAACCCTTCCACCAATACATAAAGAAAATAAGAAATATGTACAACTACCATAACTATTGTAGTCACTGCTAAAGAAGAGGGCCCTTCCTCCCTAGCAGGGCGCAGGAAGAGAGAGAAACTTAAACGGAAAGTAAACCATACAATGCATGTAACATCAACAACGTGATAATTTTTTATTAAAGTGACCAAAATTACAGAGCCAAACTGATACTGTTCTCCGCTAATATTTTGACCTCAATAGTCAATAATTATATAGTGGTTACATGTTCAAAATAATGAGGGATGGATCAGTCATGATAATCTTATGATTCTCATGCTGATCAAAACAAGATAGATATAGTTACAACCACTACTTAATAAAGAGTATGTCTGAAATAATATAGATTACAAATCAAAACCGCCTAAAATTTGTCATCCTAAAATACAATACGTAATGAATTCTATAGCTATTTTGGAAAATCACAACTGTAGTGTAACAACAATAGAGGACAGGTCGGCATCCAGAAGTTGACAATATCCAGTGAGCAGTACAACTATAACAACAATTTATCTAGTGGGTATGTAACAACACCATGATGTAACAATGCTATGGTGTAACAACACACCTTCAAATACTCCTGTACACCTCATTCTCTAGATATTTTGCGCTAAAAATAACATCTGGAAGGAAAAAAAAAGACCAGAGAACTTCTCCAAACATCCATCCCCAGTTAGTCATAAAAAAATACACGATACATCATAATAATCAATGAAACTGCAAGATAATGAAAATAAGGTGAAACAACACTGTTTAAGATATAAAGGCAGGAAAAGAGGCAAAGATAGTCCCAATGGCTGTAGTCACAAGGTAACAATGGGGGAAAAAGGTGTAAGAAATAAGTACAAAATTGGCATCCAACATCTCCCCCCATCTGAAGCACTTTCATGTCCTCATGCAAAATCTCATCTTCTACAAGAATATCTCCGGTGCAGGTCAGTGAGATCATAAGTGACGACTGTGTCTTCATTTGCAAACTTGTACCCTTTAGTAGCCATGAGCTGTCGTACCCAAGACTCTGCTTCATGTTTGCTCAATTCTTAATGAATTTGGTAATTCTCTATTGGTAGCCAAGTCAAAGGGGATTTGAATCTTAGCCCAAGCTAGGAAGTACCAAGGGTCTGTATTATCTGTGCATATGTTGGTACGTGTGTAACAACTACCACAAATTTTTTAAATTCAAATGGGTCCCCCTTCAGTAGCTCAAAACTATTGGCTTCTATACATTTCAAACACACAGTTAGGGCTTCACTCTTCATCACTGAAAACTGACTAAGGCAGAAGTTCACAATCCTTGTTTTGTAAGTTGCAGTAGGTTCCCTTAGCCCAAGAGTGCTCAGAATTCTTCTAAATTCCTACCTTAACTCGACAGCCCGTCCTGGTTCTGCCCAGATCCATAATGTTGCCTTTTTTTCATTAGAATCCATAGATTTGGTGGAAAAATGCCACTCAATTTGATTTCTCGTGAATGGAACAAAGGCTTGTAACTGCAAATCCCCCATGTAGGAGAATATAGTCGCCACAATTTTCATACTGACGTGCTCACAAATGATATTATGCAAAAATAACTCACAGGACAGGCTTTTTTCATCAAAATCAGAAGCACGAAAGACATCTAAAATGTGTGAGTGGAAGAACACAGATAGGGCCTGTTTTCCATGACGGATTTTAACTGAAATAGGTAATAGCATTCCCATATGAAAATGGGGTAATATGGGGAAAGTCGCCTGAACCCCCAAAAATTGAGGGCAAGCTCATGGAATTTTTGCTTATCCACATTCAGATCATGAACCTACTTCTGTCATGGTAGCAGTTGTTCCTCCAGTTTCTTTACGGCTTCCTTCTGCTTATACTCTTCCCAACCTTTCTTTAGCTCTTCTTTCATCCATTTTTTCTGTAAAGCACTTATCTCCTTCTGATTTTATTTCAACTAAATCACCCCCTCTTGAAGGGATATTACTTCATGTTTCCACTTCTACAATTCAGAAATTAACAAAATTTTCTTGAAACTCCATCCCGTGACGAGACCTTGCATTTCTCTGCATTCAACATTAACATCAATAATGGGTGTAACAACCTTTTTTGGATGGGTTTTCTCCACCTCTACTACTGTTTCTTGTGTAACAACAACTTCCTTAGTGGGTTCTTGTGTATCAGCCCCTTCATTTTCACCTAGAGTAGCCTCTATCTCCACTGTTGGTTCTTCTATAAAAATAGTGGCCTCCACAAGTTCTTGTGTATCAGCCTCTAGGTAAATCACTACGGGAGGCTCTGATTTAACTATTGTTTCTTGTGTAACAACAATATCCTTAGCAAGTTCTTCTATAACAGCCTCTCGAAGTCCAATTTCTATTTTCATTGGGCTGGTGTTTTCCCCACAGACCTTATACCCTACTGCTGTTAGCCCTTGAGAACATGTTGTGCATACAGATACAAAGATTTCCTTCCCCTCAGATAATCTTTGTTTCAACTATCCATTTTCCTTTCTTAAATTTTAAAATTCTAGAAGTAGAACATGAGTTTCGTCCTTACCTGATGAGGAGGGTTTTCTTTCATCTTCTTCTAATCCTTCTGATTCTTTCTTCTTTTCAGCCATGGGCAATGGTTATGTTGGAAAGTTAACTCTCACCCTATATTTTAGCTGTCTATCCCTAATTGGCTCATCTGTGGGTTATTCTCCAATTCTGACCCTAATGGGCCGAAGTCCGGACCTTGGGGCCAGATGAATTCCTTTCGGGTCGCGACCCACTTTCTCCAGCCTATCCCCATTTGAGGTGATCCTCCTACACCACACTCTAAAGAAATAGTTGAATCCATGTTTGGTTTGGTTGGTTGAAAATAACAAGAAATATTCCAACTTATTATCCAATCAAATAAAACTACTAACTATGGCCGGTAGGAGACCCAGGTGGGTAGGTGCTATCCTTAGCACCCTCCTAAATAAAAAAATCTTCCATTTTGTATTTTTTTGGTTTTTCTAGAAGATGAAAACTTCATCTAAATATTAGCTCACATTTCTACTAGGCCTTTTTTGTTGAAATTATTCCCAACTCCTTCCCTGCTGGCTTAGGGCATCCAACACAATCAATTTAATAAGTCCATGATTGTTCACACATGCTTCCAGATTTTTTGTTGTCTTCACCACTGCCTCCATATGATTAATGTTTCCTAATAGGAAAAATGGTAGGTTGATTTTTTGTTGATGCTGAAGATGATTTAGTAGAGGGAAGTGGTAATTGAAGACAATTGTGGATCCTCTCTCGCAAGTAATGTACTTTATTAGGCACAAAGCGGCATTAGCCCATGGATGGGGGAGTGATAATATGTCAACTACTCTCCCCTTATTTTCTATTTTTCCCTCTCCTTCAAGAAAATATTCCTTCAAATAAGGGTCATTAATTCTCCTGTTGAAACATATCCATCCTTTTGCTGGCAATGTGGTCACTTGGGAAATCACTTCTTCTCTCAGTTCAATTTGTAGGTACCTGACTTAGGTCTGGTGGTTATTCAAATTCTGAGAGAATTTTATTGCAATATCATTTTCTGAGCCTTCCAATTTCCGAAAATATTCAATCCACCCGGCGTCCCTAAATACCTGGTAAAATTCCGGACAGTTCTGCAAGGTGTCCATGGAGTCTGTCTCATGTGTTACTGTTACTCCTTCCATATTAATGTTACTCTGAATCAATTATTATTTCTCAACCAACCGTAATGTCGCTCCACTGATTATTTCCTCTCGGCACCATACTCTGCTCATCTGTAATATCCCTTTTTCAGGAATAGCTACAGATTGGGAATAATATGAGTTATTACCAATGTGGAGCTACATCCATGTACCTAATACAGGTTTAAAAACACTTAAAATTCAGTAAAATATACAACAGTAAAGTTATACAGCGTTTTACAAGGAAAAAGGTGGGGAAAAGTGAGGATTTAGGCCATAAAACGTGTGTATTCAGAGATATACGTAACAATAATATGGTAAAGTGGTTGGATATGATATAAATGGTTATTAGGGACTCCCATGTCGAATTAGAGCAAAAAAATATAAGTTTTTCTATGTTAAACAGTTCCTCCTTTCCTAACTAGGCTAGAAAACCCTGATTTCCCAAGACTAGAATTATGTAGAAATTTACTGAAGCATGTGAGCATCATTTTCTGAAGGGTATGACTGAAATAAGGTCTTAATATTGAAAAATTATATCATGGGCATAACTCATACACAATACAGAAGAAGAATGAAAGAATACAGAAGAAATCCTCAAGAAAGAGGTGCTACAACCATGTAAAAAGAATGCATAATAGTGACATCGTTATTTTTAGGGCTGAAGTAGAATTTTATTGATTCTTCAGATCTATATCAGATCATTACATAAAAATATATATCCAATACAGATCCATGTACAAGAAAAGCTTATCTATACATTCCCCTTGGGGTTTTTCTAAAAACATGAAGCATCGGAAGTAGATCTAAGAGATAAGAATGCAGATATGTAGAATGATTCAGAAATCACTGAATCATGAACATGTATAATATCAGATCTGAAACATAACATAGATTGGTTGGCCAATCTATGGATCAGCACAGTGAAGGATGAATCCAATCACCAGAGATCTCTCCTCCAAAATGCAAGCAGAACACCCTGCAGCTGTAGATCTAAAAATAACATTTTATTAGGGAGAGAGACAGTGCTATAGCTTCTGAAGATGATTTTTCCTGATGCCAGGATGTGGATCTGAAGTATATTCAGCAAATGAACTCTTCCAACAGGTTAAATGACACACTCACTGAGAAGAGCCACTGCTATCATCTAGATCTGAGCAGATCTAGATCTCCACTTGTCGCAACTCACAAGACAACTCAACCCTCAACAATGTAGAAGTTCTATAATGTAAGTTGAAACTTACCCCAAGCTCCTCGATAGTGGTGAATTTTAGCACAATTATCCTCCAAGAGTCTCTCAAGGAAGGGGAGGTGGATTCCCCGAACAAGAATGCTCAACAAGGGATGTCTAAGGCATGCATGTATCGTAAATAATGTCTTCAACTTCATTTTCCTCAGCGTCTCCTCTTCATTTTATAAGATAGAGTTCACAAACCATAAACCACTCAATCACTTACTCCCTTTTCACATTACAACCTCTTTCTAAAACAAACAGTTGTCCCCCAAAGAGGTTCAATGCATCTGCATCGCGTTGTTTGACTCGTAAAAGATGACCCATTCTTGTGATTTAACCCATTCACACTTGCAAGATATAATTTACATAGCCCAGATATGTCTTTGTTCACATAGGCATTGATTTATTCTTGGTTTTGAGGAGTTTTACATGTCCTCCTTTACAATTTATTCATCAATTATGAAATGAAAAAATAAACAAGGAAAAATTAATGTTCCTATTAGTCGGGGTTAATATAGGAAACATATCCATCCTTGTGTCAGCAATGTGGTCACTTGGGAAATAAATTATTTTTTTACTTCAATTTGCAAGCCCCTGAATTGGATCGAGTGGTTATTCAAATTATGAGAGAATTCGATTACAATAGCCTCATCCGAGCCTTCCAACTTATGAAAATATTCAATCCACCCGGCGTCCTTAAATACCTGAAAAATTCGACGCTCTCGCAAGGTTTCCATGGAGTCTATCTCATGCCTTATTTTTTCTCCTCCCCCATATTAATGTTACTCAATCAACTTATTTCTCAAAACCGTAATGTCGCTCCACCGATTATTTCCTTCGCACCATACTCGCTCATTTGTAATATCCCTTTTTCAAGAACAACTACAGATTGGGAATAATATGAGTTATTACCAATGTGGAGCTACATCTGTGTACCTCATACAGGTGTAAAAACACTTAAACGTCAGTAAAATATACAACATCAAAGCTATACAGCATTTTACAAGGCAAAAGGTGGGAAAAAGTGAGGATTTAGGCCCTAAAACGTGTGTATTCAGGTATATGCATAAACATAAGATGGGAAAGTGGTTGGATATGATAGCTAGGGTTATGAGGGACTCCCATGTCGAATTTCAGCAAAAAAAAAAGTTTTGCTAAGTCAAATAGTTCCTCCTTTCCTAACTAGGCTAGACAACCGTGATTTCCCAAGACTAGAATTATGTAGAAATTTACTGAAGCATGTGAGCATGATTTTCTGAAGGGTATGAATGAAATAAGGTCTGAATATTGATAAATAATATCAGGGGAATAAATCATAAACTTTACAGGAGAAGAATGAAATAATACAGAAGAAATCCTCAAGAAAGAGGTGCTACAACCATGTAAAAAGACTGCATAACAGTGACAGCGTTATTTTTAGGGTTGAAGCAGTAGTTTATTGATTCTTCAGATCTAGATCAGATCTTTACATAAAAATATAGATTAAATACAGATCCATGTACAAGAAAAGCTGATCTATACATTCCCCTTGGGGATTTGCTCAAAACATGAAGCACCGGAAGTAGATCTGAGATCTAAAAATGAAGATCTACACGATGCGTAGTAAATAACTCAATCATGAACATGTAGAATATAATATCTAAAACATAACATAGATTAGTTAGCGAATCTATGGATTACCACAGTTGAAGGATGAATCCACCCACGGAGATCTCTCCTCCAAAAAAATGAGAGACAACACCCGTTGTCACTGGAAAGTAAAATAACACTGTCTTAGGGAGAGAGACAACATTTTAGCTACTGAAGATGATTTGGCCTGATGCCAGGATGTGGACCTGAAGTATATTTAGCAAATGAAATCTTCCAGGAGGTTAAATGACACACTCACTGAGAAGAGCCACTGTTATCATCTAGATCTGAGCAGATCTAGATCTCCACTTGCTGCAACTCACAAGACAGCTCAACCCTCAACATGAGCAGTGCTGTAATGTAAGATGAAATTTAGCCCAAACCTGATAGTGGAGAAATTTATCACAATTCTCCTCCAAGAGCTGCTCAAGGAAGCAGGTGGGATTCCTGAACAGGAATGCCCAACAAGGGATGTCTAAGCAGACATACCTTCAGAAATAACATCTTCAAAAAAAAATTCCTTGCTGCCCTCCTCTTCCTTTTATAATATAGGAGTCTTTCCAAACCCTAAACCACGTTGAATCACTTAACCCTTTTCACATTACAACCTCCTTCTAGAATTGTGTTGTCCCTCAAAGAGGTTCAATGCATCTAGACTGCGTTGTTTGACTTGGTCAAAGATGATCCATTCTTGTGATTGAACCCATTCACACCTGCAGGAGTTTATTTGTATAGCCCAGATATGTCTTTTTTCACATAGGCATTGATTTATTCTTGGTTTTCAGGAGTTTTACATGTCCTCCTTTACAATTTATTCATCCATTATGAAATGCAAAAATAAACAAGGAAAAATTAATGTTCCTATTAGCTGAAGCTAATTTAGGAACATTACATCATCTCGGATGAAGAGTTTCAGATGAGGATACAAGACTTCAACTAAGGAAGGTGATGGGAGGTGACAAGATTTGCGAATTACCAAATCATACTTCACACATTCCTACATAAATGTCTCATTATGGAAGGTAATGGGCTCTAAGTACAAATGCCTTTTCCAACTATATTTGGTCATAATTGGACATCATGTTATTTAACTAGATGCATGTGGAATTAATAATGGTTCATAACTATGGATTTCTTTCCAGGATTACAATATTTACCCCCCCCCCCAATGCTTTTTTGCTGACAGCCGCCCATGATTGTCACGGGAGTATAATTACTTGACATTAATCACCAAACTATTAAATGATGACGTTACCTTTTTGAATGACATACCTAAAGTGAAATGGAGGAGGAATTTGAATTTACAGAGTGCTAATTGTAGTGATCATGGTGGTCACACTTGACTGTTACAATTATTGCTGCATGCGACGAAATAAGAAACATTGTTCATGGTTGTCGGTTGTTACATGTGTAATAGCCAAGAAAACCTTTGTATTATTCTTCAGAAAACATGATGATTAGGAAAAATATATACAGAAAAGAAAAAAATAAGTAACATCATCTTGTAAAATATATCGGGAAGAAAGGATGATGTTTTGTAAAAGGGAAAAAAAAATAGGGTGTAACATCTGCCACAGAAGTGGTTTTCAACTATTACAAATTGTGTGATTGCGCCTCGAAAGGAGGTTTTCACAATCAGATTTTTATTCTTGTTAATTTTATTTTTTATTTTTTAAACAGGTGTAACAACTGCCACAAGGGTGGTTTTCAGTTGTTTCACTTATTGGAATTTCAAATTTCTAGCTGCACAGGGGAACATTCCCCTGCTACTATAACATAAAGGTCAGATTCTACGACAATATTAACAAAATATTCCTTCAAAGGAGGCTGATGATATAACCTTAGATGGTGCCCAATAACCAATAACGGTGTCTTGGCACTATCAATGGTGACAAATTGTACACTCCCATTGGTAAATATTGTGTCTACTTCATAAGGACCTAGCCATTTGGTGCAGACCTTGCATTTGAAATCCTTGAATCTTGAATCATACAAGAGAGCCTAATCTCCTTTCTGAAATTTCTTCTTCTTTATGAACCTGTCATGCCATCTAGCTATTTGTTGTTGAATGATCTATGTCTACTGAATGGCATCAAACTGTTTCTCTTCTAAATCATTGATATGGCTCAATCTTTGTCTTTGCATTGTGCTTAAATCCATATTGACCTGCAATGTTGTTCTTAATGTCTTTATTTCAAACTCTATGGGGAATAAAGGATTCTTACCATACACCAATTCATATGGTGAGAAGCATATAGTATTCCTCCATGTTATTCTGTAAGCCCACAACACCTCTGGAAGTTTCTTTGCCCAATTTCTTCAGTGGCTAGCTACTGTCTTTGTTAATATTCCCTCAATAACTTTATTTCTTCTCTCTAGTTTACCATTTGCTTGTGGGTGATAAGTGAAGTGATCATGTGATTAATTCCATAATTCTCAAATAGCTTATGGATAAACTGAGATGTGAACTGAGGCCCTCCATCCATCATTATCTCCCTAGGTATCCCAAAACGAACAAAGATATCTTTGAATAGGAAGTATGGAACAAGCTGCTCTGTAGCTCTAATTAGTTCCTTTCCTTCAACCCACTTTGTGATATAGTTGGTGTAGACCAATATAAATGATATTTTCTATGATGAAGGATTAATTGGCCCTACAAAATCCAGGGCCCATTTCTCAAATGGTTCTATCACTATATGAGGCCACAACGACATCTCATCTGATTTTATAGGTTTGACCATCCTTTGGTAGCGATCACATCCCTTCACAAACTTCTTGGCATCTTGGAATATAGTTGGCCAGTAGTACCCTGTTGAGAGTACTTTATATCCTGTCCTTTTGTCAGCGAAGTTCCCTCCATAGGGTTCCTCATAATAAGCTTTCAATATCTCAAAAACCTCATCTTCTTTAACACACCACCTAATCTGAAAGTCTGGCCCGGTGTTATAGAGATTGCCTTCTATCAAAGAGTAGGTAGCACTCTGTTGTATGATCTTCCTCTTTTCTTTGGAAGATAAATGGCATGGGAATTTTCCTGCAGCAAGATAATTGGATATATCTGCATACCAGGGGGAGTGAGTAGATATGGAAAAAAGATATTCATTTTGAAAAGAATCCTCAGTAGGAGTACAATCATCGCCTATAGTTAATCTAGAAAGAAAATAAGCAACCACATTCTATTTTTCATGTTTATCTATAATAGTGATATCAAATTCTTGTAACAACAATAAACATCATATAACTCTACCATTGGTAACAGGTTTATTCATTAAAAATCGAGTTGTAGCATGGTCCATGTGTACAAATACTTGATATATGGTGATGTAGTGTCAAAAAATTTCGATAGCATGCACAACTGCTAGGAATTCCTTGTCAGTCACTATATAGTTGAGTTTAGATGGAGTTAAAATCTTTCTGATGTAGTAAATGGCATAAGGTTTATTTTGCTCCAGCTTCCCCAAACAACACCCATAGCTATGTTAGATACATCCATGGCGATATGGAATGGAAGTCTCTAGTTTGGTCCTCACAAAATAGGTGTTGCTATTACATAGTTCTTTAACTTCAAAAAGGCTTGCTCACACTTTCATGTCCACACAAATTCCGCATCTTTCATGAGAAAAGAAAACAAAGGAGATGTAATCTTTGAAAAAATTTCTATAAATATCCTGTAGTACTCTACATGTACCAAAAAAATATGTACCTCTTTTTGAGTTCTAGGAGTTGGTATTCTCGATATTACCTCAATTTTTGTTGGGCCTGCCTTCATTCCATCTGCTGAAATGAAATGTCCCAGCACAATTCTCTCAGTCATCATCATGTGGCATTTCTCCGTGCTCCAAGCAACATTAGTTTGTTCACAATGTTCCTGCATATTTTCCAGATTAAATAATGATGTTTCAAAGGAATCCTCGAAGGGTGTAAAGTCATCCATGAAAATTTCAAGGCAGTCATTCAAGAGATTCAAAAAGATACCCAATATTTCCTTTTGAAAAGTTGTTGGCGCATTACAGAGGCCAAAAGGAAGGACTCTGTATGTGAAGGTGTTACACAATATTTTGTCACCGTTCTTGGAATCCCCATCCCACACATTAGAGGACCATTTCTGTGACTAGTAAGAAGTGTCATGCCTTGCAAAGACCATCGTTGCATCCCTTTCCATGAGGAAAACATTCCTTCTGTTGACAATTCCTTGAGAAAACCATTAGAAACACATGTTTTTTGGTTGGCGCTGGTAGACCGTTATGATATCACACCAATGAGGAAGATTAACACTAGCCCCCATGCCCATTTGTGCTCTGTCCCAATGAGCTACCCATGCCAAGATATTTTTGGAATTCTTTCCATAGAATGAGGGACATTCCATGCCAACAATGCAGGGAGAGTCAAGTTGGGTGGTTCAAATGAATAACCATGACCACCCTCCTTTGGCCTATTGTTCCCACATTTTTGGGAAACATCCCAAAGGATAAGGCCTCCCTTCCACCATTGTAGGGATCCCAACATCCTCCTCTCCCTTTATAAATAAATCTATCTCCCATTGATACACTAGCTGAACAATTGTAGCTGAACAACTAAATAGCTGAAGAGAATTGCTGAACACTTTGTTGGTGCGATAGAGCAGAGAAAGAGACCCTTGTTGAGAGATATCTTAGGTTTGTGTCCTTTCATTATCCCAATTACCCAATGATCCTTTGAGATTTGCTTCGACGGAACCCATTGTTCAATGATAATCTTATCATGTTTCTTATGATTCTTATCATTGCTAGTCAAATATGTGCCACCAATATGACTTCCAGAAGCCAAAGGAAACGACGGATGGCCGTCTGACCATGATTAAAGTACTTTGGGAATGTCAAGACAATCTTGAAGAAAATGGTCATCTTTGCACAGCATGCAAGGGAATTTGACCTTCCGTGGAAGGTTGATTGATTTATCAAGGGAAGGTTTCTTAGGCGCAATAGCTGCAAAGTTGGCCTCTCTCTTATCTGACTTCTTCTTTTTTGTCTTCTTCTTCTTATGTGCCCTTTGAGATCATGGTACAAGACTTTGATATGGTCATACTTAGCATGATTATAGATGAGGGCACATCTGTTAGTATTCCATTTTCAACTATTTGGCAAGCTTTTCATTCTCCATTGCTTGCGCCTGTTACACAGAAATTGTTGGCCTTTAACAGAGGAACTAGTCAGCCGTTAGGGATCCTTCCGAAGTTGCCTATTGCTTTGGGAGGGAAAGCCATCTATATAGACATGGTGGTTGTTCCAGGCCCCTTGGATTTCAATTTACTCTTGGGGCACGACTATGCTTATGCCATGGGTGCATTTGTCTCGTCCCTCTTTCATGTGATCTGTTTTCCACACAAGGGTCAGATCGTGACCATTGATCAGCTTTCGTTCTTTGGTCTAGAGGTGGAAACAGGCCCACCATCGACTGTATCTTCCCTACCACAGGTTAATTATGTGGCCACTTGCTTGTTTTCCTAATCCAGTGATAGTGCCATTAAGTACCATCTACTGGGGGCATTCAATCACGATTTCTGGGATGTTGTTCTCCCTTGATATGCGAACCTCTTGGAAGCCATGACCTCTTATTCATCATAATGAAAGGTCATCAGAGTAGAGTTCCTTTTATTGTGTTAAGATCCTTAAAAAATGAAACAAGGTCTTCAGAGAATAGTTCCTTTTCTTGTGTCAAGCTCCTTAAAAAATGAAACAAGCTAGTTGGAGAAGAGTTCGTTTTCTTGTGTCAAGCTCCTTAAAAAATGAAACAAGCTCGTCGAAGAAGAGTTCATTTTCTTGTGTCAAGCTCTTAAAAAATGAAACAAGATCTTATGAGGATAGTTTTTTTACTATGTAAACCTCATTAAAAAATGAATTAGGTCATGAGGATAGTTCTTTTACTGTGTCAATCTCGTTAGAAGTTGAAACAAGTTCCCTTTTCAATTCGAGTCTTTTATAAGATCTTGTAAGATCCCAATCAATTCTTTCTCGTGATCTCGTAATTTAACCTTCATTCCATCCACTTCTTAGTAACCAGTAGTCTACTCCGGTGAATGCACTGAAGCTTGGGGGGTATGTACCTTGAATTGAGTCACCATGATGGGGGCATGCAAAATTTTTGAAGCATAGTCTATCTTTGTTTCAAGCTTGTGTAAAAGTGAAACAAACTTCAAGCACAGTTTACCTTTGTTTCAAGCTTGTGTAAAAATGAAACCAATTTCAAGCAGAGTTTCCTGATTTCAAGATTGTGTAAAAATGAAACCATTACCTCTCGTGATTTCCATTTTATCAGTCTGTTTTTCGAGATGAACCTTTGTTTTCTCATTCCATCATCCCCATATATTTGGCCTATCATACGCCTTCACTTGGTTATTTCACCCATTCCTAAGGAACCGCTGCGATGGGTGGTCTTGTTAGCCAGCATCTTGACCTTTACTTATTCTGAGCAGTTCCACCATCACCGAAACCAATTGATACCCTTAATGCCACTCGTTCGTCCAGGAGGAGTCAACTTTAAGCTCTTTTCTGACTCTCAAAAATTGAAAATATTGTCGAGACTCCTGTCATTTTGAACTCGTTAAAGGATGAAAATGATATCTATCCAATATACGTTTATCCCTTTTTCAGGCTGGGATAGATTATTTATGAAAATGGAATACCTTAGGCTATCGCGACTAAGAGGTTCTCTCATACATAGTTTTCTAACTTTTTGGATCTGTGAGACTACCTACTAAAAGGGACTACTGGAGTTTTGATTTTCACTTCTTTTCAAACTCTCTAAACATGAAAAGACACCGAGTTCTTCCTTTGTCAGAGTCATTAAAATTTAAATGACATCGGAAATTGTCACCATGACATAACCGAGTTCCTCCTTCCTAGGGCTCGTAAAATGTGCTATGATGGATTTTTCCGAAGGAAAAAATTATATGACAAGCATATGCTATGCTCTTCAATATTGTGTAAAAATATAGAGGTACCCCCCAGAAATGGTGGGGGGAAATGGAAGTTGTTCGTCAATTGTGTCAGCAGTATGTCACTCTTGAACATGATACTTATCTGTAGTTCGTGTCGGGTTGGGATATCTTCACTCTGTCACTTTTCCTCCATGGGTTTGGGAAATCCATTTTCCTCTAATTTGATTACCAATATTTTCAACATGACCTCTAATCCTATTTGAGACAAATGCTGCCAAATTTTAGAGTCGTGTCACCGATATGTTCAAGAGAAAATCCTTCTGCAGTTTGTACATTTCTGATCCTCTGTTTCAGCCTTCATTAACACTCATATCAAATTCTCTATTTCATGTCGATGATGTGCGATTCACTATGAACCTCCTTCAATGGATCGATTCCTGCTGACTTCAACTCATTATTCAGGAAGTTGATCTAGAGACTCCTTTCTAGTACCTTAGAACTTGCAAGCCATAATGGCATGTTCTTCGCATTCGATGACAGGTTCACATCATTGGCCTTCGATCGGGTTATTTCATGGGTGTTTGACACCCACTCATTGTTCACATTAAGTGGATTGTACTATTTTTACCTTGAGAGCCATTTCCATTATTGGTGGTTTCTATCGTTCCTGTTAATGACTTTCATCATTGGCTAGTAATTAGGTGATCTTCTCGCATGTTCGACTTCAGCTCACGCATTCGCATGCTTGAATTTGTACTTGATCGGGTTGTGACGGAGTGCAAGACCCTGGATTTTATTCTCTAGAGTCTAGGTTGCGAGGCGATATGATTAATCCATGATTTGATACATGTTTCTTTCATATGGATGGCTGCGACCATACCATGGTCTCGTTTTACAGATGGTTGTGTCCATACCTCGATTCATGTATTTTCACAAGATTTTTCAGTTATGTATATGTACCTATGATTGATTTGTAGGTCTCTTGACTGTAGCGTCTGGTTCCTCACACGTACTTGTAAAGCATCTCACCCCTCACTCATGTTCGGACTTCATACTTCAGGGGGCATCTGTTACACAACAATTTGTTACCGTCCCTCTACTCCCCGTTCCTTGATCCTGGAGGACCCATACAGTGACCCTTGTGTGCTTTCAAAGCATGGAATACATACCCCTGAATCACACTTTGTCTACCAAATCATCTCCCTTTACAACTTTTCTAGAAGATCCTTATAAAATCCTAGTTTTCAAGGTCAGTGCTTTCTCTCAGTGTCTCACCTATGTCGATAGCAGAGATTCTCACTGAGTCCTGCGCCGATCAGTGCTCTGTCTTAATGTTTGACCCATGCCAATCCTCTTTTGGAAATTTTTTTAAATAGAAAGGAAGATTTTGCAACTAGAAGCTTTGCGAGGCGGCAAGATGGAAGTTTGTTTTGAGGATATGGCCGAGGAATTCCCCTTTGGGCTTCTTGTTCCCTAGAAATAGGAACTAATCCAAAGGATAAGATCTTTTCCCATTATTTGAGGGCCCATAACTGCCTCCTCCATTGTTATATAAGGAGACCTCCTTCACCTCTGTTACCTGAGTCAGAATCTGAGTTAGAAAGTTATAGAAATTATAGAGAAGAGAAGAAATCATAGCTTCGGGGGAATAGTGGAGAGTGTGATTGTTTTTGTGTGTTAGGAACATAGTAAGATCTTGGACCCTTGTGCGTGAAGGTGTTTCAAATGTTCTTAGATACAGACCTGCCGAAGGAGAGCCTCAACATCAAGGCTTGGTTGTAAACCGCCCTTGTCTTTATCATATTAAAATGCAACTCATGTTTATCTTCCACTCTTGTTTACATTTATAATTAGATTTCTAGCATTCCTTGATCAGTTAGATAGGTTGTAAATTTTTTATGTTTTCCTTGATTTTATGCTTGTAGTGGTGTTTTGACTGTTTGGACAGGTAATCAGACAATGGTAGCAGCGTGTATAGAGCTTGAGGAGAGTGTCGCATCAAGAAGCTTCTACAGAAGACGAAAACATAGCATTAGAACAAGGTAGGTCATATTCCTTGCTCTGAATTTCATTTAAAATCTAGAAAGGTAGATGTTAGTATGTTCCCATAGTTTCTAGATCCACCCTAGGGCTAGAGGGATCGCCTCTGTCCATAGAGGGGATTTACCTAGACAACAGATTGGCGACAAAAAGTTACACATAATTTTGTCACCATCCCTGCAATCCCCATCCTGAACATTGGAGGACCATTTATATGACTAATAAGAAGTGTCATTCCTTGCGAAGACCATCATTGCATCCCTTTCCATGAGGAAAACATTCCTTCTGTTGACAATTCCTTGAGCAGACCATCAGAAACAAATTTTTTTGGGTTTGTGCTGGTAGACCGTTATGCTCTTGCACCAATGAGGAAGATTAAAACTGGGCCCCACACCCATTGGCGCTCTGTCCTAGTGAGCTGCCCATGCCAAGCTATTTTTGGAATGTTTTTTAAATATAAAGGCAAAGTTTCCATGCTAATAACTTCATGGGCGAGTGAGCTTGGGTGGCTTGACTGAATAACCACAACCACCCTCCTTTGGCCTCTTGTTTTCACCTTTTTGGGAAACATCCCAAAGGAAAAGGCCTCCCTTCCACCATTGTAGGGATCCCAACCTCCTCCTCTCCCTCTATAAATAAAGCTATCTCCCATTGATACACTAGCTGAACAATTTTAGCTGAACATCTTAATAGCTGAAGAGAATTGTTGAACACTTTCTTGGTGAGATAGAGTAGAGAAAGAGACCTTTGTCGAGAGAGAGCTTAGGCTTGTGTCTTTGCCTCGTCCCAATTCCCCGATGATCCTTTGAGATGCGCTTTGACTGAACCCGTTGAAGGCGGCTGGGACGTCAAGGCTCCGGTTGTAATCTCTTTCTTTCCATTTATATATACATGACTAATGTATGGTTCCCATATTGTGTTAATATGGTTTATTTTACACAATATTCTTAATATTCCTTGACTGATTGGATAGTAATGGATGCAATAATTTCCTTGTATGCTATTTTTTTTCCTTTGATATTTGTGCAGGAATCCGAGTACCATTGCTAAAGGACTGCGACCTATCAGGACAGAGATCAAGAGGTCGCCACTGCTACAGTTGTGATAGTCACGTTGGACTACAGTTAGGACAATATATTCCAACCCATTTCATTTGTTGACTAGAAACCTACACATTAGCTTGTTCCCTTGTTTCTAGACCCACTCTAGGGCTAGAGGGATCGTCTCTATCCACAGAGAGGATTTACCTACACAACAAGTTGGTGACTCCACTAGGGAAAGAAATCAAGTGAAGGTGTATGATCAGCCAAGTAGATGGTGACAGTGGAATAAGAAAACCAAGGTTCATTTGGGAAAACAGGCTGATAAAATGGTAATCACGAGAGGTAAAATGGGAATGGTTTCATTTTTAGAGAATCTTGAAATTAGGAAACTCTGCTTGAAGTTGATTTCATTTTTACACAAGCTTGAAACAAAGATAAAATATGCTTGAATTGGGTTTCATTTTTACACAAGCTTGAAACAAAGATAAACTATGCTTGAAAAAGTTTGCATGCTTCCAGCATGGTGAATCAATTCAAGGTACATGCCCCTCAAACTTCAGAACATTCACCAGAGTAGACTACTAGTTTCTAATAGGTGGATGGAATGAAGGTTCAATTACGAGATCAAGCAAAAGACTCGACTGGGATTTTACGATATCTGGTCAAAGACTCGAATTGAATGGGAGCGTGTTTCATTTTTTAACAAGGTTGACATAGTAAAAGATCTATCCTCAAGACCTAATTCATTTTCTAACGAGCTTGACATAGTAAAAGAACTATCTTCATGACACCTTGTTTCATTTTTTAAGGAGCTAGGCACTAGAAATCAAACTCTACTTCGAAGACTTTGTTTCATTTTTTTAAGGAGCTTGACACAAGAAAATGAACTGTGCTCTGACGACCTTGTTTCATTTTTTAAGGAGATTGACACAAGACAACGAATCGTGCTTCAAAAGAATCTTGTTTCATTTTTTAAGGAGCTTGACACAAGAAAATGAACTCTACTCCAACGACCTTTCATTATGATGAATAAGAACTCATGGCTTCCAAGATGTTGATATCTAAAGGGAGAAAAACATCCTGGAAATCGTAATCAAATGCCCCCAGTAGATGGTACTTTATGGCATTATCTCTGGATGAGGGAAATGAACAAGTGGCCACATAATTAACCCATGGTAGGGAAGATACAAATGGAGGATAAAGACATGGAAAGGATGATGGTGGGATAGCTACCACCTCTAGACCAAAGAACGAAAGTTGATCAATGGCCATGATCCAACCTTTGTGTGGAAAAAAGATCACACAAAAGAGGGAGGAGACAAGTGTGTCGATGGCATAAGCATAATCGCGCCCCAAGAGTAAGTTGAAATCCAAGGGGCCTCAAATAACCATCATGTCTATATTGACGGTTTTCCCTCCTAAGGAAATATGCAACTTCGGAACAATCCCTAACGGCTAACTAGTTCCTCTGTTAAAGGCCAACATATTATGTGTAACAAGCACAAGCGGTGGAGAACCAAAATCTTGCAAAGTAGTTGAAAACAAAATAATAACAGATGCACCTTCATATATAATCATGCTATGTATGACCATATCGAAGCCTATACCGTGATCTCAAAGGGCACATAAGAAGGAAGATGGTATCTATTATGTATATTTTATTAATTATTAGTTAGATATAGTTATCTTAGGTTTATTAATGTGGAAGGGCATGATCAATGATCATGCCTCTTCACCAAGAGACACCATAAGGTTGTATTTAAAGCCTTGGTGATCCTCATTTTTAATCATCTCATCTTTTATCAATAATAATATATACTTATAAAGTTTACCAGATTTTTTACACTCCATTGCTATTAGAGGCAGGTATCAGAGCCATTGCTCTTCAGGATCTGTGTGATCACCTAGAATTAAGGAATTACAAGAAATTCCAGAATTGCAGTTTTTTTTTACCAAGTGCTTGTGGGCAGCAACATTGGTTTAAAAAAAAAAATAATCAAATTTTCCCCACACTTGTTGTCACTTCCTTCCCTTTTTCACGCACCCCTCAAATTTTTTCACTCCCACTCTGCGTTCCTATTATGCATTCCCTCACATTTTAAATACTCTCACCTCACAACTCTCACCACACCCAACCCTCACGAGCCCTCACCTCTCGGACCACACGTATTATTTTTTTTCTCTCCCGACCCTCACTGCCCCGCCACCTTTCCTGCAAACGCCTTTCCCATGACCCTTTTTACCTCCCCTCATCTCCAAAACTCCCTCACGGCTGCTACCCAACCATGCACCCCATACCCTACACTAATGCAACCCTCCTCCCAACCACTCTATCTGCTCTTCCCCTAACCCTGCAACCTCACCCCTTACCCACACTTTACTCCCAAACATACCCACCCGAATCTACACTACACCCTACGTTACTTTGCTCTCCACCCGACTCGACTCCCCTCCCCACCCATATGCCTATCAATTGACCCATCCCCCTATCCGCCTCCTCCACACTTGCCCCTAAAACTCCTACGCTACCCTTCCCCAATCTCCCCGCGGACTCCCAATGCTCATTCCTTTCTTTTGCTTCTGCCACCCCTATCAGCCGTCCTCCCCGCCTCCCCCGATACCTCTCCTCCCCTCCGTGTCTTCCCTCGTTTTCCCCACCGTCAATCCCCCATCCACTACTATTTTCCCTTCTCGATGTTGCCTAGCTCTACGACGCCACCACCACATCTACTAGCACTCTCGTCCCTTCCGTCGTCCATATCATTGACCCCATTTAAAATCGATTTTTTTCAATTCAAAAAGTCACAAGTTTGTTTATGCCCCACTGTTTCGTATTAACATATTATATAGTGTTAATTAAATTATATAATTATATAATAAAATAATAATAATAATAAATAAATAATTATTATTATTATTTAAAAAAAATATTAATTAATTATTATATATAGATATATATATATATGTCAAAAAAATATAGCTTTGAGGACAAAAATTTTAAGGAAAAGGGGATAAACCCTAACAAGGAGTATGAGGAGTATGTCGTCATCAATGTCGATGGCCGGATTCCAGAAAAAATTGCTGCATCTCAAAAAACAGATCAATAATAATTCAAATGACTTTGGAAAAAGATTAGTCGGTCTAGAAGGTACAGTTGCAGGAAGCTCCAACAATATCAAAAAGGTTCATGATACGACAAATCGAATAGAAAGACAAATGTGGCTAAATCATCACGAGGCCACAGAAAACCATAGCAAAGCAATGAAAAGGATGACAGAACTGTTTGATAAGTTAAATGATAAGATAGATAAGATAAGTCAGACACAAGAACCAATATTCCTGAATGTTGAACATAATCAACTGAACAATGCAGCTAATTCAGATCATAATCATGAATATAACATGTTTGAAAGAGAGAAATCAAATGAGGTTGAATTGGAAATCAGCTCACATGAAAACTATAGCATTGAACTACCTAGAAGTAGAGACTCTGAAATCAACCATGAAAATTATAGAGCTGAGAAACCAAGAGAAGAAAATGCAACTCAATCCACTAATAAAGCCAGTAATGCAGCAATAGAAGTTATTGAGAACTTTTATATAAATGAAAATCAAATGACAGAAAAATAATTCAATGTGACTGCTATCACAAATGCAACAACAGACATAGTCATTGAAAATGAAAGAAACCATGAAAATGAAGATGCTTATAAACATAAAAGTTTTTCATCCCTAGATTTGAAAGAAAAATGTGAAGAGACACACACATCTGAAGCCACTAATATAATGCCAGAAGCTTTTGAGGCCTTGAATGATGAAGCAGATATGGTTGTTAAGAAGGAAGCGCTTTATGATGGGGAGAAGTTGCATCGAATGATAATTTTTGGTAACTTACCTCTAAATCTAAAAAGGAACCACAAAGAATCACCAGTATTAAAAGGAAAAGTTCAGACAGACGCAAAAGTATTTCCAGACCTGCCAATGAAAATGTCTCCTAAAAGGGAAATGAAACATCCAATAAAATTCAAGATAGGATCTGACCCTGTCAATATCAAATCTTGTCGCTATCCACATCACCAAAAGATTGAACTCGAGAAGATGCACCACAATCTTTTTAAAATGTGGGAAGCAAGAGCTCGCTGCTCGAGAAACCCAGGCATTCATCAACGTTGTCCATCCATTACGTATGCTTTGAGGTCAAAGCATCTTTAAGAGAGGGGAAATGTTATGTATATTTTATTAATTATTAGTTAGATATAGTTATCTTAGGTTTATTAATGTGGAAGGGCATGATCAACGATCATGCCTCTTTTCCAAGGGACACCATAAGGTTGTATTTAAAGCCTTGGTGATCCTCATTTGTAATCATCTCATCTTCTATCAATAATAATATATACTTATAAAGTTTACCAGAGTTTTTACACTCCAGTATCCCAAAAATCGACTCCAATCAAAGGAAGTGACCAAACTGATTGGAAGGGGTGCCATTGAACTAAGATGGTCATCCCCTGGTGTTACAGGAGAAAGAGGAGCATCCTCCTGGACCACAGACATGGGAGCAACAAGAGAAACCTCTTGAGTCATAGGGACGGGAGGATATTTCTGCATGTCTGAGGAATCTGAAGAAACAAGAACAACATGAGGGGGATGAGACCCACTCTCGATGAAAAATAACTGATGAACCATGGGCAGGATCAGATCGACCAATTCCACGACCAATGGTTGGTCGAGAATGGATTCATGAATTTGAATTTTTGAGGGAATGTGATCCACCAAGGATGAATCTTTACTGATCATTGAATCAACTAGCGGAGGACTTGAAGAAATATTTTGGTAACCAACCAGAAGGTAGGGTGCAGAAACAGTAGGGTTGTTAAGCACTCTCATGGCTTCATCCATGTATGGACAAAGGTGAATGGGATGATTCCCTTCACACAACTTATAGGGATTGGTAATATTACCCTGTTTCTTATGAAGCTTATCATTGCTAGTTAAATATGTGCCACCAATATGACTTCCAGAAGCCAAAGGTAACAGCGGATGGTCATCGGACCATACTTCAAGGACCTTGGGAATGCCAAGGCAGTCTCAAAGGAGGTGGTCACCTTTGCACAACATGCAAGGGAATTTGAATTTCTGTGGAAGGTTGGATGGTTTATCAATGGAAGATTTCTTAGGCGCAATAGCTGCAAAGTTGGCCTCTCTCTTATCTGGCTTCTTCTTTTTTGTCTTCTTTTTCTTCTTCTTAGCCACCTGGTTACTAGAACCCAGAATCTCACCAGGAAAAGTAGAAGAGGAGGATGAAGAAATAGGCAAAGAAGGGGAGAGGTCCACCTTAGAATCAACATGATGTTGTTTAGGTGGAGGATATGGATGTACAGAAGGCAGAATACTTGAGACCATAGAGGTGGAGAATAAGCACACAGGAAAACCAATAGTTAACCCCGGAAGGGACAATGTTGCCATATAATGAGCACCAACATTTCCAAAAGCACGAAAAGGACCAAGATTCACTTTGGAGGGGATTCCTTGGTTGGTAGACTCTGGAAATTTTTCCATTGGAAAAAACCGTAAAGCAAAACACTAAGGAAGATAGCTTTAACCAGGAATATTTTGTGGGAAGTTAATATTTTAAGACACTAAAAAAAAAAATTGTCATTTAATATTTTAAGAGTCGAGAAACAGGTAAAAGGTGACTCTATCACTTTCATGTTGAAACGAGCGTGAAAGGACAAGCGCTCGATGATCTTTTAATTTTTTAGAGAGTCACGAAAAGACCAAAATGACTACTTAGGTAATCTAAGCAAGAGGGTGTACCAAGTTTCCGTGAACTGCCATATACACCTTTGTTACACCATTTTTTGGTCATCCAACCTCTTACTATTATATGGACCAAAGTACACCATGTAAGACCAATTTTCCCCTAAGTAAAATTTCCTTCACTATGAAAAATAACTTAGTAAATGACATTTATTAAGTTGTTTATGGTCTAAACAGGAAACCTCATGAGGAAATATTGAATAAATCCACATTTTTTTTACTTTCCTCAAGGAATAATTAGTTAAACAAAAATTTAATTAATATTCCTAGTCATATTTAACCCAAGACAGGAAAATTAATTAGATAAATCATTATTTATCTTCTTATTTTCTAGGAATAATTATTTAAACCTTATTTAAATAATATTCCCTGTTAAATTTGACTAAATCCTTTATTAATAATTGAATACATCATTATTTATTTGATTATTACTCAACCATGTCCTTAAAATAATAAATAAATAAATAATTTATTTATTATTTACAAATAAAGGGATTTAACCAAATTCAAATTATTTTTCCCTCCAACAAATATAATAAAATATTCCATAAAATTTGGATCTAGAATTGGTTAATAATATTTTAATTATGCACCAATATCTAGACTAACTCAATATTTTGTTATAAATAGAAGGGTTTTCCCATTCATTCATTACCTTTTGTTGCCTAAAGATCAATCTGGATCTACACTTTTGGTCTGACTTTGATCCACCATCATTGTCATATTTTTTTACCATTTTTCTTTTGAGCTCCCTTTGAGTTCCATTTTTGTTTGGGTTTTCTACACCATCAAGAGAGAGAGATTTTAGATCTGAAGTGCTGAGGACTTATAAGAACCCATCCCATTGAGGAGGACTGGTAACATCTTTCTATGTTCCCTTCCCAGGTGTCAAAAAATAAAAAAATTCTTTAAAACATTCTTGTCTTGTCTATTGGATGCATGGAGAAACTCTTGTTTTTATTTACTGCTTAATTTATTTTTCTACATAGAGCTAGATTTTTCAACATTTATCAAGTTGGTCAACTAATTGCAGATCTAAAGAAATTGGCAGCCATATTTGATGTTAGGGTTGTTTGTTATGCATGGCTAAAGTGAGCCTTTTTTGTACGCTTGCGATTAAGATTCATACTAACAACTGGTGACTCAGTGATCATCCCTAGAGTGACCTGAAGTGATATGGGACTCTAGAGGCTCTTCTAAATGGGGAATAATAAGGGTACTAGAGTCGACATGACTAGGTGCACTAGGAGAGTTGTGGAGAATTTTTTTTCTTGGTCTCTCAAATATGGATGCCCCCTTAGATTACAACATTCTATTGGGTCGTAGCTACACATATGCCATGTCTGTTGTACCATCTACGGTTCACCGCAGGACTTCCTTTCCCCATAATGGATAGATAGTCATCATTGACCAGTTGACATATTACGAACCGAAGTTTGAGACCTCCCCTGAGTCCATCATCTCTTTGGTGGCCAATAAGAAAACTGTAGAACCTTTGACCAATGTCTCACCCAGAGTATACAAAGACTCCTATTTTCTTGGTTCATTCCTTGGTCTTCCTCCTCCTGTCTCTGATCCCAGCTCATCAAATGTTTACATGATGAAATCGTCTTCGGCTTCCCTCAAGCGGCCCACTTCGTCTAGTCAGCAGACCCGCCCTACGCAATAGGCTCCTAACACTTCGATTTAGACTTCTAGACTCCCTCATTCTCTCCCTTCACTTGCAGTTGGTATCCATGAGCCTCTCTACCCTCCTAGCATGGTTCCTCATAGCCTTAGATATCTTGGAGCTGTCCTGCTTGGCCATTACTCCTTTGGTCAGATACCGTTCCTGGTCCCCCCTCCTGAAGTGTTCTCGATACCCGTTATGGCTACCTTATCCCTTCCTAACTTGATCCCAGGGATCTCTATCTGGTACATTGATCCCCTAGCTGCTACCCCGCCTAGTCAACCCAAAACCTATCTTGCTTTGACCCCTCCCTCTGCTACCGTGCCTTAGTAACCTCAACATGAACCTCCTCCTGTTGTGAAAAATTTGGGTAAAGGGGGAAAATCTCAGAAGAAGGCACCTAAATACAAGGTTGCCTCGACTGATCCTGCTCCTTCTCAGCCTCCAGAGCGTACCCCCCCGTGTGCTTTGTGTGATGTTGTCAGTCATGCCACCCATCATTGTCCTAAATTTCCTCGTATCAAGGCCATGGTTAATGTTGCGTTCCTTGAGTCTACGGTCCCTGAAGCCTCTGTTTTCTCCTCAAATGTAGTCAAGAACCCTAAAACCATTCACACCAACCAACCTTGTGCTTTGTGTGATCTCCATGGCCATTATACCCACCGTTGTCCCCGCCTCACACATTACCACACCTCTTTGGAGGTAGTTCGGGAGTACGAGATTGAACAGAAATAGTCTGCCTCTCTGGTCCTTGTGTAGTATGCTTTGGGTCAGCTTGAGGATTTACCTGTTCCCATTGACATTCCCCCTCCTAATTTTGAGATGACAGATCCTGTGGCCACCATCCTCTACCTATCATCATTCATGAGATCCACAGTGGAAGCTCCCTCTGAGACTTCCCCTTCTATTTCACTTGACCCCCTTTCAGCGATCACCCTGGGCTCAACATCAGTGGATCCCTTATCTGTTTGTTCTTCCGTCACCTCCCATGATGGCGGACATGTGAACCTTTCTTTCATGATGATGACTTAGGTATCTTTTCCATGTCAGGTGGTCTTTCTTCCACCAGTCACCTCATGTTCTATTACAATGATGACATTATGGAAGTAGTCACCACCCTTGACTTTATCTATCCCCCCTTACATCGAAACCATGAATTCAAACCACATACACCTTCTGGCATTACATTGACACCCAATGTTTGGGTAAGAGGGCACCCATATTTGAGAGACTAGGAGAAGCAATTCTCCACAACTCTCCTAGTGTATCTAGTCATGTCGACTCTACTACCATTATTCCTCCCCATTTAGAATAACCTCTAGAGTCCCATATCACTTCAGATCACTCTAGGGATGATACCCCTCATCATTCCTTCATCTTACATCAGAAACCTAGCCCCCTAGACATTGTTGTTAATCAACCTGTGGGTTTTCTAGGAGAGTGCCATTTCATTATCTCCAAATCCACTCTTTGGGATAGTGACACCATGTATGCCAACCCAGAAACTTAAGTCCATTTGCTTCATATATGTAGTACCAACAAATATTGGTAATCCTCCATTCCCTTTCTCGAACTACATAACCATAACAAAAAAATATGGTGCACCATATCATAAAAATGTGTTTAGATTCACTCTTTCTAAATACATTTTTGCATGACCATAACATTCTTGGGGGCACCTATTCCCCTCAACCATAAAAATCCCAGCTCTTAGCCAAAAACAGGATTGAAACCCCCTTTCTTTGACAGGTCACACTTTTCAGGTCATTTCCTGGGATAGGTCGTAGTTTTCTACCTAGTACCTGCTACCCAGGTCACAGAAAAGACCCCAAAAATGCGACCTAGCTTGTTCATGAGCTTTGGGCGCCTAAACTGAAATTTTGATCCCTTTAAATGAAAGAGTAGGGTTAGGCCTCTTACCTGTACCTGACAAATCTCGATTCCAACGGTCGGTCTGTCCGCTACGATCGTCGCAAGATTTAGGGCCTTCTCTCCTATCTACATTCACCACAACCACACTTGCAAATGAGTGAATTTGGAGGGAAAATTCCTTATTAAAATAGAAACCCCATATTTTTCTTTCGCCGTTGCGGCCAAACTGTAGCTCATTTTCACAATCGTTCATACCATTGGAAATCGCTCACCGAGCTCTAAAACGGGTATTTGTTATTTTTTTGTGATTTGATACTTCAACATGACACATTTTTCCAAGAAGGGTCACTTCACCACTCCTCAAAATCGAATTTCTTCACTTGCAAGACTTGTACTTGGGGCACCACTTTGCCTCTATACTTGTCCATGTTCGTGTATAATTTCTTCATGAGTAACCATCTGGTACTCATGTTTTTATGGTCCCCATTGGACCTTTTTTTATGTGGTAGCATCATCGAGTCGCCCTTGTTTAGGGAATCCGAGTTGAATCATCATTGCATTCATGAAGTCTATCCCAAGTCCCTTTGTATCCCACTATATTCATTGGAAAAAAATCTTTGAGAGGGGGGGTGAATCGGTATTTTAGGCTGAACAATTTTCTTTCCTTTTCTTTCAAAACAGCCATATGTTATAGTACTGCATTCAACGTGTATGTCCAGATATCTTATTATGCTTTTACTTAGAGAAATGCATCAGATAAGCATTAAGCATGAACATAAACAATACGAACAAACTGTTAACCATAGAACAACACATATGGACACACTGGGATTAGGGTGGAAGCAATTTGGGAGAAAACCACTGCATTTAACGGTAATATTATGTATACAATTTTTATTATAGAAGAAAACCTTTTTACAATATATCTTTGGTGCAGACTCATACCGGCACGCGAGCACCCACTGCCAGAAGGCTACAACCTTCTCTCAGTTACCTGACCTTCCACGCTTAGATGCTATTACTAGGTATAACATCGGCTTCTATATACAAGAAGCTTCAGCCCTGCGACTTAGCGCAACTCTTGAAACTCCAACTAACATACTTTTTGGGTCTTATTTCTTCAGTAGACATCCGCTATCTTTTCATCGTTTCTTCTGTTGAATACTCTCACGGCTCATCACCTTTTAGATTAATGTCTCGAAGGGTACATAATGGACTCAGAATCATCAATTAAGCGCGTTGTCTGTCCATACGGATATTCCTTAGAGGAATTCCTTCTTCACCAATACTCGCATCACACCATTGAATAATGATCTTTGTCCTTTATATAGATCTCGCCTTTCTCAATACCATGAGTCTAAAACCACTCAACCGTTAATGGTATTCCTTTAGTTTATCCCCGGGGCTCTTCGATTTCTTTTTTTTTTAAGTTATTTTATTCAAACGAGGAGATTCAAATTATCTATGTGCGCCGAGCCTTTAACCCAAAGTTTAACCCTTTGTATTTTATAAACAATATCCAACGCTTTTCCATACGCAAGTGTCTTGTTGATGTGGTGAGTTCCGCAAGCGGAACAACCATACATATCAATCGTTTTGTATTAATAATTGTGCCAATCCAATTTGAAACCCCAATCTTTGTCTCCGCCATATAATATTATAAACATTAACGTGCCACTGACTCATCAGTAATATATATATCCATATAACCTTTCGGGTTCTTCAAATAATATTCAATCTTCGACTTTGGGCCCACATCGCAGTTGGCGGATCGGCGGTGTCAAACAAAACTTGCGATTGTGATTGATCAACTGGACGCGATGACCACATAAAACATGGCTCATAGCGCAATCGGGTCCGCCCTTTGAACAAATGCAATCGGGGCACACCATAGAAAAGTTCCGATTGCGACAGGACACAGATGCGATTGGCACATATTAACTCCAGCATATAACCGGATCGGGTCCGCCACTTCAATCGCAGCATATTACAAAAGGTATGCGATCAATCGGAAAGTTCCGATTGCGATTGGGAACTTGGATGCGATTTGCAATAAACTGAGGCATATAACTCGATCGGGTCCGTCCTTTGATCGGAGCACATAACAAAACTCCACTGATCGAACCTTGCGATTCGAGACGTGCGATTCCATTAAAACATCGCCACGTGGTCAAGTGGACCCACGGGCCTCGGCTGTTGGTGCGGGCAATTTATAATGTAACATTTGGTTGTATTGTGTACAACCGTTCCACTATGGAACACTGCCACATCCACAAGACATTTTTATGTTTCATTTACATTGCGATTTGCGATTGCGATTGGATCGCATCGCATCACAGGACTCCATATCAACAAGACACTACTTCACCAAAATAGCTTGCGATTCGGATTTAGAGCTTAAGTGGTGGGGACCACTTGTCCCGCCAAATCAGAAATAAAAGACTTCCGCCTGTTTAATTCAATTTTTATTCATTTTGGTTGTTGAGGGCTTAAACGCCCGAAAAGACTGTCTTGAATGACTCTGCTCTTCCGTAAATTAAATCTACGGGAATATCTTCGTTCCACTGTTAAAATGGCTCTGCCCATCACCTGTTAATTCTCTTGAACTTTCTTCTTGATGAAATATAGTCTCTGCAATTAATGTTATTGTTACTTCATGCCTTTGCCACATCCTTTGCCATCAATGACAATATTCCAACAATCTCCCCCTTTGGCATTGATGGCAATACTCTTCCTCTGATGACGTTAGACTCCCTTTGTTGCTTTTCCTCCCCCTTTGACATCAATGGCAAAGAGTTTGATCAAGAAGCCATGCTCCCCTTGAGATCATGCTGCATCTTCATAATATGACCAAAAATTCATCCTTTACATATGACCAATGCTCCCCCTGAGCCTGTGCAGTCAGAGATGTCTGACGACACCTCACAACCAATTTAAGATTCTGTAATTAAGTAGACCTGAACCTCTACATGGCAGAGACTACTCCCAGTTTCATTTTGAGATATTCGAATGCTTCCCTGGGTAGAGGTTTGGTAAATATATCCGCAACTTGTTCTTTGGAGGAAACATATTCTAATTTCACCTTTTTCTCAAGCACTTGTTCTCGTAAGAAGTGATATTTGATGGGAATGTGCTTGGTTTTGGAATGCATAACAGGATTCTTTGAGATATTGATGGCACTTGTATTATCACACATAATGGAGATAGGGGATGAACATTTGATTTGAAAATCTTGTAGGGTTTGCATCATCCAAAGAAGTTGAGTGCAACATGATGTTGCAGCCACATATTCAGCTTCTGCTGTAGATAAGGCAATGGAGCTTTGCTTCTTGCTGAACCAAGATACTAACCGGGGCCCCATAAAGAATGCACCACCACTAGTGCTTTTTCGATCATCAACACTTCCAGCCCAATCTGCATCAGTGTATGCATGAAGAGTAAGATCAACATTCTTTGGATACCATAGTCCAAAGTCTTGAGTTCCCTATAGATATTTTAATATTATTTTGACAGCCTGAAGATGAGACTCTTTTGTATTGGCTTGAAATCGTCCAACAATCCCAACTGCATGCATGATGTTTGGTCTTGTCCCAGTGAGATAAAGTAGACATCCTATCATAGATCTGTATTCTGGTTGATTTACGGTGGGGGAATCATCATTAGAACTGAGATTGCATCTAGTTATCATTGTTGTACTTACAGGTTTGCAATCTTCCATGCCATACTTCTTCAGGATTTGCTTGAGATACTTTGCTTGTGATAAGAATATACCATTTGTTGCTTGTTGCACTTACAGGCCAAGAAAAAATGTTAGTTCCCCGAGTAAAGACATTTCAAATTCTTGCTGCATATCAGAAGAAAATTTCTGACTCATAGACTCTTTATTACTTCCAAAAATGATATCATCGACATATACAACCACAATCAACAGTTTGTCATTTTTCATTTTTTGTGTACAAGTTGCTATCAGCAGACCCCTTTGAAAATCCTTGTTGATGAAGATATTTGTCAAGACGATAATACCATGCCCTTGGAGCTTGTTTGAGACCATATAGAGCCTTTTTAAGTTTACACACAAGTTTTTCATCATTTCCCAAAATGAATCCTTCTGTTTGTTCTATATAAACTTCTTCTAAATCACCATTGAGAAAAGCAGATTTAACATCCATTTGATAAACTTTGATTTGTTGGAAGCTTGAAAACGCAAGAAACATTCTTATGGCTTCAAGTCTGGCTACAGGAGCAAAGGTTTCTTCAAATTCTATACCTTCTTGTTGAGCATACCCTTTGCACACAATTCTAGCTTTATTTCTTATAACATCCCCATTCTCATTTAACTTGTTTTTGAATATCCATTTAGTTCCAATGACATTTTTGTCATGAGGCCTTGGTACTAACTCCCAAGTGTGATTCTTTTCAATTTGATCAAGCTCTTCATTCATGGCTTGAATCCAACATTCATCTTTGCTCGCTTGAATGACATTGTGAGGTTCAATCGTGGACAGAAATGCCAGGTTGCTAGAAGATCCCACAAGAGTCCTTCTTGTTTGTACTCCTGATTCCTTTTCTCCCAAAATTTGAGATTCTGGATGATTCTTTTGAACATATCTAGATGGAGCCTTTTCAGACAGCTCTTCTTCAGGTTCTTCACTGGGTGTACTATTTGTATCATTACTATTTGATGTAGGAGGATATGTGTCCTCATCATCTTCATATGTTGTTTGCTTTTCTTCTTTTGGGGCTGCAATAGACTCATCAACAACAACATCAATACATTCAACAATCTTTCGAAGTCTTTTATTGTAACATTTATATGCCTTACTCCTAGAGGAGTAACCAAGAAATATTCCCTCATCAGCTCTGGGTTCAAACTTGCCAAGTTTTTCATCATTATTTTTGATAAAGCATTTGCTCCCAAAAATTCTAAAATGTTTTATAGTGGGAGGATTACCATACCAGAGTTCATATGGAGTTTTATCACTATTTACACGAACATGTGCTTTATTGAGAATGTTTGCTGCTGTATGTGCTGCTTCTCCCCAAAATGTGTCAGGTGTTCCAGAATCATCAAGCATAGCTCTAGCCATTTGTTGAATTGTTCTGTTCATTCTCTCTACAACACCATTCTGTTGTGGAGTGCCAGCTACAGAGAACTGTCTTTTTATGCCATGTTGTTCACAGAATTCAAGAAATTATTTGGATGTATATTCTCCTCCTTGATCAGATCTAAGACAATTGATTTTTAATTCTAATTCATTCTCCACTAGTGCTTTGAAAATCTGAAATTTCTCAAATGCTTCATCTTTGTGTTTAAGCAGCCCAATCCAACACATTCTAGATAAATCATCAATGAATAAGATATAGTATTCTTCACCACGGGGTGAATTTTCCTCATAGGTCCACATATGTCAGTATGAATGAGTTCAAGAGGCTTACTTGATGATCCTTCCTTGGCATTAAATTGTACCCTGGTTTGCTTACCAAATTGGCAAGATTTTCATATGATATTTTCAGGTAGAGTAATATTGGGAAGATCACGAACAGCTTTAAGTCTACTTGATTTGTTGATTTGAGAGAAGCTCAGATGCCCCAACCTTCTATGCCATAGCCAATTTTCTGAAGATTTACTCAAATAACATTTTTCTTTGGGGTTCTTCAATATATACAGGTTGTTTGGAGTTCTTTTTCCTTTTATAATTGCTTTACCTGTATCAAGATCACGTACCACACATTCTTTTGAACTAAGGACAATTTCAGGTCCTTGATCACACATTTGACTTACACTTAACAAGTTATGCTTTAATCCATCCACATACATGACTTCATTAGCTTTCACCTTATCCTTTAGGAAAACAGACCCTTTACCTTTAATTACCGCAGGAGTATCATTTCCAAATGTAACATTCTTCTCCTTTTCTAGAGCACTATATGCAAGAAGTTTTTCTTTATCACCTGTCATGTGTCTTGAGCATCCACTATCAATGTACCATTGGTTCTCTTCATCTTCTGCAAATAACACTATGCCACAATTTTCAACCTGTAACTCCTTCTTTTTCCATACTTTGGATCTTGAAGGAACATGTTCTTTTGGCTGAACTTTGCTCCTGCATTCAGATTCTTCATGGCCAAAGTTATTGCAATAAGTGCATTCAACTTCATTTTGAAGAGGAGAAAATTTGTTATAAGTATTCTTCTTTGCTTCAATATCAGTCCTTTTCTTTCTTGCTTCTCTTGTCATAATAGTTTTATATGCTACACATTGACTAGCTTTATGACCAAAATTGTGACATGAGAAACATTGTCCATTGAAGAAGAAATTTCTGCGATCATAAGATCTTCTAAATGAATTCATCTGTTGATTGGTGTTTCTTTGAAAGACATTTCTGTTAGTGTTTCTTGAATTGAAATGATCATTCTTTACCTGTAAATATTCTTTATTCCCTTGCTGAGTGGCAGCATGTTGTAATCCAGTTGTAACTGCTTTTAGATAATTTGGTGCTGATGCCTGAGAAGACTCTCCAATATATCCAAGACCTATCTTTATAAGAGGAGAACGTTGTACCTTGATAATCTCATCTAAGGTTTCAGACCCTTTAGCAAATCTAAGATTCAGAGTCTTTACTTTCCCAAGTTCTTTTCTTAGATCTACTACTTCACATTCTAATTTCTCATTGTGTTTCTCTTTATCTTCAAGCTGGTTTTTCAGAGTTTCTATGATTATTTTGCTCTCTTCTAAGCAAATTTTGAGTTTATTGTTTTCATTAAGAAAATCACTGTCTTCTAGAGCATCCACAAAAGTATCCTCTTCTTCTCGAGATTCATTTTCAAATGCCATGAGAAGTCTCAGATCTTGTTCACCTTCTTCCTCACTATTAGATAACCCATCACTATCTTCATGAGTATAGTAACTCCTTTTAGAGCTAAAATGATTCTTAATCCTTCTTGCTACTTCCTTCCCCTTTTTATGTGTTTCTTTATAAGGACACTTAGCAGCATAATGACCAACTCTTCCACAATCAAAACATTTGAAAGGAAGCTTACCTCTGAATCATCCTGTGCCAAGTTGAAGTTTCTTTACGAAGTTTATCTCATCTTCTTCTAAGATATATCCTGATCCTTCTGTTATTTGTACTTCCTTTCCTTTTGTAGAAGTTCTAAAGACTGCTTCTTTGACTTCAGATGGTCCTCCTCTTCTCATTTCATATGCAGTTAGTATGCCATGAAGTTGTACCACAGTAAGATTTTGAAGATCCTGCTTTTCTTCAAGAGCTGAAACTTTTGACTCAAATTTCGTTGTTAGAGATCTTAAAATTTTCTCAACCAAAGTGGAATCAGTAATTGTTTCTCCCAGATTTCTCATGCGATTTACAATATCATCCAGACGTAGAAAGAAATTTGCAATGCTTTCTTCATTAAGCATTTTAAGATTATCATATTGAATTCTGAGAGTTTGAAGTTTAGCACTTTTTACCTTTGCATCACCTTCATAGCTCAGAATGATTTTGTCCCATATTGCCTTTGCTGTATTCAGCTGCATGACTTTGACAAATTCTGATTCAGTTAGACTTCCTAATAAAGCATTGACTGCCTTTGCATTTGTTTCATAATTCTTTCTTTCCGTTGGATCTGTTGGTACTGCAGCTGGATATTGATATCCTTGTTCAACAATCGCCCATACCTCTGCTCCCAGAGACTGAAGATAGGATCTCATCCTTGTTTTCCAAAAAATTAAATTGTTTCCATTAAAGAGTGGAGGCCTGATAGATGCTATTCCATCTTGATTGCTCATCTTGCTTGATCTTCCTTCTAGCGACTAAGCTTTTTCAGAAGGACTGGCTCCGATACCAATTGTTGGGAAAAATACTGAGAGGGGGGTGAATCAGTATTTAAGGCTAAATTTGTTTTCTTTCCTTTCTCTTTAAAACAACCATATGTTACAGTACTGCATTCAACATGTATGTCCAGAAATATTATTATGCTTTTACTTAGAGAAATGCATCAGATAAGCATTAAGCATGAACAGAAAAAATAGAACAAAACAGTAACCATGAACAACACATATGGACACCAGGATTTAAGGTGGAAACCCAATTCGGGAGAAAACCACCGCTGTTGTAATCTTAGTCTTCAATATTTTATTATAGAGAAAATATTTTACAAAATATGCTGGTGCAGACTCATACCAGCATGCAGGCACCCACCTGCAGAAGGCTACAACCTTCTCTCGTTTACCAGCCTTTCCTGGAAGGGAGCTTCAACCCCCTGAACATAACATCAGCTTCTATATACAAAAGGCTTCAACCCTCTGACTCAACGCAACCCTTGAGACCTACCAATTGACATATGCACCGGATCCATATGTGTTCTTCGGTAGACATCTATCTTTCTGTCGTTTCTTCGTGAATACTCTCTTGACTCTCATCACCTTTTAAGATTAAATGTCTCGAAGGGTACATAATGGTTCAGAATCATCAATTCATGTGACCCAATGCATCCTTCAGGATATTCCTTAGAGGAATTCGCTCTTCCTCCGTGCTTCACTCCCGCACCTCTTTTTTTTTTTTTCAAATAATGATCTTTGCCCTTTATATAGATCTCGCCTTTCTCAATACCATGAGTCTAAAACCACTCAACCGTTAATGGTATTCCTTAGTTTATCCCCGGGGCTCTTCGATCCCCTTTTTTTTTTTAATTCAAACGAGGAGATTCAAATTGTCTATGTGCGCCCAACCTTTAACCCAAAGTTTAACCCTTTGTATTTTATAAAATATATCCAACGCTTTTCATACGCAAGTGTCTTGTTGATGTGGTGAGTTCCGCAAGCGGAACAACCATACATCTCAATCGTTTTGTATTAATAATTGTGCCAATCCAATTTGAAACCCCAATCTTTGTCTCCGCCATATAATATTATAAACATTAACGTGCCACTGACTCATCAGTAATATATATATCCATATAACCTTTCGGGTTCTTCAAATAATATTCAATCTTCGACTTAGGGCCCACATCGTAGATGGCAGATCGGTGGTGTCAAACAACACTTGCGATTGCGATTGATCAACCGGACGCGACAACCACATAAAACATGGCTCATAGCGCAATCGGGTCCACCCTTTGAACAAATGCAATCGGGACACACCATGGAAAAGTTCCGATTGCGAACAGGACACGGATGCGATTGGCACATATTAACTCCAGCATATAACCGGATCGGGTCCGCCACTTCAATCACAGCATATTATAAAAGGTATGCGGTCAATAGGAAAGTTTCGAATGCGATTAAGATCCCGGACGCGATTGAATCTATTAATTCCATCGTATAATACTATCGGGTCCGCCAATTTCAATGTGCAATCGGACCCAACACTTAAGCACTTCCGATTGTGATTGGGAACCCAGATGCGATTTGCAATAAAATGAGGCATATAACTCGATCGGGTCCGTCCTTTGATCGGAGCACATAACAAAACTCCGCCGATTGAACCTTGCGATTCAAGACGTGCGATTCCATTAAAACATCGCCACGTGGTCAAGTGGACCCACGGGCCTCGGCTGTTGGTGGGGGCGATTTATAATGTAACATTTGGTTGTATTGTGTACAACCGTTCCACTATGGAACACTGCCACATCCACAAGACATTTTTATGTTTCATTTACATTGTGATTTGCGATTGCGATTGGATCGCATCGCATCGCCGGACTCCATATCAACAAGACACTACTTCACCAAAATAACTTGCGATTCCGATTTAGAGCTTAAGTGGTGGGGACCACTTGTCCCGCCAAATCAGAAATAAAATACTTCCGCCTGTTTAATTCAATTTTTATTCATTTTGGTTGTTGAGGGCTTAAACGCCCGAAATGACTATCTTGAATGACTCTGCTCCTTCGTAAATTAAATCTACGGGAATATCTTCGTTCCACTGTTAAAACGGCTCTGCCCATCACCTGTTAATTCTCTTCTGAGCTTTGTTGTTGATCGTATGATCTCTGCAATTCTGCTGTTCTTCTGTTGCACATGCCTTTGCCACATCCTTTGCCATCAATGACAATATTCCAAGCAAGTCCTCCATCAATCAATTCTTGGTCGTCTCTGCATTAATGGCACAATATGGCCTTGATCCTACTATCCCCTATCCCTTTTACAAGTCCCTTTGTATCCCACTATAGTAATCCATCCTTCATTTCTTGGTCCGTCTCTCGTGTCACACAATATGGCCTTCAATCCTACTATCCCCTATCCCCTTTTATATTTTGTCAATCGCTACTAGGTCATCCATGCCCTTTATGATCTAACAAGGGAAGTCATCCATCCGCTACTCAGCACCCCCCATTTCATCATCATCCCTGGTATCAGTCTGCCAGTTGCTCTACTATTTTCTCTCATGCCTTAGTTGAGGTTCCCTTATTGCCTCACCTATGGCAGACCTCCTTCTGTCAACATCAAATCATTCATTCCAGAAGTCAGGTATAGAGGGCAGTGTACCTTTGTTCTAGGTTCCACTCTTTTTTGGTGCCTTGGATCAGGAAAAGGGACTCCTTATTTCCCTTTGAATTGATTGTTTCTCAGCTCCAGCTCCTTACAGCATGATTGAGATCTATATACTTGGTGGTTCGGTGATGTAGCAGATTGTGCCGATGATTCCTGGTTTTGTGTGAGATGTTTTAGATGTCATGAGGGGGTGGCCCTTTAGGTACACCCTCGCATGCCCGGATGACCTCTTATTTACGGCCTTCAATGTATCTCCATAGATTTGATGATGTCGGCCTCAGCCTCTTGCAGCGCCTTTCAGTTTGCATGTATCAGTCAAGTTTTGAGAGCCCTTTCCTGTTTACAGGGGCACTTTGGTTGTATTTATATCTCATGTACTCATATATTATTTTATAAGTCTTGGTTGTTATCCTAGGCACAGTATGTATGCGGAATTCATTATCATGTTTTTATCTAGCTCATGTTTATGCCAACATGTACTATATAGTTCATTCCCTTATTTAATGGACACATTATTATTTGTACTTTGTCTTAGTAGGCATAGGTATGCCTCCCTCGCCACCTATAGCACAAGTACTCACTCATAAAAGAAACTTGTCGCACATGTAAGTCTTGCCTCCATGGGGTCTAGTCCTCTAGGTCTTTGGTCTACCTTATATTTCTCTCTCCCTGACTTCCCCTTCGATGTCTAGGGATTGAATTCTTACGACGTACTTTGGTCATACGATTAGATCCTAATGCTCGCACACTAGGTGGAAATATGTTACACCATTTCTTGGTCATCTAACATGTTACTATTAGATGGACCAAAGTACACCTTGTAAGACCAATTTTACCCTAAGTAAAATTTCTTTCACTATGAAAAATAACTTAGTAAACCACATTTATTAAGTTGTTTATGGTCTAAACAGGAAACCTCATGAGGAAATATTGAATAAATCCACATTTGATTGATTTTCCTCAAGGAATAATTAGTTAAACAACAATTTAATTAATATTCCTGGTCATATTTAACCCAAAACAGGAAATTTAATTAGATAAATCATTATTTATCTTCTTATTTTCTAGGAATAATTATTTAAACCTTATTTAAATAATATTCCTTGTTAAATTTTACTAAATCATTTATAAATAATTGAATAAATCATTATTTATTTGATTATTACTCAACCACATCCTTATAATAGTAAATGAATAATTTATCTATTTATTATTTACAAATAAAGGGATTTGACAAAATTCAAATTATTTTTCCCTCCAACAAATATAATAAAATATTCCATAAAAGTTGGATCTAGAATTGGTTAATAATATTTTTATTATACACCAATATCTAGACTAACTTAATATTTTATTATAAATACAAGGGGTTTTCCATTAATTCATTACCTTTTGTTTCCTAAAGATCACTCTGGATCTATAGTTTTGGTATGACTTTGATCCATCATCATTGTCATATTTTGCTACCATTTTTCTTATGATCTCCCTTTGAGTTCCATTTTTGTTTAGGTTTTCTACACCATCAAGAGAGAGAGAGAGATTTTAGATCTAAAGTGTTGAGGACTTACAAGAAACCATCCCATTTAGGGGGACTGGTAACATCTTTCTATGTTCCCTTCCAAGGTGTTAAAAAAATACAAAAATTATTTAAAAAGATCTTTCCTTGTCTATTGGATGCATGGAGCAACTCTTGATTTTATTTACTGCTTAATGTCTTTTTCTTCATAGATCTAGATTTTGTAGCATTTATCTTGGTCAACTAATTACAAATCTAAAGAAATTAACAGCCATATTTGCTGTTAGGGTTGTTTTTTATGCATGGCTAAAGTGAGCATTTTCTGTACGCTTGCAATTAATATTCATACTAACAACCATGGTGATAAAATGAAAGAGAATTGACCAAGGAATTAACGTACATGAAGGTAGTCTCCCCGAATTTTGTGTTCGGTGTATCATGGTTACAGGGTGCCAGGCTCGACTTTCTATGGATAAATGATTGCAACCGATGAGGGTCTCCCTTTATATACGTGATGGTACGGTGAGCACAAGTCTGTGCTAGCGTTGTCTACTACCAGATGGTGAATGACAACTACTAGGTTTAACGACGACAGAACACATCACTAGCCTAGACCTCTAAAATTTGTATGTTAGGTTTCAATGCTTCGTTAGGTTGATTGAATAAATTTTAAGGTTGAACTTGAATTAATGTTTCAGTTTCAAGGCCCTACCCAATGGGATCTCAAATTCCTGAATGCATGCTATATGCAAAGAACACCATTTTCCCTTCGATGCATGCTAACTAAGATAAGGATAGAGATATTTCAGAAAGTAGCAAACAATTAAATCACAAGAAGAAGTCCACTAATGCATCTAATACAACAAAGCGAGAAACAAAAAACTCTTTCCTAGTTCACTAAGAGCTAGTTATGCAAAATAACTTTTTATTTTCGATGCAAATGAAAGAATGATTTTTTTTTTTCTTTTTTAATGAATGAAGCACATGATGCACTATTACATTAAAAATCAAAGCGAACACTAGTTTGGAGCACTGCGAATGTAGAGACCTTAAAATGAATAATTCAAAAGAAATACATACATAAAAATGTACTCAAACCAAAGATGCACTCTTTCAAACAAATATAAAGCTTTCAAAATGACCCAAATGAGCAATGTGATCTATGATCAAAGTGATGAAATGAAGAGTTAAATAGAAACCGAAGTGATCATTCAACAAACCAAAGACACAAAGGATCAATATATACTAACACAATTGATCAGGGAATTGAACTGACAAAAATAAAAAGGACTTGAACTTCAATCATAATGCTCAGTGAGAAAAAGACACCTAGAAACCATAGGGCTATGAACTTCATCTATGATACAATGGACAAACAAATGAGAAGAACAACCTTAAAGTAGTTAGAACAAGCCCAAAAGTCCAATTGCAAATCAAATAAACAACCCAGAGTCAAGCAAAACTGACC
Source organism: Pinus albicaulis (assembly GCA_034641835.2). NCBI lineage: Eukaryota > Viridiplantae > Streptophyta > Pinopsida > Pinales > Pinaceae > Pinus > Pinus albicaulis. Next base: position 1,165,465,645 of record CM076580.1, read on the forward strand.
AAAAACTCAGGAAGAAGGTCAAACCAAATCCTACAGAATTCGGCATGACTCACAGGCGGTAATTCGTGCCAAACAAGGGTTGGTGCTACTGCAATGAAAGAAAAAAGCACCAATTGGCATGAATGTTCAAAGAAAACTTGCCCCAAGCTAGAAAAATATGCTATTTCAAGAAATGGGTTTTACGTGCATCTCTTGTGCAGTGGTAGGATTTTAATGTAACGACGATGAAATAATGAGTTGTATTTTATACTTTCTCAGACTCGGTAGAAACACAAAAAATTCATTGTTGGAGTCACCTTTTAGCTCTTTTTTGACTCTCTAAAACTGAAAATATTATCGAGACTCTTATCATTTTGAACTTGTTAAATGGATGCGAAATGATATCTACCTAATATACGTTTAGCCCTTTTTCAGACTAGGATAGATTATTTACAAAAAAGGAATACCTCAGCCTATCGCGACTAAGAGTTTCTCTCAGATATCGTTTTCTACCCTTTTGGATCTGAGGGACTATTTACGAAAAGGAACCTGCTGGAGTTTTCTTTTCCACTTCTTTTGAAACTCTCTAAACATGAAAAGGTGTCAAGTTCTTCCTTTGTCAGACTCGTTAAACCCTGATGACATCGGACATCGTCCACATGACGTTACCCGAGTTCCTCCTTCCTAGGGCTCGTAAAATGTACTAGGATGGATTTGTTCGAAGGAAAAAATTACATCACAAGCATATGCTATCCCCTCCAAGCTTGTTTTTCAAAAATAATTAGGTTACTCGCTAGAAATGGTGGGGGAAAATGGAACCAGTTTTCAGTTGTGTCGTCAGTATGTTTCTCTTGAAAATGACACTCATTTTCATTTGTGTCGGTTTGGGGAAATCTCATTTCGTCATTTTTTTCATCCATGGGTTTGGGTAATCTGTTTTGACCTCTCATCCGCTCTTTGCCACGTCATCATGACCTCAGATCCCTTGATGTCAAATACTTCCAAATCTAGAGTCGTGTCGTTGATATGTTCAAGATAATTTTTCCTTTGCAGTTTTCAACCTCCCTTTGATCCTCTGTTTAGTCCTAATTCACTATCATCATGTTCCTCTCTCTCGTGTCAATGATATGTGAAAAATTATTTCCCTCCTTCGAACAACTCACTTCCTTTCGACTTCAGCTCATTATCCAGGAAGTTTACCTAGAGACTTCCTTTTGGTACCTTCGAGCTTGCATGCCTCAATGATAGGTTCTTCGCATTCGACGATACGTCCACATCATTGGCCTTTTATCGAGTGATTCTGTGGTTGTTCGACTTCGGATCAATGTTCACATTCCGTGGATTGTACCTGTTGTACCTTGAGAGCCATATTCATTGTTAGTGGTTTCTCTCATGCCTGTTAACAACATTCATCATTGGATGCTAATGAGGTGACTTTCTTGCATGTTCGACTTCAGCTCACCTATTTGAATGCTTGAATTTTTACTTGTTCGGGTCAATATGGAGTGCAAGACCCTGGGTTTTTCCTAATAAGATCCAGGCTATGCGATATTATGGTTTATCATGACTTATTTCATGACTATTTTGATTGGATGGATGTGACTATACCTAAGTCTATGTGTGATCCTTCTTAGATGGAGGTTGTGACCATACCATGGTCTCTTTTTACGGATGGCTGCATCCATACCTTGATTCATGTATTTTCATCAGATTTTTTAGTTATGTATATGTATCTATGATTTATTTTTAGGTCTCCCGACGACAGCATCTGGTTCCTCACATGTACTTGTAAATAATTTCACCCCTCCCTCTCTCTCGGACCTCATGCTTTAGGGGGCATCTATTACAGAGTAATTTGTCACTGTCCCTGTACTCTCTATTCCTTGATTCTGGAGGACCCATACAGTGACCCTTGTGTACTTTCAAAGCATGGAATACATACCCCTAAATTAGAATTTGTCTGCCAAATCATCTCCCTTTACAACTTTTCTAGAATATCCCTATAAAATCCTGGTTTTCAAGGTCGACGCTTTCTCTCAGTGTTTGACCCACACTGATAGTAGAGATCTTCACTGATACCCATGCCGATCGGCACTGTCTTAATGTCGGACCCGCGCCAATCCTCTTTTGGAATGTTTTTTAAATAGAAAGGAAGCTTCCGCGGCTAGCAACTTCGCGAGGCGGCGAGCTCGTATTTTTTTTTGAGGATATGGCTGAGGATTTTCCCTTTCGGCTTCTTGTTTCCAAGAAATAGGAACTAGTACAAAGGATAAGCCCTTTTCCCATTTTTTGAGGGCCCATAACCTCCTCATCCATTGTTATATAAGGAGACCTCCTTCTCCTTTGCTGCCTTAGTCAGAGTCTGAGTTAGAGTTAGAGAAATAATAGAGAGAAGAAGCAATCATAGCTTCGGGAGAATAGTGCATAGTGTGATTGTTTTTGTGTGTTAAGAACATAGTGAGATCTTGGAACTTTGTGCGTGAGGGTGTTGCAAACGTGCTTAGATACGGACCTTCCAAAGGAGAGCCTCAACATCAAGGCTTGGTTGTAAACACCCCTGTCTTTATCATAATAAAATGCATCTGATGTTTGTCTTCCACTCTTGTTTACATTTATAATGAGATTAATAGCATTCCTTGATTAGTTAGATAGATTGTAATTGTTTTATGTTTGTCATGGTGTCTTAACTATTTGTACATGTAATCGAATGTTGGTAGCAGCATGTATCGAGCTTGAGGAGAGTGACACATCAAGAAGCTTGGACGAAAGACGACAACATAGCACCATAACAAGGTAGGTCATCTTCCTTACTCTAAATTTCATTTACAATATACAAAGGTAGATGTTAGTATGTTCCCGTAGTTTCTAGACCCACCCTAGGGATAAAGGGATCACCTCTATCAGCAGAGGGGATTTACCTGGAAAATAGATTTGGTCACTTCTTGTCAAATTCAACTCATTATCCAGGAAGTTGACCTAGAGACTCCCTTCCGGTACCTTGGAGCTTGCATGCCTCAATGGAAAGCTCTTCGCATTCAACAACAGGTCCATATCATTGGCCTTCGATCGAATGATTCTATGAGTGTTCGATGCGAGATCACTATTCACATCCAGTGGATTATACCCATTGTACCTTGAGATCCATTGTCATTATTGGTGGTATCTATCGTGCTTGTTAACAGCTTTCATCATTGGCTACTAATCAAGTGATTTTCTTGCATGTTCGACTTCAGCTTACATATTTTCATGCTTGAATTTGTACTTGTTCGATTCAAGATGGAGTGCAAGACCCTGGGTTTTGTCTGATAAGATCTAGGTTGCGAGATATTATGGTTTATCATGACTTATTGCATGACTCTTTTTGATTGGATGGTTGCGACCATACGTGAGTCTATTTTTTGATCCTTACTGCTGGATGGCTATGTCCATAACTCGGATCTCAGTTTATATGTGTATTCTATTATGGATGGTTGCGCCCATGCCACATGTTCATGTATAAGAGATATCAGTTGTATTTATACTTGCAGGTCTTCCGACAACAGTGTTTGGTTTGAACGCAATCTCATAAAGCATTTTATCACTCCCTCTCTCTCGGACCTCATGCTTTAGGGGGCATATGTTACACAACATTTTTTCACCGTCCCTACAATTCCCATATCACAAATTGGAGAACCATTTTTGTGATTAATAATAAGTATATTTCCTTGAAAAGACCATCATTGCATCCCTTTCCATGAGGACAACATATTGACAATTCCTTGAGCAGACCATCAGAAGCACATGTTTCTGGGTTGGCGCTTATAGACCGTTATGCCCTTACACCAATGAGGAATATTAACACTAGTCCATGTGCCCATTTTCAATTTTTCCCAGTGAGCTACCCATGCCAAGATATTTTCGGAATGTTTTTTAAATATAGAGGTGAAGTTTCCATGCTAAAAACTTCGTGGGCAAGTCAGCTTGGGTGGTTCAACTGAATAACCATGACCACCTTCCTTTGGCCTCTTGTTTCCACCTTTTGGGGAAACCTCCCAAAGGATAAGGCCTTCCTTCCACCATTATAGGGATCTGAACCTCCTCCTCTCCCTCTATAAATAAAGCTAACTCCCATTGATACACTAGCTGAACAATTTTAGATGAATAGCTGAAGAGAATTGTTGAACATCTTGTTGGTGAGATAGAGAAGAAAGAGACCTTTGTCGAGAGAGAGCTTCGGCTTGTGTCCTTGCCTCGTCCAAATTCCCCGATGATCATTCGAGATGCGCTTATACTGAACCCATTGAAGGAGGTTGCGATGTCAAGGCTCTGGTTGTAATCTCTTTCTTTCTTTTTATATATACATGACTAATTTCTAGTTCCCATATTGTGTTAATATGGTTTCTTTTACGCAATATGTTTAATATTCCTTGACTAATTAGCTAGTTATGAGTGCAATTATTGTCTTGTATGCTAATTTTGTCCTTTGATCTTTGTGCAGGAATCCGAGTACCATTGCTTAAGGACTACGACATGTCAAGGCAGATATCAAGAGGCTGCCACTTCTACAACTACGATAATCACGTTGGACTACAGGTAGAAAAATATATCCCAAACTATTTCATTTGTTAACTAGGAACCTACACATTAGCTTGTTCCCTTTTTTCTAGACCCACTCTAGAGCTAGAGCGATGGTCTCTATCTGCAGAGAGGATTTACCTACACAACAAGTTGGCCTCTTGCGATAGATTTTCCTACCTATAGTCCAACGTTATTTTCGCAGCTATACCAGTGGTGACCTCTTGATCACTGTCTCAACAGATCGTGTTCCTTTAGAAATGGTACTCGAATTCTTGGACAAAGATCAAAAGAAAAAATCAGCATACAAGACAATGATTTCATTCGTAACTAGCTAATAAGTCAAGGAAGATTAAACATATTGTGTAAAATAAACCATATTAACACAAGATGGGAATCAGACATTAGTCATGTATATATAAATGGAAATAAAGAGATTACAACTGGAGTTTTGACATCGCAGCCTCCTTCAGCGGGTTCAGTCAAAGCGCATCTCAAAGGATCATCGGGAAATTGGGACGAGGTGAGGACACAAGCCTAAGCTCTCTCTTGATAAAGGTCTCTTTCTCTACTCTATCTCACCAACAAAATGTTCAGTAATTCTCTTTAGCTATTCAGTTTTTCAGCTAGTGTATCAATGTGAGATAGATTTATTTTTAGAGGGAGAGGAGGAGGTTGGGATCCCTACAATGGTGGAAGGGAGGCCTTATCCTTTGGGAGGTTTCCCCAAAAGGTGGAAACAAGAGGCCAAAGGAGGGTGGTCATGGTTATTCAGTCGAACCACCCAAGCTGATTCGCCCACGAAGTTGTTAGCATGGAAACTTTGCCTCTATATTTAAAAAACATTCCAAAAACATCTTGGCTCAGGTAGCTCACTGGGACAGAGTGCCAATGGGTGCGGGGCCCATTTTTAATCTTCCTCATTGGCACGAGGTGAGAACGCTCTACCAGTGCCAACGCAAAAACACATGTTTGAATGGTTTGCTCAAGGAATTTTCAACAAAAGGAATGTTGTCCTCATGGCAAGGGATGCAATGATGGTCTTTGCAAGGAATGACACTTTTTATTAGTCACAGAAATGGTCCTCTAATGTTCGAGATGGGGATTGCAAGGATGGTGACAAAATTTTGTGTAACAGATGATCCATAAAGCATGAGGTCCAAGAGAGAGGGAGGGGTGAAATTCTTTATGAGAACGTGTTCGAACAAAAAACTGCTTTCAGAAGACCTAAAAATACAAATAAAATTGACATCTTTGTTACATGAACATGTGGCATAGGCACAGCCATCCATAAGAGAGTACAAAAAAACTGAGATCTGAGGTATGGACGCAGCCATCCAGAAGTAAGGATCAACAAATAGACTCAGGTATGTTCGCAACCATCCAATAAAAAATGCCATGCAATAAGTCATGATAAACCACAATATCCCATAGCTTGGATATTATCAGACAAAACCCAGGGTCTTGCACTCCATCTTGACCCAGACAAGTGAAAATTAAATCATGCGAATATGTGAGCTGAAGTCGAACATGCAAGAAAGTCACTTGACTAGTAGCCAATGATGAAGGTTGTTAACATGCATGAGAGAAGCCACCAATAATGACAATGGCTCTCAAGGTAAAACAGGTACAATCCACAGAATGTGAATAGTGATCTGGCGTCGAACACCTGTATAATCACTCGATCGAAGGCCAATGATGTGGACCTATTTTCAAATGCGAAGAACCTGTCATTGAGGCATGCATGCTCCAAGGTACCGAAAGGGAGTCTGTAGGTCAACTTCCTAGATAATGTGTTGAAGTCGAAAGGAAGTGAACTGGTCGAAGGAGGGCCATAATGTTTCCCACATCATCGACATGAGATAGAGGAACATGATGATAGTGAATCAGGACTAAACAGAGGATCAGAGGGAGGTTGGAAACTGCAAAGGAAAAGTTCACTTGAACATATCAGCGACACGACTATGGATTTGGCAGTATTTGACATCAAGGGATTTCAGGTCATGATGACTTGGCAAAGAGCGGATGAGAGGTCAAAACAGATTACCCAAAACCATGGAGGAAAAAATGACAAAATGAGATGTCCCAAACCTGACATGAATGCAAATGAGTGTCATGCTCAAGAGCAGCATACTGCTGACACAACTGAAAAATGGTTCCATTTTCCCCCAACTTTTCGGGCGAGTACCCCAATTATTTTTGAAGAACAAGCTTGAAGGAGATAGCATATGCTTGTGATGTAAGTTTCTCCTTCGGAAAAATCCATCCTGGTACATTTTACGAGCCCTAGGAAGGAGGAACTCGGGTAACGTCATGTGGACGATGTCCGATGTAATAAGGGTTTAATGAGTTCGACAAAGGAAGAAGTCGACATCTTTTCATGTTTACAGAGTTTGAAAAGAAGGGGAAAATAAAACTCCAAAAGGTTCATTTTTCGTAAATAGTCCCTCAGATCTGAAAAGGTAGAAAATGATGTCTGAGAGAACCTCTTAGTCACGATAGGCTAAGGTGTTCTTTTTTTGTAAATTACCTATCCCAGTCTGAAAAAGGGGTAAACGTATACTGGGTAGATATCGTTGCACATCCATTTAACGAGTTCAAAATGAAAAGAGTCTCGGCAATCTTTTCAATTTTAGAGAGTCAGAAAAGAGGTGAAATATGACTCTAATAGTGAATTTTTCATGTTTTTATCGAGTTCGAAAAAGTATAAAATACAACTGGTTACTTCATCATCGTTACATTAAAAAATTGTCGCTACACAAAAGACGCACGTAAAACCCATTTCTCAAAACAAAATAGTGAAATAATAAAAAAATATGTCTTAAAACCTAATTAGGGTTTTGAAAAGTTATAAAATGCCAAAAATAGTAAAAAATAATTACTTTTCACTTTTACCTCTTGTGGAAGAATAGTTACCCTTTTTTACGCTGTGATTTTGCAGTGGCGATAACAGGCAATCCGGCAGACCAATCTGGAATCCGTCAGTTCTAGGTAAGATCTAACATCTCTCCCTCCATTTTGATTATAATTTCATTACATAAAACCCCAAATTTGGAAATATATGGGGGAAATTGAAAAAAACAGAGCATGGCGGTTGGCGTGAGTATTGGGCACGGACTCATGCTAATCGCCCAAAATTTTGAACTGTGCCATGCCAATTGGCGCGACTGTTTCAAAAACAGTCGCGCCAACCATGGTGAAAATTTAAGCTTAAAAATGAAAGCAAATATGCCCATTTTCAACAATCAGAAGCTTTGAATTTGGCTAATGAAATTCTTATGAATGTGTTTGCAGGTGTGAAGTGGAAAAATGGTGATAAAATGGAAAGAATGAGAACACAGTGAAGAAGACAAACTTGCCATGGAAAATGAAATATGCATCGAAGCTCTCAGAGATTATGTTCTCACAAAATTCTTCATGACACCATGCCTCAAAGCTCAACCAGAGCTGTTGTAATAATTGATCAGTGTCTGGGACCTTGATCAGGAAAATTTCATCATTTGTGATCAAGAACTCGAGATTGAAGTTTCTGGCGTTTATTTCATAACATGATTATCGCGGAGGGGGGAAGCAACAATCTTGACCAGCACCCGGCCCACAATGGATAACATGAGTATGGTGATCGACAGGGTGTGTCAAGGGGCAAGGAAAGGATCAAGAAGTGAAAAAATGGATATCCAGACTATTCCAGACTTGGCATTAAAGGTAGTGATGCACACCATCACACGAGTTGCAGGATCCCAAGCACCGCACGAAGCGACAAAAACATAGCTACTTCTCACTGTCGATTGCATGACATTGACTCTCTACAACTGGGCAGATGTAATGACAATCAACATGAAACGTCAACTCATAAAGTTCAAGAAAACCAAGCTGAAGCAGTTTGGTTACGGGTCTATTCTGGTATCGTTCATCTTGGAACAACTACCAATATTTCAACATCAGGAAGGATGTGATAGTCTCGACACCACCAACATACAAACCAGGGGTGGCCCATTGGGTAACTCTTATGCCAAGGCTAGGGGGCGGTCAACAGATTTTCTGGAGACCGGAGTTATTTGAGTGGCTCTGTCGACAACTGATCATCATGGAGGATTGGCCCTACTCTAGCACAAATTTCACTGGTGATTTAGATCTCCCACTCCTAGAATGAGAGGAATGGGATGAAGTACTTGGTAAGGCTCATTTTTTTTTCATGAGTATTATGATTTTTTCAGTATGCATTTTCTGACATTAAATCCATGTATGCAGATGTTGGCCTAGAAATACCTGTAGGTATGTCCCAAATAGTGAGGCAGATCCCTCGCGACTTCGATATTTCTCCTCATGGTGAGGGAGGCGAGGAGGAGGAAATCATACGCAATTTGGAGGGAATCTCCCATGGGATCCCAGACTATGCGTGATTCGATGATGTTCCTCGTGCATACCAGAGACACATTGCAAGGGTGTCAAACAGAGTTCACCACTTGCTGAGGTGGCTTGTATGGGCAGTGACATGCTATCATGAGCATCATGCCGAGTAGACACCTAGGTTTTATTTCCGCATATTTTTAGGAGACATGATGTCTCAAGATGTAACTAAAAAAAAATATTTTTATGAAGCACACTGATGAAAACATTCTATATATATATATATATATATATATATATATATATATATATATATATATATATATATTTTGTAATTTGTAAAATATCATCACATGAAAAGGATCCCATATAGGAAATCATATATATATATATATATATATATATATATATATATATATATATATATATATATATATATATATATATATATATATCTATTTTCCTATATGGATCCTTTTCATGTGATGATGATTTTTACAAATTACATAAATGTCTATCTAGTACAATTTTAGCGACTATATTAGTTAATGCATTCATCTGCCTAGGAATATGTTGATATGTAATGTAATCAAAATGTCTTTCAAACAAACGAACACGTAAATAAAACCTTAAGATGTGCAGGTTTCTAACTGAATAAAATCCATTAAGTTGAAGAACGACAAGTTGTGAGTTTATATTTACAACCAATGCATATATGCCGAGGGTAATCGGCTCGGTTAATTGTTCAATAACAACACTATACTTAGCAACATTGTTTGTAGTTCATCCTAGACAGATACCTTGAAGATCTATTAACTCACCAGCAGGATCATAAATCACCCAGGCTACTGGAGACAGGTTCCGAGTACTACTCGAAGCACCATCCACGGAACCGAAATAAAGGGTAATAAACATCTGCACAATGAGCAATGACCCAATAAGAAGGAAAACGCTCGCAAAGCACACCAAGCCAGAAATGTACAAAAATTAAAAGAAAACCTATGTACACAGAACATGCGCGAATGACTCATGAATAATATTTTTTAAGATATAACCCATTTCTGGACTAATCTAGAGGATGACCTTCATAATCAATAAGCTCATAGGCCCCATTTTGCAAAAAATTTAACAATGTAGGGCCCATGCCACATGGGTTGAAATTTTCCATCCCCCAGCTTATCATGAGCTTGGTCATATAGGAGGACGAGGTCTCCTTGTACGAAGGAGCGAGGGGAAACCAACTGGTCAAAATGAGCTTTGACCCACTTTTTCTATGCTTCAATGACCAAAGAAACAAAGCGGTGAGTTTCCTCTAGCCTTTCTAAGTAGAGAAGACACTCTTCTTCTGGTGAAGTTTTTAGCAGAAATTCAAAAGCCAACTTGAGCGAAGGTATCTCACACTCAATCGGAAGGGTAGCTTCTAGACCACAAACAAGCTAAAATGGAGTGAATCCAATCACATCCTTAACTAAGGTTCGGTATGCCCAAAGAATTGAAAATAACATAAAGTACTAGTTTAATTTGTGCATCCCAGTTGTATGTTGAAGCATAGAGACAAGAAATTTATTCATGGCTTCAAATTTTCCATTGGCCTAAGGATAGTATGGTGTTGAGTTGTCGTGACACAGGCCCAACTTGGAAGTCAACTCCGCCACCATATAATGATGAAAATGGGAACCATGATCGGTAACGATGGCTTGAGGGGCACCAAACCTAGAAATAATGTGATTGAATATGAACTGATTTGTCATCTTACCGTCAGCCGTATGTGTAGGCATTGCTTCAGACCATTTGGTGAACTAGTCAACGGCTATGATGATACAAGCATGCCCCCCAGCCAAGTGAGGTTTACATGTCATAAAATCGATGCCCCACCTTGCAAAGGGACCAATGGAAATGATAGGGTGGGGATGGGAAGGTGGCGTGTGCATATTGCGCTGATAGATCTAGCAGTCATGGAATTTACGAACAATGACAATGCAGTCCTTAAAGATGGTAGGCCAGAAATACCCATCACAAAGAATTTTTTGTGCAGTAGCATAACCAAACATGTGACTGCCATAGGCACCATTGTGATAGTCATTTAGGGCTTTCTCAGCCTCCTCAAGATTCAAACACTGACAGAGAATGCAATCAACTCTGATGTCGTAGAGTGTATCTCTGACTATACGATAGGGTTTTCATTGATGACGGATGTGTTGGCGAGCATAATTCATCAACTCATATATGAAGGTAGAAGTCTGAAGATATACAATGATATCAGCATACCAAGAATCGAGGGTGCTAATCAAAAAAAGCATATCAGCTGGAATGCATTCCTTGGAACCAGACAGAGCGGAGTCAGAGGGGAGGGAGCACATTAAATTGAAAAATACTAATGATTTCTTCGAATTGGTAGTAGTAAATTCCAAATCAAAGTCTTGGAGGATGAAAATCCACTTCGAGTACTTTCCCCCCAGTAATTGTTGATACAATATGTAGGTCATAGGGTTGCAATTAGAAATCACAGTCACTATACGCAACTGAATGTAGTGACGAAAACGTTGAATTGCTTGAACCACAACCAACGCCAACTTCTCGACATGTGCATATCACATTTTAGTATCGAGAATGTTACGAGATAGATAGTAGATAACATGCTCATCATCATCATCATCATCTTGTACCAAAACCATGGTAATCGTGCTAAAATCAACAGCTAAATAGAGGGAATAATTGTGATGATAACTCGGAGGACACAATAGAGGAGCGTTGACAAAAAACATCTTCAGTGCATCAAAATACTTCTGGGTGATCTCATCCCAAAGGAACGGGATGCCCTGCTTTAGTAATCAGGTAAATCCTTTATCCACTTAGACATAGTTAGGTATAAAATGGCGTAAAAAGTTAGCCTACCCCTGTAGACTCTGCAGCTGATGTAGTGAGGATGGAGAGGGGAGATTAATGATAGCCTCAAATTTTAGTGGATCGAGGTGAATTCTGTCTTTGGAAATGATAAACCCTAAGAGTCTACCGGATTCAATGTAGAAGACACACTTATGTGGATTTAGCCTGATGTTATAGCATTGACAGTGAAGAAAAATCTGAAGAAGATGGTCAAGATGGTCTCTACGCTTAGCTGAATGAGCTGGAAATTCATTCAGATAAGTCTGAACGATGTGTTTAATATCCTGTAAAGCATATGGAAACATTTTTCAGACCGAGAGGGAGATTTTTGTACGTGAAAGTAACCCAAGGACAGATAAAGGCGTTCTTACGTTGATCGCTTGGGAGAATTTTAATCTAGTTGTATCCAGAAAAGCCGTCCATAAGGGAAAAAATCTCACTCCCCACACAGTCATCAATGATTTGATCAATAAAGGGAGTAGGATAATTATCCTTAGGGCAGGCTTGGTTAATGTCATGATAATCAACACAAACCTGAATGGTACCCTATTTCTTATCTATGGGGACAATGTTGGAAACCCATTCTATTAAGGGAATTGGATAAACAAAACCCACATTTAGAAGTTTTTCAACTTCACCCTTAACAGCGGCAGCCTTTCTAGGGTGCACAGGATGAAGACACTGACGAAAAGGCTTCGTAATAGGATATGTAGGAATCTCATGCACCACTATACTGTGTTCAATGCCGGGCATCTCTTCGTAATACCATGCAAAGACATCGTAGAATTCGCAGAAAAGGATAGTGTAAACCTAGAATTCATTTGAAGAACATATGACCCCAATATGGATGTTCTCAATAATTCTCGGTTTCACGGAAATGTTGATAGGCATCATTTGCGTGATATTACTCAAGTTACCCTCTGTAAAAACTTCATGTGTTAGAATATGCGTTGTAGCGGTGGAGAAGGAACCTGAGAAGCGAACCTCTCAAGACACATAGACATGGCCCCAAGTCTGGGCATGAATGAGGAACGATGTTGACTATCGTCCCACGAAGGATCCTCGAGAGACATAGTTTCCACGATGGCTTCATCGGAGGGAAATATCTCTTTCAAGGGGTCAGGAAAATATGAATTTCCAAGCCAAGGGGATTGAGAATAAGTATTGAAAGACATGCCTAAAGGAGGATGATTAGGAGGCAGAGGTTCCAAAGCTAAAATAAGTTTGCAATAGTCAATCTCGATCGGACTTAACGACATCGAATTTCCAAAAGAATCGATCTGCTCAGCCGAAGGGATGATCCACAGGTCATCAAACTGAGAGATCATATTAATTTGAACAGTGTTGGGTGGAGGAAGACAAAAAATACCCATGAGGGTAGGATCTTTGAAAATACCTGGCCCTATGCTCTCGTAAGGCGTAGGGATTTGATCTACATACAGAATGTTGTTCTCGGAAGAGGAAGTGAAGAACGACAACTAATCAATAGTAATGATATTTCCTTCGTGTGGAAATTTCAAAACATGAAAGAGAGTGGATGGAATGCATAGCATGGCATGAGTGCAACTACAACCGAGGAGAAGATTATAATTGAGCTTGGCCTCAACTACTTCAACCTCGAAATTGACTGTCTTCCCTTATAGAGTAATTATTAAAATAGTGAGAACACCAAGAGGTTTAGATTACCTTCCATCAAATGCTTCTAGAGCATTTGGAGATGAATTTAAAGCTAGAGAACCAATGGCTTTCCAGCAGGAAGATGATATGACGCACATAGATGCACCCTCGTCCACAACCGCTCGATGAATGTTCAGTCCATTAATTCCAACTTGTATGATGAGCGCAAACTAATGCAGGAGATATGGGATGAAAATTCTCCAGGTCTAAAGTGATAAGGCTTGAATCAACAGGATCAACCCTGCCGATCGCAGATAGCAAAGCCTTCTGCTAAGACAGACAATTCTGAAGTACTTCTAATGTAGAAATTTCCGATGGTGCCTGAGCCAAATCCTCAACAATACTGTAATGTTGAGAACCATAGGTGTTGGGATTGTAAGAATACTTATGGATTACACCTTTGGAAGGTGTCCATACAACGGTCTCAGTATTGGGCCTTTCAATCTGAAGAGGGCCAAAAGCAGGCGGAGGAGGAGGACCATCAGCAATATCTTTTCCTACTTCCTGACATGATTCGGTACAATATTTCGACTAGGTAGTGATAGAAATGGATGCAGAACCATTCATCATGAAAAACTGAGAGCCAAATGGGGCATAGGACTAAGGTTGCTCTACCATCTAGGTCTACTATGATGGAAAAGGTTCTTTGAGAACGGCCTTTGAAAAATCTACTCACTTTGGCGCATCGAGGACAGTCCTTAGTGTAATGCTCTTCGTCACAAATCAAACAAGGATACTTCAGTTTTCACTTTGAACCATCATCAATATGAGATTTTTGAGAATATTTTTTCGGCGTATCAACTTTTCCTTACCTTTACCCTTCATTTATCCTTTGGAAGCTTTATCTGCTGGATTCACCTGAATGGCATTGACTTCCATGATTTTACCAGAATTCAAGGTAGGCTGAGAAGTAATATCATTGGAAGGATTAGGTTTTTTCTTTCCAAGGTTCGAAGGAGAAGAATTATGAGGAGTCTGAGACATGGAATCTATGATACCATCGACAAATGGCATCGCCGGTGCTTTTGATGTTCCATGTTGAGGAGCATCAGGCAAGATATCATACAACGTGCCATAGTGGGAGTACACAAGATCAAGGTACTGGGCAAGTGAAATGGCCTATTCTTCAATTACACATGCCCCCATACCTATGTCTTTAGTGATTTGATTGAAAAATGAGGTAGTGAACCAATCAGTTAGAAGCTAATCAGGAATATCAAACTTGATCAAGTGATGATGGCATCTCCATTCATGAATATGATCCGAGATATGACTAGCTCGATATTGCTTCAAGGATGTGAGGAGGTGCGTCCTGGTCTCATACTAAACTGGTAATTTAAAATGTGTGAGAAACGCCATGGCTAAAGATTTGAAATCTTGAAAGATGTCATGAGATAATTCAATCTACCACTTTTCAACGACCCCTGTAAGAGTCCGTTGGAAAAGATAGAGTTGGATGGAATCGTCAACCCAAGAGTTAGAGGAACACCAAATATGGTATGTCATAATGTGTGCTTAGGGGTCTTCTCTAGAATTTCCCTCAAACTTAGGTCAATCGCCAGGAATTTTGGTCAGAACTGGAGGCTAATATGGATTATGAACAATTGGATCATTTGTCTGTTTTGACACATCAGGCAGTTCCAACGTAGCGAGAAACGATAATTGAGGATTAAAAGGCATTGGAGGTCGTTGATAAGGACCAGTGTTAACATTCCACCTAGGCTAAGAGAAATTATGCCCCCATATGTTTTGTCCCAGAGGATTCTATTCATAGGGGTTATAAGCTTGATAGTTCTGCCCATACTTGGGTTGAGGACTGGGATACTGATTCTGAGCATACCATTGAGGTACTTGCTAAGCAACATATGGATTCTGCTGTGGAATGTAAGAATTTCCTTGAGGTGGATTCTACACCAACTGGGATTGATTTTGAGGGTAATAAGTGATACCTTCGGGCACACTATATACAGCCTGAAATTGACCTTGAGGAGGGTAAATAGTGGCTTGGGGTTAAGCATGTGGTACCTGATGAGTAGGTTGAATGGGTTGATGAGCTGGTTGAACAGGTTGAACCGGATGCTAAGTAGGTTGAATAGGTTGAACCGACTACTGAGTTGGTTGAGTAGCTTGAATTGACTGTCGAGGTTGGGCAGGATGTCCCTGCGGGGCAGGTTGGCCTGGATACTGAGGGCCACTATGTAATATCCCAAAAGGGTGAATGTAGTAATACTGAAACAAAATATAAGAATTACATGAAAGTAAACAATAAATATAAATACACATCAAAATGCACAGAAATAGCTGAGACATTTTATTATATTGGAGGTGAAAAATCAAGTACAATAGTGCTCAAAATATGAGACACTCAAGCCACAAGGGTGGCCTAGAATTACCCTGCAATTATTTCCCAAGAGGGACTGCGTAACTGATGAAATATTGGAAGGTAAAATGCATTGTCCCTACTGCAACTATTGGGACTACAACTGCCTGGAAGATAGAAATTCAGATCTAGGCAGCATGGGAGCTCTGATGATGCTGAAATTGTAGATCTGGGCTCAATGATGGATTCCCAAGATAACCCAGAAGGGGTTTCTCAGATCTGTAAGTCTAAGAAAACTACCCTCTTATGGATTCACATATATGTTGTTGGGAATGTAGATATGAAGCTAGATCTGATGATATAATGGCTGCAATGATGTACAATCAGATTTATGCAAGAAGGGCTAACCCTTTCACTAGATTCTTTGGCTAAAAGCTCAAGATCTAGCTCCTCCAATCTCCTCCACTGAAAATAGCTACTGGATGAAGAACAACTTCAGAAAACTACGCTGTCAGAGAGGGAGGCTCAATAGCCTATTTCTAGATGTGTCAAGTCAACTCCTAAACGATGGAAACAATAGATTCAATGTGAGGAGATTATCCCTCACAATATTTCCAACTGAAATACTTGAAACTTCCTTCCTCCAATAGATCTACAGGACTGGATTGCGCAATACTTGAAGGGATTGCTGCTGCATGGAGGTAAAACCAAATGGCCTGAATTCCAAATGTAGATCTACTGCTCCTAAAAGGCTGGATCTAAAGAACAAGGTGGTAGGATGAATCCTCCACTGGTTTCCTAGATGAATGCGAGTGACAACCTCTTGAAGATGGCACTGATGCTTGATAAGGAATGGAGAAAAATCCTCTTTCCAGAGCTACTCAAAGAAAGAGGTGGGATTCCCGCTCGGGAACACCCTGTGCTAAATAGCACTGAAACTCTGCTAAATAGCCCAAGTCTGCATAGAAATGTCCTAACACAAAACTAGATCTAAACAGATCAAGAAATGAATAATCCAAATCATGCCTTCCATTGTCTCTTCACCTTCATTATATGCATGAAACTTCCATAGCCTAGGCCCACTCCAGAACTATGTTGTACATGTGGACATAGTCTCCATGTTTTACCGCATTGTGGCTTCATGTCCTCCACCATGTTCGCATGGGGTGATCACCCTCTCCAGCATATGTGTATTAAATGCACCACTTCCTCCATTATCCTATCATAAGTGCTTCATGATCTTCTTGAATGCACTATGATCTCAGTGGAAAAGTGGCTAGGAAAGCACTTGTTATTTTTTGTTTTGACATAGGCAAATGATTCACTACGCTGGTTTAATTGGTGGAACTATGAACCACTCTTCGGTTGTCATATGGCAACTTGTTTTGATTGCATTTTGCTTCCATTTACTGCTGATATTTTTATATTCATGAGAAGCATTGTTTGGAGACTGCTAGAGGTATTAGAGATGTCCATTAGGAGCATGATTCTCCCCACTTTACATGTTGTATATTTCAGGAGGATCCATGGGAAAACCATGATTGCCACATCACTATTTTTCCCTTCTTGTGGGAAGAGCCACTTCAAGAAATTGAGGAGGCACTTCATGGCTGAATTATTTGATGGGGAAACTTGGGCCATTCTTGGAGGCCATGTTATTTCAGCCCAAGGACAGAGGCAGCTGCATGTTTACTATAAATGGAGAGAGAAACCATTTGTATGCCAGAATCCAATCTCTCCATGCAGCCCCAACACATTTTCTAAAACCAAGGTTGATGATTCTTTTGATGAGCTACCTAGGATGGCTTATTTCATTTGGATGATAGCATGGGTGAGGGAGTCACTCATTCACCATGTTTGTCATCAATCCTACTTTTTGGAGGTTTTTAGTGTCAGTTTAGTCATACTGCCATCAGTAATCAAAATTTCTCTTTTTCATTTTCATATTAGGAGTCCCATACCAATAAATTTCACCATTCTGTTAGGTCATGGATTCATTGATGGTAGTGGTTTTTCATCAATTTTACCTCATGTGAAACTTGCTGATTCTCCTCTCTATGGTCTCTAGTCATGAGCTACTTTCACTTTGTGAGTCATGTGAGTAGGTCATAGGATGGGTCTCATTAGTTTCTAGGGTCTCACCATGGTAAAATTATTGTCAATAAATATCAGCAAGGTCATGAGGAAGTCAGTAAACTCAAAGTCACAACACCTGAGAAGATCGAAGAAATATTTTATTTAGTTTGATGTAATTTTCGCCTCAAAACCATGTTTTGAGGTGAAAAAATGATATTTTTCCTTTATTATCATTCATTATGTAATTTTATGTCATCATATGTAATAAGTCACAATTCAGAAGCTGTTTTCTCCACAAAAGTCATCACCCTACCTTCAGAGAATATTTCCATAGCATTTTTAGCACCAAATCATCTTCCAAGTAGATCCATCAGAAAGAGCCCGGAAAGAGCTTTCCAACGGTATATTACAATCTTAAAACTGACTTCTGGATTGAAATTTATGCTTAAGTGAAGAAAAAGTCCCCTATATCCTCAAATAATCCCTATTTCCCATTTTCCTTAAACTTTGTGTTTAAAGTTTAATTTTTTCCTTCAAAAATCCCTTTTTCCTCCCTCCGATTATAAAATCGTATTATAAATTTATTTAAAACAAAAATTCGATTTACACATAACCACTTCCCCTCCATACCATAGAAATTTATAATAAAATCAAAGTTTGTATTATAAGTACCCCCCCGGTCGTTCCAAACCACTTCCCCACCATACTGTGATACCTTATAATAAAACTTTATAACAAAGTTTTATATTATCAAACCCTGCCGACCTTCCCATCGCAATTGAAACATTCCAAACGTATGTCCTGATTGGCCCTTTTCCAAACTTCCGATGCAATTACATCAAATGGCTCCCAATTGTAAACTCCCGATGACCAACGCCCGAGGTATATTCCGACCGTTGATCCGATCAACGATCGGACGGCCCGCATGCAATCGCTCCATCACAATCGGTGCCCCCGATCATCCCCTTTGATTGAATCCCACCGATGGCCCACTCCTGATTATCCCACAGTCGTCGATCTTCCAGTCCAATCCAATGGCCCACAGCCTGTCACGCCCATCGCATCGGAAATTTCATATGTATCACTTTATTCCTCTCCCCTTCGATCTCCGATGCTGATTGGCCCTCTGGCCCACCACATTTATTTCGCCCCATTCATAATACAAAACCCTTTCCCTTTGTATAAACCAAACTTTTGTTTTATTTTTTTTATGCAAAGTATTTCCCCCACTCCCTTTCGCATTACCCATCGGGCCTTGCCCAATCGCATCGGCAAAGTTGTGTTATGTTCCGCCCCACCCTCCAATTCCCAATGCCGATTGATTTACGGGTCCTACCACATAATACTTCCACCATTCATATAAAAGCCCATTTGCCTTTGTTAAAACTAAAATTGTGTTTATTTCATAATACAAAGGCTGATCCCCAATCGCATCAGAAGTTTTGGTTTTGGTTTCAAATAACATTCTCCCCATTCCCCGATCCTAATTGTGATGATACCATCACAAAAATGAATTGCAAGTGTTTTATTATAATATATCCCTCTGCTCCGTCCATTCTGATTGCAATTATAATATGGTCCCCACCTCCTTTCCCTTCTCCTTTCCCATTCAAAATTAATTTTTCCCTTCACTGAAAGCATAATTTCATTTCATTTTGTTTCAAAAACATTTTATTAAAATGTCAGTTTTCTCAAACAAACAATGGAAAGCAAAGAGAAAAGTCAAAAGGCCGAGAAGCTTATATGAAAAACAAATATTGAACTGTAGTAAAATAGGAAATCTGTTTTCGGATTGCCTATTTTTCCTTCATTCAGTATAACAGTGAATTTTCAAAGGGTCAAAATGTATTGTTGTTCCTTGTTTTTAGAGGAAAAATGTTGGTTCTCTTTGCCATATTCAGATTTTAGTTCTGAGTTGTTAGAACAGCTCCCTTTTTCTGTGGATCTATCTTCCCACATTTCAGCTTATTTATTGTAGTTGTAAATCATTTTGAAAATCAGTCTGTAATTCAGCAGTAGGGAAATAGTGTGGAAGAACACTCTGCGCTCCATTGTATAGTTGACAGGGAATTAATAAGAGATGCAGCTCTGATTTGTGGGATCCATGTGGTATGAGATTTAGCATTTGTTTCTCTCCTTTGTTTCACATGTAAATTTTTATGTTTCACCTCTCATCCATAAACATTTCCTTTTGAATGCTTTCAATATAGAAAGGTAGAATCCATTTTATATGCTCTGCCTTGGGAAATCATTCATACTTTGTGTTTTTATTCTGTTTGAAAAGGATTCATTTGTTGTGCCCTTTTGAGCTCCTCACCAGTATTTCCATCCCATATTTATTAAAATTTAATTGCTAAAGTTTCCTTCCTATCTTGCCCCATGAAATACCCTGTTTCCTAATTTAATTCCCCAGTTTCAACTGTCCCTTTTATATCCCACACATCCCCGAAAAATTCATTCATTTATTAAACCTTTTCCCATCATTTTGCCTAGCCTAATATCATATCATTATTGTGTTTTATTGAATATCTATATTTTCGGAGAGAGCCCTCTCCTGTCCTTGTAGGGCTAGCTACAAGGCTGAGCATGGTTTAGTTGTTACCCTGTTTTTCCCTTTCAGCCTCGGGTTCAATTCGGGTGCTAACATCTCTGGCGACCATACTGGGGAAGCCGATCTGACTGTCTACGAGATTATATTCTTGGGGCTCCCTGACTGTGTTATATTCTGTTTTCAAAGAAGGTCATAATAAGGCCCTGTGTGAATAACCAGTATTAAAACCTTTGGCTAAGGTTAAACCTTGGTTATACAAAACGCGACGGTTCTTTACAAATCTCTGTGGTTGAATTAAAAAACTTAGTTCTATTGCTGGCGGAGAAATAATATTAGTGGGACCTAGTAGTGAGTTAACACGTGGAGTTAAAGCGCTTAACCACAGTCAAAGCGTTATTTGATTTACCACTGGTGGGTTTTGGAAACCAAAACCACCCATTTCGCGCCGCTTTTTCCCCAGAGCAAAAATACTCCAAAAAAACGTGATCCAGTGAGATTTGGGCACATCATCACCCAAAAACCACCTATTTCGTGCGGCTCTCAGCTGTTAAACTTCGCCCTTTGAAAAAAAATGAAATCCACGAGAACCGTTTGATCTGAAGCGCCTTTGATCTGACGGAAATCGCATGCCTAGAAGCACGGGCGATAAATCAAGGTAATACCCAGCACTTTTATGTTATAATATGCTTATTTTATTCATAAAGAAGAATACAGGTGCGTGGGCCCCTGTTGAATAAAATATATGTCACATTGATAGAACAAAAGCATATAAGTTCGAAAGGTTTAAAAGGATCGCGCCATTGTTATAAAGTTTTAATATTTAGATCGGAGTGATAAGGTTTGCTCAGTATTTTTAATGTGTTCCCCAATATCACATTAAATCATAAAAGACCTGTTTAAAGGTCGGGATATTATTTCACTACGAAACATTATTCAAGAACTGTTGGAAAATAACATAACTACAACCACTTATTCACAGTCATAATATTTCAGTTATCAGAGTATAAATTCAGATCACCCTAGTAAATGTTTTCTTGTAAATGATTTTCAGAGTCTGTTAGGCTAAAACAGAGTTTCTGTACAGTAAAATATTTACACACATTGGCTTCAAGAAGATACACAAGGGCTAATACAGATCCAAATCCTCCCCCTGTGTTTGAAAATCCAAATCTTATCCCAAGAATTGTCAGAGGACAGGAAGGATCACTAAGTCCCAGACCTATCTTCAGATCCTATACTTGGCCCAGTGAGTGGTTTTTTGTAGAAGATCTTTCCTTTGACAAGAATTTTGAGCTTTCTTTATTTAGAAATAAGTCTGAAACTGACATTGATGATACAGTTTTAGATCCTAAGTTCCTTGAAGATATTGAAGTCCAAAGAGAAAATTCCTCCATTGACGATTACATTTTGAATTCTCCTCAGTCCATCACTATAACCAATATTCGTGAGCCTTCAGAATCATCAGGAACAACACTCCCTCCTCCTAATTCATCAGCATCCCCTTCAGTCAATTCCCAGTTGTTAGTATGAATCTTTCGTCAAAAAAAGACCACTTTAGCTACGCATAACAAATATCCATAACATTAATTATGGCTGCCAATATCTTTAAATCTGCAGTTAGTTGATCCAAATAAAGCTGCACAAATCTAGATCTATGCATAAAGAGACATTAAGCAGTGAAAATGAAATGTTGCTCCATGCATCTAATGGATAAGACAAGAACAATATGTTTGAAAGAATTTTTATATTAAAAAGGGGCACCTGAGAGGAAAACAAGAAAGGTGTTTCCAATTCTCCTCAATGGGATGGGTTCTTGAAAGTCCTCAGCATTTCAGATCTAAAATTTCTCTCTTGTTGGTGAAGAAAACCCATACAAACATAGAACTAAAAGGGAGCTCACAAAGCAAATGATGGAGGATATGACAATGATAATGGCTCAAAGTCAGAACAAGAGTATAGATCCACAGTGATCTAATGCAAATGAAAAGGTGACAAATGAATGGGAAAACCCTTCTATTTATAACAAAATATTAGGGTGGTCTAGAACTTGGTGCATGAATAAAATATTATTAACCAAATTCTAGAACCACCTTTTCGGAATATTTTATTATATTTGTTGGAGGGGAAAGGATTTTTGACTTGGGTCAATTCCTTTATTTATAAATAATAAATAAATAAATGATTTATTTATTATTTTAAGGAGATGGTGGAAATATAATAATGATTTATTTAATTATTTATAAATGATTTAGTCAAATTTAACTAGGAATATTATTTAAATAAGGATTAAATAACTTATTCCTCAGAAATAATCAAATAAATAAGGATTTATTTAATTGATTTCCTCGTTTTGGATTAAATATGACCAGGAATAATAATTAAATTGATGTTTAACTAATTATTCCTTGAGGAAATATATACAAATATAGGTTTGTTTATTATTTCCTTTTGGGGTTTCCTGTTTAGACCATAAACAACTTAATAAAGGTGTTTTACTAAGTTATTTCACATAGTGAAAGCAATTTTACTTAGGGTAAAATTGGTCTTATGTGGTGTACTTGGGTCCACCTAATGATAATAGGTTAGGTGACCAAAAAATGGTGTAACAGATTTCCCCCCAGCGTACAAGTGTTAGGAGCAAATCGTATGACTGAAGTACTTTGTAAGAGCTCAATCACCAGACATCAAGAGGGAAGTGAGAGAGAGAAATGTAAGGTAGTCTAATGTGCTAAAGGACTAGATACTAAGGAGATGAGACTTACAGGTGCAACAAGTCTTTAGTTTATGAGATGGTACCTATGCTAAAGGCGGCGGGGGAGGCATACCTATGCCCACCGAGACAAAGTACAAAAGAATAATGTGTCCAGTAAACAAGGGATCGAACTATAAAGTACATGTTGGAATTAACATGAGCCAGATAAAAGATATAATGAGGAATCCGACATGCATGCTATGCCTGGGATAACATCCAGGAATTATACAATAATATTTGAGTACATGAGATACAAATACAACCCAAATGCCCCCTATAAATGGGGAAGGGCTTGCAAAATCTGACTGATACATGCAAATTGAAGAGGTGTTGCAAGCGGCTAAGGCCAGCATCATCAAATATATGGAGCTGCATCAAAGGCTGTAATGAAGAGGTCATCTGGGCATGTGAGGGGCTACCTGCAGGGCCACCCCCTCATGAGGGTTGAGACATCTCACACACACCCGGGAATCACCAATAGCTGCTGCTGGATCACTGGACCATCAAGTACACAGATTTTGATCATGCTGAAAGGAGCGGGAGTGGAGAATCAATCAAGTCAAAGGGTAATGAGAAATTCCTTTGCCTGATCCGAGGCACCAAACGAATGGAGAAGCTAGAACCAAGGTACACCGCCCTCTAGACCTGTCTTCTGGAGTGAATGAGATGATGTCGACAGAAGGAGGTCCGTCATAGGTGAGGAAATAAGGGATCCTCAACTAAAGCACGAGAGAAAATAGTAAATCGACTGATAGACTAACACTAATGATGATGATGAAATGGGGGATACTAAGTAGCGGATGGACGATTTCCCTTGTTAGAGCATAAAGGACATGGATGACTTGGCAGCGAATGACACAATATCAGGAGGGATAGGGGACAATGGAACTTAATGCCATCATGTGCGACATGAGAGAGGGACCAGGCATTGAAGGATGGAGGACTATAGCAGGGTACAAAGAGACTCGGGATAGACTCCATGAATGGAATGATGACTCAACTCGGATACTCTAAACAAGGGCGACACGATGGTGCTGCCACATAGCAAAGGCCCAATGGGGGACCATAAGAACATGAGTACAAGAGGGTAGCTCATGATGAAGATCACACGAACAAGAACAAGCATGGAGGCAAAGTGGTGCCCCAAATACAAGTGTTGTAAGTGAGGAAATCCGATTTGAAGGAGAGGTGAATGGACCCTCCATGGAGAAAATGTGTCTTGGTGAGGTATCAAATCATGAAAAACTAACAGATACCCATTTGAGTGCTCAGTGAGAGCTTTCCAATGGTGAAGACGGTGTGTCAAACGGGGCTACGGTTTGGTCACAGCGGGCGAAAGAAAAATCAGGGGTTGCTCTTCTAATAAAGCATTTTCCCTCCAAATGCATTCATTTGCTTGTGTAGAGGAGGTGAATGTGGAGAGGAGAGAAGGCCCTAAATCTTGCGGCAATCATAGCAGACAAATCGACCGTTGGAATAGAGATCCGTCAGTTGCAAGTAAGAGGCCTAATCCTACTCTTTATTTTTAATGGATTGAAAGTTTAGATTAGGGTCCCAAATCTCAAGAACAGACCCTCCATCATCTTCACGGATGGGTCGCACTATTTGGGGCAAAAACTGCGACCTGGGAAGCAGGTTTGGGCCTGAAAAGTGCGACCTATCCCAGGATTTGGCCAAAAAGTGTGACCTGTCAAATGGAGGTGATTTTAGTGTTGTTGTGGGCTGAGATTCAGGTTTTGTGTAATTGAATGCAGTTTTTCCTATCTGTAAACTAACAAAGATGATGGTTTTGTGCAAATATGGCAGATATACGGATCAAGTGGAGAGAGAGAGACCTGGGTACATTATGGTCAGAAATCCAAGTGGATCAGGGTGTCCGTCATGCATTGGCCAAGTTTTGGGTTCTGAAATTTGTGGAGAACCCTCTGATGAGGGTTGGGGAGCCCTTGTTGGCCCGGATTGTCAGTTATTGGGATCCAGATCATGAGTTCTTTATAGTGCAGGGGCACATGATTGAGCTGACAGTCCAGGATCTGTATTTCCTGACTGGTCTCCCACCATTAGGGATGGTGGGAAATACACATCCAGTGTTACCGTAGGGGCGTAACATCATGGAGTTCGTAGAGCAACATTGTCGACCAGGTGTATGAGTCAAAGGGACTCAGATATTGATTGGGGATCTAGAGAGGTTGGAGACCCGTGCAGTGGCGGCAGCAGTGTTGCAGATCTTGGGCAGCTAGGCGCTCCATCACATCACTGGAGGGAAGATGATGATTGTAGAAAGTGTGTTGAGTGGGACCTACTCTTGGTGGGCCCAAATGATGTTGGTGTCGTTGAAACGACAGCTGTCGCTTTGCAAGCGGCAAGTGAACCATGATTGTGCTTATGGGACTGTTTTGTGCTCCTTCTTTTTTGAAAAGATCCTGACCTTGAGACCTCGTGTACAGATACCTAATGGGGGTCCGAGAGAACCTAGGATGCGTTGGTGGGGGAGACTACTATGCAGGGGAGGAGGAGGGGTGGTCGGACAGGTGTTCTGACCAGAGTTCTTTGCCCATTGGGATCAGATGTCATTGTACATAGACGACTATCCCTATAGTGGGATGAGTTATTGGGGAGATCCGGACTTACCGCTTCCACCTGGTCGAGTATGGGGGCCTGATGGTAAGTGACAAGTAACTAATATGTTATGTGCATGTTAAAGTTTGTGAATAGTATTTATGGTATTGATCCTTATCCTTTTGGTATGCAAATATAGCTCCGGTGAAACTGGCCAGATATATGGGACGACTTGCAGTAGCAGGGACTACAGGTGCTAGTGGATTGAGAACGACACAGAATGAGGATATGACCGCTCTTCTGGTGGACATTCGTCGTAGATGTGAGGGGTTGTTGACCAGTGTTTCGGAGTGGGGTTGGCAAGACTTATACGACCAGTACATAGAGAAATGTATTGGGCTTCCCTCGGAATGGTGATGTATCATGCAGCGCATGGCGATGGTTGGTCACACTGTGTGTGATCTACAAGCTACGGGAGGAGAGCCATTGGCTCAGGATCATCCAGAGAGTGATTAGATGTAGGGTAGATGGTGCCCCCTAGTGTGTATGTAGGGGCAAGTGGTGCCCCCCAGTTTTGAGTTTTGTTTTTTTTTTGTAACATGCTATGGGTATGTCATATGTTTCAGAGGAGATGGACTCTAAAAACATGTTATATGATATATATTATGCATATGCATTTTTTTGATGATTTTAAATGTTATTGTCTTGTGTGTGATAAATTCTAGTCTAGAACATGGTTTGCAATGTTATCTACGTAGTGATTTTGACTTCTAGGTACATGGTGGAAAGTAATGAATCTAAATTCATGTATCAAAAGTTTCACTCGTAAATATCATCTAAACTAGATAGGGTTATGCACACGATAGACACCATTGAGTTGTAAGACAAGAAGCAGAGAATCTAAACAAACGTGCAGATGGAGGATGCGATGAGAGAGGGAATCGGCTAAGAGGCCACGCACTGCATCATATTCGGCCTGATTATTGGTGGCATTACCAATGCAGACCCCATTAGAAAGAACGAGGGTATGCAAGGGGGTAAATATGGCCCATGCTGTCGAGGTTAGATTCCGGGAATAGTGGCTTGCCCCATCAGCATAGCCAATATAATGTGTGGATGAGAGGGCCAGCGAAATGGTGTCATAAGACAAGAAATGGAAGGAGGAAGAAGAATGATGGCAGCGTGAGGGTAGGGTAGACATCAAATGACAACTATGGGAGGGAGTAGTCTAGGTAGGATGACTATGGCTCATAGACCGGCTATAGGGTGATGTATGAGGGCTATGGGAGGAATAGTTGGAGTTCATTCTATGGAGAGCATCATAGATATGGATGGTATCATCCTGGTTATGGGTGAGAAAGAAAAGGTCGAGGAAAACACATGACACTGCAAAGATACCTAAATCATCAGCATGGGAAGAAATTCTCACATATGAATCGTCATTGGAGATGACAGAAGAACAAGTAAAAAGATGGTCAAAGGATGTGGAGCCCAAGAATGTTTTTGAAGGGGAATCAAACAAAATAGACGGAGTGGATTCAGAGGGAATGTACTCCGAGGGGTGCACAGATGATGATAGGTATAGGAGGGGGGCAGCAGGTTCCGACATCTCAACATCAGGGGGAGGAATGTCAATGGTAGCAGGGGGATCCTCAAGTTGGCTTGATGCATACTGCGCGAGGATGGGAGAGGCGGATTGATTTTGTTCAACCTTGTATTTTTGAATGACCTCTAAAGAGGCTCGGTAATGCGTGAGGTGAGGACAATGGTGAGAATAATGGCCATGGACACCACACAAAGCACAGGGTTTGTTGGTGTGAAGAGTATTTGGGTTCTTGGCTGCAGACGAGGAATAAACAAAGGATTCAGGGACCGTAGATTCAGGGAACGCGACTTTAAATATTGGTTTGATACAGGGCAACTCGGGACAAGTATAGGTGGCATGACTGACACCATCACACAAGGCACAAGACTTGGCAGGTGGAGGAGGGGTAGGGTCAGGCGGGGTGGCCTTGTCTTTCGATGCCCCCTTACGAGCTTTTCCTTTCTTTCCTGTTGCTGTCACAGCAGGAGGATGGTCTTTTTGAGGTACTGGTGGCACTGTAGCGACAGAAGAAGCTAAGGGAATCGGTTGAATCAGTGTCAAAGAAAGGTATGGTTTGGGGTGACCTGGCGGGGTTTCGGCTGGAGGCTGAAGATACCAGACGGGTATTCTCAGGGTCAAATTAGGGAGGGAAAGGGTTTCCATGATGGGAACCGAATAGACTCTAGGAGGGGGAGTAAGGAAAGGTATCTCACCGGTAGGATAATGGCCAAGAGGGGAAACTCCCAGATTGTTGAGACCTGGGGGAACCGACCCGGGAGGGTATATAGGCTCAGGTGTACTAGCTGGATGAGAAGTTCCAGAAGGAAGAGGTTTGACCAGCTGAGGCGAAGGGCTAGGAGCGGGTTGCTGCGGGCGAGGTTGAGGTTGCTAACTAGCCGAAGTGGGCCGCTTAAGGTCAGCCCGAGATGATTACATCATGCAAACATTCGCTAAGCTGGTATAAGAGACAGGAGGAGGAGGAATACCAAGGAAGGTTCCAAGAAAAGAGGAGTCTTTGTAGACGCCGGGGGAAACACTAGTCAAAGAATCGACGGTTTTCTTATTGGCTACATAAGAGATGGTCGACTCAGGGGAGGTCTGAGATTTAGGCTCATGATATGTCAACTGGTCAATGGTGACTATCTTTCCTTGTGAGGGAAAAACATCTTGTGGTGGACCGCGGATGGGATAGCAGACATGGCATAGGTGTAGCTACTCCCCAAAACAATGTTATAGTCAAGAGGGGCATTGATGACTTCAATGTCAACGCAAACAGTCTTGCCTGCAAGGGTGATAGGACAATTACGGAATAGGCCAATGGGCTGGGAGGCATGGCCATCCCACGCATGAAGGGTGATTGTTGAAGGGGCCACTTCAGGAGATCCGAGTTGTTTCCAAACCAAAGTAGACATTACACATGTATATGCCCCCTCATCAATAATACATCAAGACACATTAGCGTTCCAGATTTTGACTGGGATTTGGAAAGCGACGGAAGCAGGAAGGGGAGGATGATCTAACTAACGGGTGTCGAAAACAATCAATTGGTCATCAGCAGGATCTACAACACCCGTGGTGGATAGTAGAGCCTTCCTTTGAGAAGGACATGACTGGAGGAGTTCCAGTGTTGAAATGCCAGTAGGAGACTACGCCAAATCATCTACTACGCTATACGAATGAGCAGCTCGACCAGAAGCAGCATTTCGGCGTAAAGGGCCCTTAGGAACCTTTATAGGGACCTCAAATTTGGGTTGAGGGATCTGCAAAGGACCATTTGGTGTCGAAAGAGGCTCTGTATGACCTGAAGAAGGTGACTCAGGGATAGACGAAGCGGGAGGCGTGGGGTATTGACGAGACCGAGTTTGAAGTTTAAGGTCGACGGTGAGAGGTTGGTCAGAAGTCATAATGATAATCTGTTAATCAGAGGAACCAGAAGGGGAAGGTTGAGTAGTTACCTGGGCATGAGGTGGTTGAGTAGCCACGAATCCTTGTTGAGGGAAAGGATCGGTTAACACGGCGGGTTGAGAAGTAGCCGCATTGGGAGGAACAGTAGGGGAGGAATGTTGTCCCCGCAATGTAGCCTGAGACTCCCACATCTACCACGTTTGTGGTAATATGGGACAATCGTGAGTGTAATGACCATAAACACCGCAACACGAATAGGGCTTATTGGTGCGAGGGGGCCTGTTTGGCTTGGGCTGAGAGCCCTGTGGCTGGTTAGCAATGTTAGCATCAATACTTGGAGGATTGGATCCACAATTACTAGAGGCAGATTGATTTTTATTTCCTTTCCTCTTTCGTTGAGAAGGAAGAGGATTAGTCGGGCCCTGCTGTGCAAATACTTGCCCTGGAGGGGGTATTAGTTGATGTTGCAGGGGTTGAGAAGGCAAGGGAGTTAGAGGTCCAAATGCTGGAGGATCTGGCACACCAGGCTGTGGGTAAGGATAAGGGTTAGGATGGGCAACATTTAGGTAAGCAGGAGGGTGATAAAAAGGAGGAGGCATGCCGTATCCTAGATACATGCTACCTGGAGGGGGGAAAGTGCTAGAGGTGCTGGCCCCTCTCGGAGGGAAACCATATCCCATAGGAGGTTGAGCATAGGTATGTGAAAGAGCTCCAATGATACTGTCGATAGAGTGATATGCCCCTAGGGCATTAGCGCCACCGGGTTTGGGGAGGTTAGGAAGGACATTATAAACATAACTAGATTGAGCATAGATGAGGTCATATTTCAAGGCTATTTGGAGGGTGACTTCTTCGGTTTGAGGGAAATGGGATGTGACATCTTTGCCGATGGCAGGTAAGAGAGAGAAAAGGAACTAGTCCATATAGACCCAATCTTCAAAGGTGGGAGCTTGACATAAGCTCCTTCTTCTCCACCATTCCTGGACATGAGCGGAAAGGTGGGTCGAAGAGGATTGACAGAAAGAAGTCAAGAGTTCTGTACCAGTGTCGTATCGGAGAGGGAGCTAGAAATAAGATAAGAAGGCTTGGGCAATGGTCGTGAAGGTGGTATGGGAAGAGGCAGTCTGATCAACATACCATTTAAAAGCTTCATCGGTAAGCGTGCGTTGGAAAAATCTAAGACGGATGGAATCATCAGTAATGGAATTGGATGAACACCACATGTGGAAAGATTAGATATGGTTGGAGGGATCTTCACTAGCAAGGCCTTCGAACTTGGAAATGTCGGAGGGGAGCTTGTTTGGCATAGCAGGCCAACTAACATCGTGGCGGATAGGATTGTTGATCAACTGACTGAAATCGGGGAGACTGAGACCAGCCAGATAAGGGAGCAAAGGGACAGTCGAGGTAGTTCTCGTGGTGGTTCTGCTAGAAGCAGACTCAACAGTAGGACCGGGGGTGTTGCTAGCATTAGGTCCTGAACTAGACATGGTGAAGGTAACAAGGGGAGAACCAAAAGGAGGGGGTGAACCCGAAGAATCATAAGAAGAGTCAGAGTGTGGACTTGGGGGAAGACTAACTCAACGATGATGGGAAGGAGTAAGTCGACCAACCGGAAAATGAGGGTGAAGGCCAAGAAGTCTCCAAGATAAATCCCTTGGAGGTGCAATGAAGATGGGAAGAAGAAAAATCGACAAAGGCAGGGAGGTGCAGAATCAAGTGAGGTCAATGTCGAAACAAGAGTAGAGAGGTGCAGTGTCAATTGATTTTAAAGTATTTTCCAGGTGGTGTTAACCAGGCTCTTCTTCACTTAGGGTTAGTGTGTGGCATGTGTTAATTTTAATTTTTAAACCCAGACGTTTTGAGAGTAAAAGAAAAAGTGTGTTGTGTAACTGAAAATAAATCTGCAGAGAATAGTAAATAAGGCTGAAATAACAGGGAATTAACAGCTAACAATGCATCGATCTAACCCAAGAAGGCGGGTCTCTCAAAACTAGTCTAAAAGAAGGAAAAAATCTAATCAAAACACACTTAAAAGAGGCCAATATATCTAAGGTTGGGAGGGATAGGAATCTAAAGGATAAATCTGCTAAAAAGAGGTGCAGAAAAATAGCAAAGAGGCAGAGGCAAGGTTGCTGCAACAAAGGGGGGAATTAGCTAAAGGCAGAAGGGACAAGGAGGTGATCCTAGAGGAAAACCCAAACAAAACTATATGAGGTGATTTGAAAGGGAGAAGAGCTGATCTGAAAGGGATCTCAAAAGGAGGTATCAGATCTGAAAAGAAGAAGGCTGAAACTCTGAAAATGCAGACGTCTGAAACAGCTAAAAACTCTTCCACAAAAAGTGGAGGGTACTAAAGCCCTAGGGGGAAAAATTCCCACTTAGTTTAGTAAAACAGACCAGAAATGGGTCTAAACATACGGAGACAGAGGCTTGAAAACCCTGACAGAAGCTTCAGACAAACCCAGAAAAATTGCTGGAAAAGTGCAGAAAAAAGTGTAGGTCGCAGATTCTGACCTGTTTTCAGTCCAGGTCACAGTTTTGGGGCAGAAAAGTTCGTCCTCTAGGCCAGGTCATAGGTTTTGGGCCAATAAGTGAGACCTACAAATCTGGGTCTCTCGGCGGCAGATTTCAAAAAAATTTGTCGTCTTAGCTGCGGCTGATGTCTGTCACCTGCGCAATAGGGCCAGAAACACACGGAAGTTAAAAATTTTAATGTTTGAGGGTTTTTGAGGTGAAAAACACCGTAAAAATGGGAAAACAAAAAATTGAAGAGAAACCCTAGGGTTTGAAATAGCTGGATATGCAGGAATATATAAAATAACAGCGGTCGCAAAAGAAAACCTATGTGGAGTCGCCAATTGTTAGTATAAATCTTTCGTCAGAAAAATACCACTTTAGCTACGCATAAAAAATAGCCCTAACATCAATTATGGCTGCCAATATATTTAAATATGTAGTTATTTGATCCAAATAAAGCTGCACAAATCCAGATCTATGCATAAAAAGACATTAAGCAGTGAAAATGAAATGTTGCTCCATGCATCCAATAGATAAGACAAGAACAATATGTTTGAAAAAAATTTTATATTAAAAAGGGGCACCTAAGAGGAAAACAAGAAAGGTGTTTCCAATTCTCCTTAATGGGATGGGTTCTTGAAAGTCCTCAGCATTTCAGATCTAAAATTTCTCTCTCTTGTTGGTGTAGAAAACCCAGACAAACATAGAACTCAAAGGGAGCTCACAAAGCAAATAATGGAGAATGTGACAATGATAATGGCTCAAAGTTAGACCAAGATTATAGATCCACAGTGATCTAATATGCAATGAAAGGTGACAAATGAATGGGAAAACCCTTCTATTTATAACAAAATATTAGGGCAGTCTAGAACTTGGTGCATGAATAAAATATTATTAACCAAATTCTAGAACCACCTTTTAGGAATATTTTATTATATTTGTTGGAGGGGAAAGGATTTTTGACTCAAGTCAATTCCTTTATTTATAAATAATAAATAAATAATTTATTTATTTATTATTTTAAGGAAATGGTAGAAATATAATAATTATTTATTTAATTATTTATAAATGATTTAGTCAAATTTAACTAGGAATATTGTTTAAATAAGGATTAAATAACTTATTCCTCGGAAATAATCAAATAAATAAGGATTTAATTAATTGATTTCCTTGTCTTGGGTTAAATATGACCAGGAATAATAATTAAATTGATGTTTAACTAATTATTCCTTGAGGAAATATAGACAAATATAGATTTTTTTATTATTTCATTTTGGGGTTTCCTGTTTAGACCATAAACAACTTAATAAAGGTGTTTTACTAAGTTATTTCACATAGTGAAAGCAATTTTACTTAGGGTAAAATTGGTCTTATGTGGTGTACTTGGGTCCATCTAATGATAATAGGTTAGATGACCAAAAAATGGTGTAACACCAATTATCATCTCCTCCATCAACACCTCCCTTAAATCCCAGTAATACAAACACTATTGTGAATCCACCCAAAGTTATGGCCACCAGGTATGCACCCCTGGTTTTACCTCAGGTTCTCAATGACATGCCTGCTGATTATCAAAGTAAAATTCCCATCTTTGATGCCACTCAAAGCATCACAACCCAGAAGCATGTTGATAAGATGAATGACTTTTTTGATCTACATGAAGTGGAAGCAGAGAATGTAACTACCAGGTTGTTTGTTCAGAGCTTTCGAGGTGAAGTTAGGAAATGGTTCAGAGCCTTACCAGCAAGCTCAATTCACACTTTGCAGGAGTTTCACACTCCGTTCTTGGACCGGTGAGAGGTAAAAAAGAACCCACTCCAAATTCTATCTAAGTATGAAAATATTAAGAGAAATGTGGGTGAAACTATGCAGGACTATTGTTTAAGATTCAATGTTGTATATAATGCTATTCCCGCTAGCCTGAAACCTTGTGTGGGATTAGCATTACTGAAGTTTCCAGATGGATTTGATGATGATATGGCATATCAGCTGCGTGAAAGAGATCCATCTTCACTTGAAGACATGCAGAAGATAGCAGTGAGCATTGAAGCTAATCTGCTGGCTAAAAGAGCACGAGCTAGAGCTGAGAAAATAGTCACAGTGAAAGAGGAGGCCTCTCCTTCAGACAGAAAATTGGACACTCTAATCAGAATAGTAGAGAAGATGGTTGATAGATTGACCATTTCAGACAGACCCGAACCTCAAATAAGAAATCCGAATTTTAGAGGGCAGTAGCCCCAATTCAGAATAAAAAAGAGAGAGCAAAGAGCGCAGGACCAAGAAACGCCACCACAACAGCAGATTAAAACTCTATTGCAGCAGAACTACATGAAAGGGACAGATTCAGATGATGATGATCCTATTATTGAGGCCAATTAATTTTTCATAGCTGATGGTGCGCCCATTTTCCTCACAAAAGACGAAGAATACACAGTGGCGACTCTAGATGTTCAAAAGGATGAAAATTTCATTTTGGCCAATGACACAGTGTTGGAAGAAGAGTTTGATGACCACTAAAGAGGGTATATGAATGCTCTGTTAGCTCAGCAAAGGCAGTACTATTTAAGGAACAGAGACATTACAATCAGTCCCATTCAGAAAAGAAAAGAGCTCCAAATGAAGAACGATGCACAAAAGAAAGGAAAAGACTCGGCCGATCCCTCCTCCAGCAAAGCACCTATAGCTAATAGCACTGCAATTGAAAAGAATCAGCAAAGCATAGTAAAGAATCAAACAGAGAAGAAATACCCTCCTATTAAAGAGATAGAAAAAGCTCCTTCTTTTTAATTTAGAAAATGAAATTTCTAAGCTAAAAGTGTATATGCCCCTCATAGAGTTGGTGAAGAATAATGCGTATAAAATTCAGGTGTCTAAAGTCTTGCAAATAGACTCTATTTATGATATGGTTAATGTAGAATATGACTACCCTGAACTTATTTCTGGTCCAGCCACAGAAGAATCTGAAGAAAATGAAGTCCCTCCCTTTTACCTGAGTCTTAGAGTACATGAGTTTATCTTGCATAATGCTATGTTGGACTCTGGAGCCTCACATAATTTGAAGCCCAAAGCTGTCATGGAGAAGCTAGGCCTTGATATTACTCGAAAATACCATGATTTGTATTATTTTGACTCAAGTAGGGTCCATTGTATTGGTCTTATCAAAGACTTGGTAGTGTCTTTAGATCAAATTCCAGCAAAGAATGTCTTGATGGATGTAGTTGTTGCTAATGTCCCACCAAGGTTTGGAATGATTCTATCTAGGTCTTGGGGTGCAAAACTCAAGGGAACTACGCAACTTGACTTCTCTTACGCCACTATCCCTGTATTTGGCCAGTTGAGAAAGCTATATAGGGAAAATAAAATTAAATATATGATTACTAGCAAAGAGAACCTAGTAAACCATCCCATTAATGCTGTCCACACAGATTTAGAATCCTTCGTCTTGTATTCTGATGATGGTTTAAATGATGAGAATGTTCAGTTGGTACAAGTATATGAAATACCTGAGATTTCAGAGAATTTCAGGGAAGTCCTCAAACAGGAAAAATACAAAGTAGCAAGCACTTCAGAGCCTCCTTCCTGCCAGCAGCAAAAAGATAGTGAACAGCCAGAAATCAGCCAAGGAAAAGAAGATAAAGAAACAAAATTACAACACCTACAAGAAGAAGAAGAAGGCCTGTGGAGCATGGATTTTGATGGAGTTGTTGGTAAGGATGGAGCTAGTATTGGAATATGGATTAGGAGCCCTGTTTTTCAGCCTAAAAAGGTTCCCAGCAATGTTAGGGTATGTGCTTATAAGTTGGCTTTTGATTGCTCTAACAATGAAGTGGAGTATGAGGCTTTGATTGCAGGTCTCAAAATCTTGAAGAAGTTGAATGCAAAGAGGATTTCTATGTATGGTGACTCTGAGTTAATAATCAAACAGGTGAAAG
The DNA here is from genome assembly GCA_034641835.2 of Pinus albicaulis. Lineage (NCBI taxonomy): Eukaryota > Viridiplantae > Streptophyta > Pinopsida > Pinales > Pinaceae > Pinus > Pinus albicaulis. The sequence continues at coordinate 1,165,501,291 of CM076580.1, forward strand.
GAGAATACCAAGCAAAGCATCAAATATTGAGGGCATACAGAAATGCAGTCTTGGATATCTTGAAGACATTCCCTGAGTACACTTTGACAGCAGTACCTAGGATGCAGAATCTCATTGTCGATTCTCTTGCCACTACTGCCAACAACTTGAAGATTTCGATGAACTCCAGCAATAAGTTTGAGATCTATGTCAAACATAGGCCTGTTGTTCCGGACAATTTAAGGTATTGGCAAGTATTTTGGGATGATAATGAGATTAATGAATTTTTGCAGGGTGATGGAAAATTCAAAGAAACTCCAATAGAAGGTGAGTATGAGGTTGACGATCAGGATTTGGAAGCAAAATAGATGGATATATTGCAGCTAAGGGATAATGTAATTCCTAGAGGTCTCATACCTCTAGAGGAGCGTTTTGACCAGGATGACTTTGCAAAGAAGCCAAGCTTGGTGCCCACTGAGAAAGGAGTGGAAGATGTGAATCTTGGAACACCTGACAAGCCCAAGTTTGTGAAGCTGTCAAAGGAATTATCCCCTGAGGTAAAGGAGAAGTATGTTAAAATACTTTCTGAATTTTCTGACGTGTTTGCATGGGATTATTCAGATTTGAAAGTGTATGATAAGAACATAATCCAGCATACTATTCCTATCAAACCGGATCAAAAGCCATTGAGACAAAAGCTGAGAAGAATCAATCCGAAGCTACTGCCATCCATCGAAAAAGAGGTAAACAGGTTGTACAAAGCAAGTATCATAGTTCCCATTATATTTTCTGACTGGATTTCAAATTTAGTCCTGGTACGTAAGAAGACTGGAGAGATAAGATTATGTATAGATTTTCGGAATTTGAATAAGGAATCCTTAAAGGATAACTATCCAATTCTGAAAATGGACCATCTCCTGTAGAGAGTAGTTGGAATATCTAAGATGTCACTACTTGAAGGCTACTCAGGCTACAACCAGATCTTGGTGCATGAGAAAGACCAAGACAAAACTGCCTTCACAACACCCCGGGGAACCTTCCAGTATGCTAAAATGCCATTCGGACTGAAGACCGTTGGAGCTACTTTCCAGCGTGCAATGGACATTGCATTCGCAAATGAAAAAGATTTTTTTCTTGTTGTTTATTTGGATGATTTGATAGTGTTTTCAGGATCAGATGATGAGCATTTTCACCATTTGAGAGTTGTCTTTTAGCGTTGTAGAAAGTTTGGGATTTATCTCAATCCCAGGAAGAGTCTTTTTGACATGGATGAAGGCAAGCTTCTCGGGCATATCATCTCTAAAGATGGTATTTGCATCGATCCAGCTAGAGTGGAGGCAATTCAGCTCATAGATCTTCCATGAAACAAAAAGGAGATTCAGGCCTTTAATGGTAAGATGAAATTTTTGCACCAGTTTATACCTAATCTGGCTGAACATCTAAGAGAAATGACCAATATGTTGAAGAAGGATAGCACTGTTAAATGGAGTGAGGACGCTATCAAGTCATTCAATCTGGTAAATGTTTCTTTGTCCAATGCCCCAGTTTTGATCAGTCCTGATTATACTGAAGATTTTATCATATTTTAATTTGCATCGAAGCATACTATGGTTGTTGTTTTAATGCAAAAGAGAGATGAAGTAGAAAATCCAATTTCCTTTTTCAGTAGGACTATTAGAGATGCTGCTTTAAGGTATAATATTATTGAAAAACAACCATTGGCACTTATCAAGGCATTGAAGTATTTTAGGGTCTATATTTTTCATTCACATATTATAGCATATGTCCCTAATGCAGTAGTGAAGGATGTCTTGATGCAAACTGATCCAGAAGGTTGAAGAGGTAAATGGATAGTAGCTATGTTGGAGTACGATTTGGATATAAAGCCCACGAAGTTGATCAAAGGCCAAGGCTTCGCAAAATTGATGGCCCAATCAAATCTGTGCGCCCTGGATATAAACCTCATAACAACAGTCATAGAAGATGAAGATGAAGGTTTGCTGGTTCCTATTTCAGATACTTTTCTGTAGTCCCCATGGTATTCAGATATTGTTTATGTCATTCAGCATCTGTCACCTCTTACAGCCATGTCTAAGAGTAAAGGTAGATCTCTGAAGCTTAAATCTACGAAATATTGTATTTTAAAAAATGCTCTGTATTGGAAGGATCTAGAAGGTGTTCTGCTCAATTTTTTGGTTGAAGAATAAGCCCACAAGGTAGTGCATGATTTCCACAAAGGTGACTGTGGTGGTCAATTTTTTTGGAAGACTACAGCTAACAAGGTATTAAGAGCAGGGTATTATTGGCCCACGTTGTTTTCTGATTTATATAAAACAATGATGAATTGTCATGAATGCCAAATCTTACAAGGGACGAATAAATTGCTTCCAATTCCTTTGAAACCAGTTTAAGTGAACGCGCCCTTTCAGTAGTGGGAGTTTGATTTCATAGGAGAAATACATCCCGCATCCTCAGCACAACACCGATGGATATTGACAGGGACATATTACTTTACGAAATGGATCGAGGCCATCCCAACGAGGCAAGCCATTGACACGGTAATTATTCAATTCCTTGAATTGAATATTTTATCTCGTTTTGGCTGCCCATGTAAAGTTGTAACAAATAACGCAGCAGCGTTCGGATCCAAGAAGATGTTTGATTTCTGTGAAAAATATAATATCACGCTAGGCCATTCCAAAATGTATTATCCACAAGGAAACAGCCTGGCAGAGTCATTGAACAAATCGCTGATAAATATAATTAAGAAAATGATGAAGGAAAACAAAATAAATTGGCACCTAAAGCTCATCAACGAATTGTGGGCAGACAGAGTTAGCAATAAAAAATCAGTAGGTATGTCACCTTTTGAGCTGGTTTATGGAACTGATATTATCTTTCCTACATCTCTCATAGTTCCAGTTATGAAATTATTACAATAAACTGGTAGTGAAGATGATGACAGTCAGCGAAGGATCAATCATATGATCCACCTGTAGCAAACAAGAGAGGAAGTGGCACAGAACGTTGTTCAGTTGCAGGAGAAAACAAAGAAGATCTATGACCAGAAGACCAAAGCAGAAAATTTTCAACTGGATGATGTAGTGTTGAGATGGGATGCAAGGAATGAGGACAAAGGAAAGCACAGTAAGTTTGAAAAGCTAATGAAAGGACCATACAAAATTTCAGCATACAGGGGATAGAATGCCTTCTTGCTTTCAGAGATGGATGGCCAAGATTTCCCCGGGGGAGCTGTAAATGGTAGGCTTTTGAAGCACTACCATTGTTGAAGAAAATGGATCAAAATTTATATCATCATCATTGTATATACCATGTTGTTTTTTATCAGACTTCAAGTAAACATTAATTCAAGTTTGGGGCCCGAGGTGAAGGCTATAAAACTTGGATTATATGTGTATGGTTTGGTTTTATTTCAATTTTCAGTCTTAGTCTTCAGTCAGAGTCAGTCCGCATCATTTCAGTTTCTAGTGTTTTGACTCCATGCCCAATGGATAAGGCTACTTGGTCTACGATGTTCTTGGAACCTCCAAGAAGCTACCATCCCCATTGGAGCCAATGTTAGTGTCAGTCTAGTCATACTGCCTTCAGTAATCAAAATTGCTCTTTTTTATTTGCATATTAGGAGTCCCATACCAATAAATTTCACCATTCTGTTAGGTCATGGATTCATTGATGGTAGTGTTTTTTCATCATTTTTCCCTCATGTGAAACTTACTTATTATCCTCTCTATGGTCTTTATTCATGAGCTAATTTCACTTTTTGAGTCATGTCAGTAGGTCATATGATGGGTCTCATTAGTTTCTAGGGTCTCACCATGGTCAAATTATTGAGTCAAGTGTCAATAAATATCAGCAAGGTCATGAGGAAGTCAATAAACTCAAAGTCACAGCACCTGAGAAGATCGAAGAAATATTTTATTCAGTTTGATGTAATTTTCTCCTCAAAACCATGTTTTGAGGTGAAAACATGATATTTTTCCTTTATTATCATTCATTATGTAATTTTATGTCATCATATGTAATAAGTCACAATTCAGAAGTTGTTTTCTCCACAAAAGTCATCACCCTGCCTTCAGAGAAGTTTTCTACAGCATGTTGAGCACCAAATCATCTTCCAAGCAGGTCCATCAGAAAGAGCCCAGAAAGAGCTTTCCAACAGTATATTACAATCTTAAAACTGACTTCTGGATTGAAATTTATGCTTAAGTGAAGTAAAAGTCCCCTATATCCTCAAATAATCCCTATTTCCCATTTTCCCTTAAACTTTGTGTTTAAAGTTTAATTTTTTCCTTATAAAATCCCTTTTTCCTCCCTCTGATTATAAAATCGCATTATAAAGTTATTTAAAACAAAAATTCGATTTACACATAACCACTTCCCCTCCATACCATTGAAATTTATAATAAAATCAAAGTTCGTATTATAAGTACCCCCCCCCACCGTTCCAAACCACTTCCCCACCATACTGTGATACTTTATAATAAAACTTTATAACAAAGTTTTATATTATCAAACCCCGCCGACCTTCCCATCGCAATCGAAACATTCCAAACGTATGTCCCGATTGGCCCTTTGCCAAACTTCCGATGCGATTACATCAAATGGCTCCCGATTGTTAACTCTCGATGACCAATGCCTGATGTATATTCCGACCGTTGATAAAATTGACGATCGGAAGGCCCGTATGCAATCGCTCCATAAAAATTGGCACCCTCGATCATCCCCCTCCGATTTACTCCTGCCGATGGCCCGCTCCCGATTATCCCACAGTCGTTGATCTCCCAGTCCAATCCGACGGCCCACAACCCATCGCGTGCATCTTATTGGAAATTTCATATGTATCACTTTATTATGCTCCCCTTCGATCTCTGATGCCAATTGGCCCTCTGGCCCACCACATTTATTCTACCCCATTCATAATACAAAACCCTTTCCCTTTGTATAAACCAAAGTTTTGTTTTATTTGTTTTATGCAAAGTATTTCCCCCACTCCCTTTCGCATTACCCATCGAGCCTTTCCCAATTTCATTGGCAAAGTTGTGTTATGTTCTACACCACCCTCTGATCCCTGATGCCAATTGATTTATGGGTCCTACGACATAATACTTCCGCCATTCATATAAAATCCCATTCGCCTTTGTTAAAACTAAAATTGTGTTTATTTCATATTACAAACGTTGTTCCCCAATCGCATCGGAAGTTTAGGTTTTTGTTTCAAATAACATTCTCCCCTTTCCCCGATCCTGATTGCGATGCTACCATCACAAACATGAATTGCAAGTGTTTTATTATAATATATTCCTCTTCTCCGTCCATTCCGATTGCGATTATAATATGGTCCCCACCTTATTTCCCTTCTCCTTTACCATTAAAAATTAATTTTTCCCTTCACTGAAAGCACAATTTCATTTCATTTTGTTTCAACAGAATTTTATGAAAATGTCAGTTTTCTCAAATAAACAACGGAAAGCAAAGCGAAAAGTCAAAAGGCCGAGAAACTTATATTAAAAACAACGATTGTTACAGCAACAACAAAATAAGAATCTGTTTTCGGATTGCCTATTTTTCCTTCATTCAGTATAACAGCGAATTTTCAAAGGGTCAAAATGTATTGTTGTTCCTTGTTTTAAGAGGCAAAACGTTGGTTCTCTTTGCCATATTCAGATTTTAGTTCTGAGCTGTTAGAACAGCTCCCTTTTTCTGTGGATCTATGTTCCCACATTTCATCTTATTTATTGTAGTTGTAAATCATTTTGAAAATCAGTCTGTAATTCAGCAGTAGGGAAATAGTGTGGAAGAACACTTTGCGCTCCATTGTACAGTTGACAGGGAATTAATAAGAGATGCAGCTCTGATTTGTGGGATCCATGTGGTATGAGATTTAGCATTTGTTTCTCTCCTTTGTTTCACATGTAAATTGTTATGTTTCACCTCTCATCCATAAAAATTTCCTTTTGAATGCTTTCAAGATAGAAAGGTAGAATCCATTTTATATGCTCTGCCTTGGGAAATCATTCATACTCTGTGTTTTTCTTTTTTTTGAAAGGGATCCATTTGTTGTACCCTTTTCAGCTCCTCACCAGTCTTTCCATCCCATCTTTATTAAAATTTAATTGCTAAATTTTCCAGCCTATCTTGCCCCATGAAATACCTTGTGTCCTGATTTAATTCCCCAGTTTCAAATGTCCCTTTTATATCCCACACATCCCCGAAAAATTCACTCATTTATTAAACCTTTTCCCATCATTTTACCTATCCTAATATCATATCATTATTGTTTTTTATTGAATATCTATCTTTCTGGAGAGAGCCCTCTCCTGTCCTTGTAGCGCTAGCTACAAGGTTGAGCGTGGTTTAGTTGTTACCCTGTTTTTCCCTTTCAACCTGGGGTTCAATTCAGGTGCTAACAGAGGCCATGGGACAAAAAGCATGTTTCCATTCACACTTTCCACCTTTGATTGATGTGGGCCATTTGGTTTTGCACACTTGGGAGGAGACATTGGATGGCATTTTTATTGTCGATTATCTTGATGCAGTGATGGAGGCCATTGATGGGAGGCCACAAGACGAGGAGGGGAGAAATTTTTCTCTCCATATACATTTTCTTGAGGACAAGCAAATATTTTGGAGGGCGCGATTGTAATGTTCCCAAATTTTAGCTTCAGAGCTAAATGGAGCATTAGAGTTAGCAGTATCTTTAACTGGTGAATAAATGGGTAGAAAAGCCCATAAGTCTCCCAAGAAGGAATAAAAAAACTTCAAGTGTGAAAGGAGACACTCATTTCAGCTTAATAAAACACCTCCATGTGTGAACAAGGATAATATCAGGTTGCTTCAGTCTAATTTGACTAAGTCAACAGCGCAGATGTGGAGGAGCAAGGATCAAGGAAGGAATAATGCAGTTTTGGAGGGAGATGAATCTCTTGATGTAAATGACATAATTGGGTGGGGCCAAGGGAAAGAAAAATCAAATTTTTATTAAGGAAGAGGATGGCAACATTATTCTTCATGTTTTATATTATTATTTTTTCTGCTCAGACTTTTTACTTCCTCTTGCTGTTTAGCAGGGTTGCTGTGTTATTTAGCACTGGGTGTTCCCGAGCGGGAATCCCACCTCTTTCCTTGAGGAGACTCTTGGGAGAGTTTTCATTCATTTTCCACATCAGGTTTTAATGCCAAGCTTCAACCTACTTCATCAGCATAGTTTATGCGGGTTATTGTGCAGTGTTTCAGGGTGCAGCGGTGGAAGGGATTGGAATCCCTCTTTCTAAGCTAGTTTGTCATTGGAGGAAGGTTTAATTCACTTGAGAGATCTATTTGGAGAGGTATATAGCTCATTTCAAACCTGTGGTATCAGGCCACACATTTCCCTAACATTCCCAGTGTTTTTCTAGCTAGGGAATGCGTTATTTTTGGAAGCAGCTTCAGTGGATGGTCTAGTGGCCTCGTTGCAGTGTTTTCTTGTGATTGAGAGGTTCATCCTTTCATGGGAGGAAGCCCTTGATGGATCTACATTAGATAAAATATATTTCAGCCTTATACACTCTTATTCTTTAGTGTTGTAGTGATTATTCAGTAATTTTCTGAAGATCACATTTGTATGCAATGTGTGTGACAAGAAACCCTTTCTAGGTTATCTTGTAACTGTAATAAGGAGACTAGATCTTAGTTTTTAAGCATGAATGTATAATATATGAGAAGATATATTTGTCTTCTTAATTTTAGAGTTGAAACCCTCTTAAAACTATGTTGTTCCTTTTATGCATAATTTCTAAGTAGCAGTGTCAGGGGCTTTTAGTGATTTTCAGCTACACTAGGTGTGGGAGGTCTGTTTACCTTATATTTCTAGAAATGTGTTTTTCTGTAAATGCATTGCTGAGCAGCAATTTTTGGAATATTTTATAATATTCCCAATACTTCTTATTTTCCCTATTTTGGGATAGTACAGTGGTATCAAAGCAGCAACCTTAGCTCAGCCTATGGATCTTAGGCCATTATACTTTCAGGAGAGATGGACAGAAAAGAGAAGGCTCCATTATGTGAAGGGAGTAGGGAAGAGAGGATTACAAAACTTATTCCAAGATCTATGCAGAGCTTTCAAGGAGAGATGAAGAAAATAAGAATGTAGATGGGATCTCCAGAGGATTTTGGATCTAGAGCTGAATCTAGATTTTCACATGGTGAGTGTGAGCATGCAGCTACACACCATGATGCACAGTGCAATAAAGTGCCCAGATCTATCTTGAGATGGATGAAAGGAGGGAGAATACCTAAGAGGGAAACTCTTAGTGAATTTTTGCAGGGGTATGAATCTCAAACTAAGAGGTTTATAGATCATACCAATTTCCAAGAGTATTGCAAGATCCAGGTGGAGAAGAGAAAGCAGCAGGATGTAGATATATTTCTTCTATCTACTTTTGAAGGTTCACCTACATGTTCAGCTAGAGATTGGGTGAAGGAGCTAGACTCCTATCGACAGCAACACCATATTTCTGAAGATGAAGCCATCAGAATTGCAGCGCTTCATCTTATATGTAAGGCCTATGCATGGTGGATTTTTGAATCTTGTTCTTTGAAAAATGCAAACACTTCCTCTTATGCAAGATTCATTGAAACATTGGTGGGAAGGTTTGATGGGAAACTTCCTAAGACACATGAACAAGAAAAAATTAAGAGAAAAAAAACCTTGCATGTGATGGAGGAGACTATAAAATTCATTCCACTTCAAAAAACCATGGGAGGAGCTAACATCTTGCATGATACCTTGCTAGAGGCAATATCCTTATTTCATATTCCTAAATAAGAGGACATGGGGATCTATTTTTCACAAAGGGATCAAATTGTTGAGAGGTTTCCCATACACATTAATGGAGGTGAGGGAAACATCACTGTCACATATAGAGCACATCTAGTACCTTATGCAGAGGAAGGAGGAGCACATGCTCCAACAGGAGGGATTCTTGTATCCTTGCAAGAAGTTCCCCAGGATCTCATACATGGAGGTCCAAGCACAATCAGTGAGCATTGTGATTGTGAAGCATTACAGATGGAAGGAGGAGGTAGGAAGGAAGAGCAGCATCACTTGATGAGAGGCACACACCCTTCTCTATTTCAGAAATATAACGAAAGGAAGAGGCAGACTAATTTTCACTTTGAGGGCAAGGGCAAGGTTTCCCAACCATATGTACAATCTACTCTTGACATTGATGTCTCACTACATGGGGGCATTCCACCTGGGAGGCCATTAGATCAAGAGTTGATGAAAGACATATTGTCTTTGGATTCACCACTATTTGATTTCAGAGAGGTGAAGAGTTTGGAGGAGAAATTTGGCATGGGGGATGTCAAAGAATCAAGAAGCAGCATGAGGAGAGCTTCACATGCCAGATCACCAGCACTATCTCTTGGGAGGATTGATCCATATTGGAGGTCTCAACTCTTGGTAGAGTAATCCAAGGATCTAGGTGCTTGCATGATTCTAGATGACCTTGATGGTGATGATAGATACATGGTGGAGGATATGGTCATCTATTCTCATGGCAGGGTCTTATTGACTAGAGCTTCTAAGCTCAATGAGGAGCTGCTATATGCAGCACATGAGGACTTCTTTTCCAGGCACTTTGATGCATATTTTTCCTTGGAAGAGGGGTTTATTTGGGAGGGAATCCAGTATGATATATTTCAGCATATGGAGAGATGCTTAGCCCAAATGGTGATAGAGAGGATTTCATAGCCACTTTCCTACTCATTCGGAGTGAGGGAGCATTTTCAGTTGAGCCATTTCAGCTCAAGGACCAAAGTACATGGTAGAGGAGGTATACATTTGCATTATGATTTTCCTTTCTTTAATTTATATGAGCAGCATGTTGTATTAAGGAGGATCAACCCTTATTATAATTTATATTATGATGTACTTGAGGCTAATTGTAGCATTGAGATTGGCTATCTTGTTGGTGGCTTGTGGGGGAAGCCACATAATTCTTGGTGTGCACCATTGACACCAAATTGTATATTCATGATTCCATCTTATGAGATGATTGTGGCAGCAAACAAGTGGCTAGGAAAGCACTTGTTATTTTTTGTTTTGATGCAGGAAAAGGATGCACTTCACTAGTTCCATTGGTGGAACTATGAACCACTCTCCGGTTGTCATATGGTAGCTTGTTTTTATTGCATTTTGCTTCCATTTACTGCTGATATTTTTATAGTCATGAGAAGAATTGTTTGGAGAGTGTTGGAGGTATCAGAGATTCCCATTGGGAGCATGATTCTCCCCACTTTACATGTTGTATATTTTAGGAGGAACCATGGGAAAACAATGATTTCCACATCACTATTTTTCCCTTCTTGTGGGAAGAGCCACTTGAAGAACTTGAGGAGGCACTTCATGGCTGAATTGTTTGATGGGGAAACTTGGGCCATTCTTGGAGGCCATGTTATTTCATCCCAAGGACAGAGGCAGCCCCATGTTTACCATAAATGGAGAGAGAATATATTTGGATGGCAGAATCCAATCTCTCCACGAAGCCCCAACACATTGTATAAAACCGGGGTTGATGATTCTTTTGATGAGCTACCTAGGATGGCTCCTTTCATTTGGATGATAGCATGGGTGAGGGAGTCATTCATTCACAATGTTTGTCATCACTCCTACTTTTTGGAGGCTATGGGACAGCAAGAAGGTTTCCATTCACACTTTCCACCTTTAATTGGTGTGGGTCATTTGGTTTTGCACACTTGGGAGGAGACATTGGATGGCAGTTTTATTGCAGATTATCTTGATGCAGTGATGGAGGCCATTGATGGGAGGCCACAAGAGGAGGAGGGGAGAAATTTTTCTCTCCCTATACATTTTTTTGGGGACAAGAAAACATTTTGGAGGGGAGGACTATAATGTTCCCAAATTTTAGCTTCAAAGCTAAATGGAACATTAGAGTTAGCAATATCTTTAACCGGTGAATAAATGGGTAGAAAATCCCATAAGTCTCCTAAGAAGGAATAAAAACACTTCAAGTGTGAAAGGAGACACTCCTTGAAGCTTAATAAAACACCTCCATGTGTGAATAGGGATAATATCAGGTTTCTTCAATCTACTTTGACTAAGTCAACAACGCAGATGTGGAGGAGCAGGGATCAAGGAAGGAATAACACCGTTTTGGAGGGAGATGAATCTCTTGATGTAAATGACCTAATTAGGTGGAGAAATGGGAAAGAAAACTCACATATTATTTAAGGAATAGGATGGCAGCATTATTCTTCATGTTTTAGATTATTATTTTTTCTGCTCAGACTTTTTGCTTCCTCTTGCTGTTTAGCAGGGTTGCTGTGCTATTTAGCACTAGGTGTTCCCAAGTGGGAATCCCACCTCTTTCCTTGAGGAGCATCTTGGGAGAGTTTGCATTCATTTCCCACATCAGGTTTTTAGGCCAAGCTTTAGCCTACTCCATCATCGCATTTTCTACAGGTTATTGTGCAGTGTTGTAGGGTGCAACGGTGGAAGGGAATGGAATCCCTCTTTCTGAGCTAGTTTCTCATCGGAGGAAGGTTTCCTTCACTTGAGAGATATGTTTGGAGAGGTATAGAGCTCATTTAAGACTTGTTTCATCAGGACAAACATTTTTCTAACATTCCCAGTGTTTTTCTAGCTAGGGAATGCGTTATTTTTGGAGGCAGCTTCAGTGGTTGGTCTAGTGGCTCCGTTGTAGTGTTTTCTTGTGATTGAGAGGTGCATCCTTTCATGGGAGAAAGCCCTTGATGGATATACATAGATCAGACATATTTCAGCCTTCTACACTCTTATTCTTCAGTCTTGCAGTGATTATTTAGTAATTTTTTGAAGATCACATTTGTGTGCAGAGTGTATGATAAGAAACCCTTTCCGGGTTATGTTGTAATTGTAATAAGGAGACTAGATCCCAATTTTTAAGCATGAATGTCTAATATATGAGAATATATATTTGTATTCTTAATTTTAGAGTTGAATCCCTCTTAGAACTACACTTTTCCTTTTATGCATAATTTCTGAGTAGCAGTGTCTGGGGTTTTTAGTGATTTTCAGCTACACTAGGTGTGGGAGGTCTGTTTACCTCACCTAGTTTTTTTTTTTTTTTTTTTCTAATCTCCTCTTCGAATTAGATGCTAGATGGGTATATATTGGATCCAAGTGATTATTTTCATTTTTATGGCTTACATTTCTGGAAATGCATTTTTCTGTGAATGCATTGCTGAGCAGTCCATTTTTGGAATATTTTAAGATATTCCCAATACTGCTTATTTTCCCTATTTTGGGATAATACACTCCACTACTCCATGATTTTAGTTCTAGGTCTATAATATCCACATACACACATTAAAAGTTGACTTTATTCATCTTTGAGGATTGTGGATCCCTACACCCTTTTATTTACTTAATTTATTGAGAAAATTAGGAACTCTAATATTCCAAATATGATTTGAAAATTTGGGAATATTACAGTCCCCCTCGTAAAAATGTTGCTTGTCATCGAGCAACTCCAAAAGTAGATGAAAAGCCATTTATTCCCCTCCAAATGGCATACACATAAGGAAGGCTTCCTCCATTTGTTGCAATGTGTTATGCATGTTTGGTTCCAAAGTTGTCTTTCAAAAATATATAGAGTGACCTCCAACTGCATGGTTAGATGTCCTCCTTCCACCATGAAGTACCAAGTGGCAACCATATGATGTCCAACATCATCATTAATACATGAGATACATAAAAAAAAGTGGCTCTTTCCATAAAGGAAAAGCTCCATCTCACAATACATCTCTCCATCCCATGCTTTATGAATTTGATTAAGCATTAACATGCTCTCATCCTTAGCCCTGTTGGCCTTGTTGGATCCAATCATCATTCCAAAATTATGAAGAAGAATAAAAGGATATATATGGGCAGACAAATATGTCAAACCATATTCTCTCAATATTAGCCACTGGAGTAAGGCTCTTTGCTACCATCCTCCATCTCCTCCATGTAAGATGGACAAGCCAAACTCCCCAAAAGAAACCAAAGCAACAAGATATCTTGCTGCTTTCTATCCTCCTCATGTGCATCATGGAGTAAAAAAATATTGATAGACATGTGGAATGTCACATCAGCCCAATATAAACAAACACCATCAATACACATCATGCGAGCATAATGCCAATTGTCACGCAATACAAAACACATAGACATAGGAGATGTCATGTTGTGGCCAAAATCTCTCAAGGGAAATGGAAATGAACATGCCTTCTTTTGCTGCATTCTATCATTGATACACAAGGCATGAACTAGAAAAAATTGAGCTGTTGGGTGGTAACCATACTCACCCAAGAGTAGCCAGTGCAACCATGCCTCCTTCTTCATTTCATAAATGTTTTTCAAGGCATGGATTAAAGAAATAGGAGCCTTTGGGTAGTGACAGAAATATCCCAAGGGCAGCCAACGTAACCAAGCTTGCTGTCCCATGTCATATACCTGCAAGTGGTCATGCAACCCCTTGCTTATCATCCTCACCCACTCATCCCAATGTGGACGATGACTGATGTAATGCATAATCATGGTATCGTCCCTTTGTAGAATACCATCCTCCCAAAACTGATGAAGAACCTTGCACTTCATGAAATGTTGAAGTGAACCTCCAATGAGATCTCTCAAGGAGATTCTCTTTTCACCAAAGGCCCTCCAAAACCAATGAAGTTTTGGATCTGCTCTAGGTAGAAGTTTCTCTTTGAGTAGTGCGATGCTCATTGAGAAAGTCTCATCTAGAAAGGAGAAAATATTCCTCATCTCAAGATGTCTACCATCTACCATATTTGCCTCCATTCCTTCATGAGTGAAGCTACCTTCAGAATGCTCCAAGAATGATGGGCCCTCTTCATTTTCACAGCTACTAAGTGACAACGATGTAGATCTGCATGGTAATACATGTGTTGTCTCAAGGAAAGGCACAATACCAATCTCATAACTAGTTATTGTACTTAGGATCATGGTCATCCTATTTTCTGAAACTCTACGCTTCAACTCAAAGGGTTGAATGTAGTTCAAAAATGATGAACTAGGATAGTTATTAATCTCCTCCTTGATTAGATCAAGCGTCCTCTACACTGTGAAATGTTGCTGCTTCAAATCAACAATTTTTTCTAACTCTTGTTTATGCATTGAACCTGATGGCATGTCCTCACAAGTTTCAATAAGATCTAATGAAACAATATGTGATGAAAGTTCATGCATACCTTGGATCAACTGATGTGTGGGAACCTCTTTCTAGAATACAAGAGTTCCTCCAACCTAGAAAATAGTGTCTCCAACTGCTGGTAAGAGTGATGGCTGCTCTTCTCCAAGTGTACCAGTGCTGGAATCTTCCTCCTCTTTCTCATGCATCTCCTGAATCATGCATGAGACTCTATGTGTCAATATCTCAAGACTATCTTGAAAAGTTTCAAGTGTCTCTTCTCTAGATGCAAGTACTTCTGCAGCTGGTGGTGAATGTAGTGACTTCTTGTCTAGAGTGACATGATTGACATCCTCCTTTGTTTCCTTAGGAAATGTCTCTTTATGGAACATCTCTGTTTTCTTTACATAAAACTTGTTTCTCAACTTGTGAAAGAAATCTGAATACTTAGTCACCTTTGCATGCTCTATGTGACCAAACCACTAATCATTGGCTTCACCTAAAAGATGAAGTGCTGCAATTTGGATAGCCTCTTTTTCAGCTACAGGATGTAGCCTGAAAAATGCATCTAACTCTTTCTTCCAAGCCTAAACAATGCTTGAGGAAGATCCATCAAATGTATGCAAATAGAATCTATTGTGCCTCTTCCTTCTATTGCTGCTATAGTATCCTCTTTCTTCTTTGATTTGGAAGAATTATTGGAGAGTTAGATTCTCTTTGAATGCTCTAGACTATTATTTTTACTCTTCAAGATACACACTGAGAGTCTCATGAGTCTCAGGTTTCTTTCTTTCTTCATTGTTATACCCTTCACCTTCTCCAATGAAAGTGGGCATAGTGGATCTATGAGGAGATATATGATTCTCCAGTTTTCTTCTTTGCTGATAGGAAGTGCTTTGTTCTTCCTCATCAAATATTCTTCTTGGATCTTCTTTCTGCCTTTCCTTATTTATTTGATTGACCTCCTTGGAGAGATCTTGTATGGATCTAAAGGAAAGAGTGGAATAATTATCCTTCTTCATGATATATCTCATCTATCTTCTTCTTCTTTTGATGAAAAAAATGAAGTGTCCACAAGATGAGCTGAAGATCATGCTTTAATACCACTGTAATATCCCAAAAGGGAGAATGCAGTAATACTGAAACACAATATAGGAACTGCAGTAAAGTAAACAATAAATCTAAATACACTTCAGAATTCACAGAAATAGCTAAGCCATTTTATTATATTGGAGGTGAAAAAGCAAGTACAACAGTGCTCAAAATATGAGACACTCAAAACATAAGTGTGGCCTAGAATGACCCTGCAAGTATTTCCCAAGAGGGACTTCGTAAATGTTGAATTTCTGGAAGGTAGACTGCATTATCCCTGCTGCAACTATTGGGACTGAAACTGCCTGAAAGATGGAAAGTAAAATCTAGGTAAAATGGGAGCTCTGATGATGCTGAAATTGTATATATGGGCTCAATGATGGATTCCCAAGATAACCCAGAAGGGGTTTCTCAGATCTGTAAGTCTAAGAAAATTACCATCTTAGGGATTCACATATATGCTACTGAGAATGTAGATCTCAAGCTAGATCTAATGATATAATGGCTGTAATGATGTACAATCAGATCTATGCAAGAAGGGCTAACCCTTTCACTAGATCCTTGGGCTAAAAGCTCAAGATCTAGCTCCTCCAATCTCCTCCACTGAAAATAGCTGCTAGATGAAGAACAACTTCAGAAAACTGTGTTGTATGAGAGGGAGGCTCAATAGCCTATGGCTAGATGTGTCAATTCAACTTCTGAATAATGGAAACAATAGATCCAATGTGAGGAGATGATCCCTCACAGGATTTATAGCTTAAATACTGGAAACTTCCTTCCTCCAATATATCTACAGGACTAGACTACGCAATCCTTTAAGGGGATGCTGCTGCATGGAGCTAAACCCAATGGCCTAAATGCCAGAAGTAGATCTGCTACTCTTGAAAGGCTGGATTTGAAGGAAAAGGTGGTGGGATGAATCCTCCACTAATTTCCTAGATGAATGCTATAATAAACCTCCTCAAGATGGCAACAATGTCTGATAAGGAATGAATAACAATCCTCTTTCGAGAGCTACTCAAAGAAAGAGGTGGGATTCCTGTTCGGGAACACCCTGTGCTAAACAACACTACAACTCTGCTAAACAACCCAATTTTGCATAGAAATGTCCTAAGACAAATCTAGATCTAAACAAATCAACAAATGAATAATCCAAATCATTCCTTCCATTTTGCCTTCACCTTCATTATATGCATGAGCCTTCCATAGCCTAGGCCCACTCCAAAAATGCATTGTACATGTGGGCATAGTCTCCATGTTTGACTGCGTTGTGGCTTCATGTCCTTCATCATGTTCACATGGGGTGATCACCCTCTCCATCATATGTGCATTAAATGCACCACTTCCTCCATTATCTCATCATAAGTTCTTCATGATATTCTTTGAATGCACTATGATCTCAGTTGACCTGATCAAGATCCTCATGATTTTATATTTAATATCCATGATCTTATTTGACTGTTTCATCCTCCATATTCTATCTCATAGATGAGACATGATCTCCATTAATGGAGCTGCTCCACTACTCCATGATTTTAGATCTGGATCTAGAATATCCACATACACACATTAAAAGTGAATTTTGTTCATCTTTGAGGTTTGTGGGTCCCTCCACCATTTTATTTACTTAATTTATTGAGAAAATCGGGAACTCTAATATTCCAAATATGATGTGAAAATTTGGGAATATTACACACCAGGTTGCCCCTGCAAAAGAGGTTGGCCCGATGGTTGCGGTGGACCATGTTGTCCCTGAAAACCAGGTTGACCCAGAGAAGAAATGTAGGGTTGTCCTTGTTGTACAAAAGCTTGGCCTTGCAAAACGTAATTAGGTTGTTGTTGTTGCACAAAATTTTGTCCCTGTGGTGGATACATTTTCATCCCAGGAACATAAGATGCTCTTGGTTGAAACTGAGGTTGACCAGATAGACCATAGGGTTATCCTTGTTGGACCGAAGGTTGCCCCTGTAAAGGTCGTCCTTGCGGACTGTATGGTTGTCCCTGAGGAAAAATGGTTTTTCCCTGCTGGACCAAAGGCTGTCCTTGTAAGGGTTTTCCTTATAGACACGAGGGTTGTGACTGCATTAATGGTCCTTGATGAGCAATGGTCTAGTAGGGATCAACCGGAGGAAGATAAACATCTTGGTTAGGATCTATTAGACGAAAATATACAGGATTACCATAGAAATCGTAGTGATGGGGAGGATTGACAGGAGCTTGGGGCTGCTGAGAACCTTGAGAGTTCTACTATTGGACAACCAAAAGATATCATAGAAAGTAAGGTCGCCAGTGATAGAAGTAGAAATCATATTTGTACTAGAAACAGTCATGGATTCCATAGCACGAGGTTGTGATCTACTCATGGTGGGTTTGAAAGGCCATGTGGGATTGAGAAAGATAGAACTACGAGTAGAAAAATATCCCGAAAAATGAGTCGTACTAACAACCGGTGTAGATGAAGCCACACAAATGGTAGGTTAGATTGGGACAGATGTAAGAGTGACCGACGAGCTAGGTGTCGAAGGCTAAATTCCTAATGTAGGAAGGACCGAACTCCTTGGAGGAGTCGATGTACTGGATTTTGATATGGACGCAACACTAGAAATAATCTGACTCAAAGTACGATAACCGGGTGGAAGAGACACCGATTGAGGAAAAGGTTGACTAGAGACACGAGGAAGATCTTCTGGGAAAAGTTGATATTCCCCTGTAGAAACATGATGTTCTTCACTACCGACAAGACTCGAAGAATCCATGTCTAACGAGGTCATAATATCATTGAGGAGACAATGAGGAATAGGAGGTAAAGCAGCGACTAAAACTGGTGATCCCGAGGTAAGAGGAGAGAATTCTTCCTCACTCCCTAAAACAGACCAAGAACCTTGGGGTGGCCAATTAAACTCAACCGACCCTTCAGGAGGAGACTGGGTAGTGAGAAGCAAGACTATCGGGAGGATAGGCTGTGAAAATGCAGTAGACCTAGTGGACTGAGGGGTTTCGAAAGAAACTTCAGGAAAATAACTACCACTAGGAGAAAGTGAAGAAGACGACGAAACTGGTGGTTTCACCACTGTGTGAATATTTTTATACAAGAAGTAAAATGAGATATTAAACTCAAGGGTTCAAGATCAAACTCTAAGGAAATACAAAAACAAGCCAATTAAAAAACTTTTAATGGGTATGTGATCGTAGGAAATTAATTTTACGACAATGAAATGGAACTTTGTTGTTTCATGTTTCAAGAGTCAAGAAAAAGGAAAAATATGACTCTATTCACTTTCAATATTAAACAAGCATGAAAGGACAATTACTCGATGATATATTCACTTTTTGAGGAGTCACGAAAATATCAAAATGATTAATTAGGTAATCTAAGCAAGAGGGTGTACCAAGTTTCCCTTAACTGCCATATACATCTTGGTGATCAAATGAAAGAGAAATGACCAAGGACTTGACATATGTGCAGTTAGTCTCCCCGAATGTTGTGTTCAGTGTACCACGGTTACAGGGCGACAGACTCAGCTTCCTATGGATAAAATATTTTAACCTATGCGGGTCTCCCTTTATATACGCGACGGTACGGGGAGCACAACCCATCGCGCGCATCGCATTGGAAATTTCATATGTATCACTTTATTATGCTCCCCTCCTATCTCTGATGCCAATTGGCCCTCTGGCCCACCACATTTATTCTGCCCCATTCATAATACAAAACCCTTTCCCTTTGTATAAACCAAAGTTTTGTTTTATTTGTTTTATACAAAGTATTTCCCCCACTCCCTTTCGCATTACCCATCGGGCCTTGCCCAATTGCATCGGCAAAGTTGTGTTATGTTCTACCCCACCCTCTGATCCCTGATGCCAATTGATTTATGGTTCCTACGACATAATACTTCCGCCATTCATATAAAATCCCATTCGCCTTTGTTAAAACTAAAATTGTGTTTATTTCATAATACAAACGTTGTTCCCCAATCGCATCGGAAGTTTTGGTTTTTGTTTCAAATAACATTCTCCCCATTCCCTGATCCCGATTGCGATGCTACCATTGCAAACATGAATTGAAAGTGTTTTATTATAATATATTCCTCTTCTCCGTCCATTTCGATTGCGATTATAATATGGTCCCCGCCTTATTTCCCTTCTCCTTTACCATTAAAAATTAATTTTTCCCTTCACCGAAAGCACAATTTCATTTCATTTTGTTTCAACAGAATTTTATGAAAATGTCAGTTTTCTCAAATAAACAACGGAAAGCAAAGCGAAAAGTCAAAAGGCCGAGAAACTTATATTAAAAACAACGATTGTTACAGCAACAGCAAAATAAGAATCTGTTTTCGGATTTCCTATTTTTCCTTCATTCAGTATAACAATGAATTTTCAAAGGGTCCAAATGTATTGTTGTTCCTTGTTTTAAGAGGCAAAACGTTGGTTCTCTTTTCCATATTCAGATTTTAGTTCTGAGCTGTTAGAACAGCTCCCTTTTTCTGTGGATCTATGTTCCCACATTTCATCTTATTTATTGTAGTTCTAAATGATTTTGAAAATCAGTCTGTAATTCAGCAGTAGGGAAATAGTGTGGAAGAACACTTTGCGCTCCATTGTACAGTTGACAGGGAATTAATAAGAGATGCAGCTCTGATTTGTGGGATCCATGTGGTATGATAGGTTGGGATAGATTATCCTACCTGTAGTCCAACATGATTGTCAGAGTTGTAGTAGTGGCTACCTCTTTATCTCTGTCCCGACAGGTCACGATCCTTCAGCAATGGTACTTGGATTCTTGCACAAAGATCAAAGGACAAAAGCATCATACAAGATAATGTTTGGATTCATAACTAACTAATCAGTCAAGGAAGATTAAACATATTGCATAAAATAAACCATATTAACACAAGATGGGAAGCAGACAATAGTTATGTATATATAAATGGAAAGAAAGAGATTACAATCGGAGCCTTGACGTCGCATCCTCCTTCAACAGGTTCAGTCGAAGCCTGTCTCGAAGGGTCGTTGGAGAATTGGGACGAGACGAGGACACAAGCCTAAGCTCTCTCTCAACAAAGGTCTCTTCCTCAACTTTATCTCACCAACAAAATGTTTAGCAATTCTCTTCAGCTATTCAGTTGTTTAGCTACAATCTTACGATCTGGTTTTCACCTCCTCATGATGAAAGATTGGTAGGCGTTCCAAGATTAACGATACCATAATAGACCTGTAACTAAACTGCTTCAGCTTGGTCTTCTTTCAATTTTTTAGTTGAAGTTTCATGTTGATTTTCACTACCTCTGCCCAATTGTAGAGATTTGGTGTCATGCAATCTACAACAAGAAGAAGTTGTGTATTTGTTGCTTCGTGTGGTGCTTACGAACTTGTAGCTCGTGTGATGGTGTGTAGAACTACCTTTAGTGCCAAGTCTAGAATAGTATGGATATCCACTATTCTGCTTCCTGATCCTTTCCTTACCCCTAGACACACCTTGTTGATCACCATACTCATGTTCTCCATTGTGGGCCGGGTGCTGGTCAGGATTGGTACTGCCCCCCTCCACGATAATCTTGTTATGAAATAAACGTCAGAAAATTCAATCTAGAGTTCTTGATCATGAATGATGAACTTTTCCTAATCAACGTATCAGACACTGATCAAGTATTGTGACAACTATAGTTGAGCTCTGAGGCATGGTGTCATGAATAATTTCTTGAGCCCACAATCTCTGAGAGCTTCCATGCATCTTTCGTTTTCCATGGCAAGTTCGTCTTCTTCACTGTACTCTCATTCTTTCCATTCAATCACCATTTTTCTGCTTCACACCTGCAAACACATTCATAAGAATTTCATTAGCCAAATTAAAAGTTTCTGATTATTATAAATGGGCCTATTTGCTTACATTTTTAAGCTTAAATGGTCATCCCAGTTGGCATGCCCCAGTTCAAAATTTTGGGCAATTGGCGCGAGTCCATGCCTGATACTCACGCCAACACCATGCCCTAATTTTTACAATTTCCCCCATAGATTTTTAAATTTGGGTTGCAGGTAATGAAATTATAATAAAAATGTAGGGAATGATGTTAGCTCTTACCTAGAACTAACGGAATCAAGATTGGTTTTCTAGATTTCCCGTTATCACCGCCACAAAATCATAGTGTAAAAAGGGTAACTATTGCTCCATAAGAGGTAAAAGTGAAAAGTAATTATTTTTTACCATTTTTGGTATTTTATAACTTTTAAAAACACTAATTGGGTTTTAAGACACATTTTTTCATTACTTCACTATGTCATTTCAAGAAATGGGTTTTACGTGCATCTCTTGTGCAGCGGCAGGTTTTTAATGTAATGACAATGAAGTAACGAGTTGTATTTTATACTTTATCAGACTCAATAAAAACAAGAAAAATTCACTGTCGGAGTCATCTTTCACCTTTTTTCTAACTCTCTAAAATTGAAAATATTTCCGAGACTCTTGTTGTTTTGAACTCATTAAATGGCTGTGAAACGATATCTAACCAATATACGTTTACCCCTTTTTCAGACTGGGATAGATTATTTACAAAAAAGGAATACCTTAGCCTATCGTGGCTAAGAGGTTCTCTCTGACATTGTTTTCTACCTTTTAGGATCTGAGGGATTATTTACAAAAAGGGACCTACTGGAGTTTTCTTTTCTACTTCTTTTCGAACTCTCTAAACATGAAAATATGGCAAGTTATTCCTTTGTCAAACTTGTTAAACCCCGATGACATCGGACATCATCCACATGAAGTTACTTGAGTTCCTCCTTCCTAGGGCTCATAAAATGTACTAGGATGGATTTGTCTAAAGGAAAAACTTACATCACAAGCAAATGCTATCCCCTTCTAGCTTATTTTTCAAAAATAATTTGGTTACTCGCCAGAAATGGTGGGGGAAAATGGAACCAATTTTCAGTTGTGTCGATAGTATGTTGCTCTTGAACATGACACTCATTTGCATTTGTGTCGGGTTGGGGACATCTCATTTCATCATTTTTTGGCTCCACGGGTTTGGGTAATTTGTTTTGACCTCTCATCCACTCTTTTCCATGTCATCATGGCCTCAGATCCCTTCATGTCAAACACTGCCAAATCCAGAGTCATGTCGCTAATATGTTCAAGAGAAGTTTGCCTTTGCTGTTTTCAACCTCCCTCTGATTCTTTGTTTAGTCCTAATTCACTATCATCATGTTCTTTTTTCTCGTGTTGATGATGTGGGAAACATCATCGCCCTCCTTTGACCAGGTTACTTCATGTCGACTTCAGCTCATTATCTAGGAAATTGACCTAGAGACTCCCTTTCGGTACCTTGGAGCTTACATTCCTCAATGACAAGTTCCTCGCATTTGATGATAGGTCCACATCATTGGCCTTCTATCGAATGATTTTGTGAGTGTTCGATGCCAGATCATTGTTCACATTCTATGGATTGTACATGTTGTACCTTGAGAGCCATTGTCATTATTGGTGGTTTCTCTCGTGCTTGTTAACAACCTTCATCATTGGCTGTTAATCAGGTGACTTTCTTGCATGTTCGAATTCATCTCACATATTCGCATGCTTGAATTTGTACTTTTTCAGGTTGATATGGAGTGCAAGACCTTGGATTTTGTCTGATAATATCTAGGCTACAGGATATTGTGGTTTATCATGAGTTATTTCATGACTCTTTTGATTGGATGGCTACGGCCATACCTGAGTCTATTTGTTGATCCTTACTGCTGGATGGCTGTGTCCATACCTCGAATCTCAGTTTTTATGTACTCTATTATGGATGGTTGTGCCCATGCCACATGTTCATGTTCAAGGATATCAGTTGTATTTGTACTTGCAGGTCTTCCAACAATGGTGTTTTTTTCAAACGTGTTCTCGTAAATCATTTTACCCCTCCCTCTCTCTCGGAACTCATGCTTTAGGGGGCATCTGTTACAAAGAATTTTTTCATCGTCCCTACAATCCACCATTTTTGTGACTAATAAGAAGTTTCATGCCTTGCAAATACCATCATTGCATCCCTTGCCATGATGACAACATTCCTTCTGTTGACAATTCCTTGAGCAGACCATTAGAAACACATGTTTTTTGGTTGGCACTGGTAGATCGTTATGCCCTCACACCAATGAGGAAGATTAACACAGGGCCACATGCCCATTGGCACTCTTTCCCAGTGAGCTACCCATGCCAAGCTATTTTTGGAATGTTTTTTAAATATAGAGGCGAATTTTCCATGCTAACAACTTCGTGGGCGAGTCATCTTGGGTGGTTCGACTGAATAACCACGACCACCCTCCTTTGGCCTCTTATTTCCACCTTTTGGGGAAACCTACCAAAGGATAAGGCCTCCCTTCCACCATTGTAGTGATCCCAACCTCCTCCTCTCCCTCTATAAATAAATCTATCTCCCATTGATACACTAGCTGAATAATTGTAGCGGAATAGCTGAAGATAATTGCTGAACATCTTGTTGGTGAGATAGAGTAGAAAGAGACCTTTATCAAGAGAGATCTTAGGCTTGTGTCCTCACCTCGTCCCAATTCCCTGATGATCCTTCGAGACCCGCTTTGACTGAACCTATTGAAGGAGGTTGCGACGTCAAGGCTCTGGTTGTAATCTCTTCCTTTTTATTTATATATACATGACTAATGTCTAGTTCCCATATTGTGTTAATATGGTTTATTTTATGAAATATGTTTAATATTTCTTGACTAATTAGATAATTATGAGTGTAATTATTTTCTTGTATGCTGCTTTTTTCCTTTGATCTTTGTGCAGGAGTATGAGTACCATTGTTGAAGGACCATGACCTATCGGGGCAGAGATCAAGACGCCGCCACTACTACAGCTGTGACAAGCGCGTTGGACTACATGTAGGAAAATATATCCCAAACTATTTTATTTGTTAACTAGGAACCTACACATTAGCCTGTCTCCTTTTTGCTAGACCCACTCTAGGGCTAGAGGGACCGTCTCTGTCCGCAAAGAGGATTTACCAATCTTACAGTTTGTCCTTTGGTCTTTCGAGATTGTTCTGACTACTATAAGCTTGTTCTTCTCAGTTGTTTCTCCATTGTCTCATTAGCGAAGTTAATAGCCCTAGGGTTTCTAGGTGTCTTTTGCTCACTCAGCCTTCTGATGGAAGTTCAAGTCTTTTTTATTTTCGTCAGTTCGATTCCCTGATCGATTTTGTTATTCTTTCTTGATCCCTCGTGTCTTTGGTTTTTTGAATGATCACTTCGATTTCCATTTAATTCTACATTTCGTCACTTCAAGCATAGATCACATTGCTCATTTGGGTCATTTTGAAAGCCTTCTATTTTTTTGAAAGAGTGCATCATTGGTTTGAGTACATTTTTATGTCTGTATTTATTTCTAATTATTCATTTTAAGATCTCTACATTCGCAGTGCTCCAAACTAGTGTTTTCTTTTATTTTTAATTTAATAGTGCATCGTGTGCTTCATTCATTTAAAAACAAAAAAATTGCATTCTTTCATTTGCATCGAAAATGAAAAGTTATTTTTCATAACTATCTCTTAGTGAACTAGGAAAGAGATTTTCGTTTCTTTCTTGGTTATATTAGATGCATTAGTGGAATTATTCCTGTGATTTCATTATTTTCTACTTTCTGGAATATCTCTATCCTTCTCTTAGTTATCATTCATCGAATGGAAAATGGTGTTCTTTGCATATAGCATGCATTCCGGAATTTGAGATCCCATTCAGTACAGCCTTGAAACTGAAACATTAGTTCAAGATCAACCTTAAAATTTATTCAATCAACCTAAGGAAGCATTCAAACCTAACGTACACATTTTAGAGTTCTATGCTAGTGACGTGTTTTGACGTTGTTAAACCTAGTAGCTTTCATTTTCCATCTGGCAGTAGATAGTGCTAGCATGAACTTGTGGTCCCCGTACCATCACGTATATAAAGGGAGACCTTCATAGGTTGCAATCCTTTATCCATAGGATGCTGAGTCTGCCACTCAGTAACTATGATACACCGAATATAGAATTTGGGGAGACTACCTACACGTACCTTAAGTCCTTGGTCATTTCTCTTTCATTTGATCACCAAGGTGTATATGGAAGTTCATGGAAACTTGGTACACCCTCTTTCTTAGATTTCCTGAGTAGTCATTTTGGTCTTTTCGTGACTCTCTAAAAAGTGAAAATATCATCGAGTGCTTGTCATTTTAAGTTCATTTCAACCTTAAAGTGATAGAGTCACCTTTTTCCTGTTTCTTGACTCTTAAAATATGAAACGACAGATTTTTGTTTCAGTGTATTAAAATATTAACTTCCCACAAAATATTCCTAGTTAAAGTTATCTTCCTTAGCATTTTTTTTACGGTTGTTTCCAATGGCAATATTTCCGGAGTTTACAAACCAATGAATCCCTTCCGAAGGGAATCCTAGTCCTTTTCCTACTTTTTGGAATGTTTGTGCTCCTTATATGGAAACATTGTCCCTTCCAGGGTTAACTGTTGTTTTTCTTGTGTGGTTATTCTCCACCTCTGTGGTCTCGAGTATTCTTCCCTCTGTACAACCATCTCCTCCACCTGAACAACATCATGTTTATTCTAAGGTGGACCTCTCCCCTTCTTCGCCTATTTCTTCATCCTCCTCTTCTACTTCACCTAGTGCCAGTATGGATTCTAGTAACCAGGTGGCTACGAAGAAGAAGAAGAAGACGAAAAAGAGGAAGTCAGATAAGAGAGAGGCCAACTCTGCAGATATTGCACCTAAGAAACATTCCATTCATAAACCATCAAACCTTCCACAGAAATTCAAATTCACTTGCATGATGTGCAAAGGTGACCACCTCCTTCGAGACTGCCCTGACATTCCCATGGTCCTTGAAGTATGGTCTATTGGTTATCTATCATTACCTTTGGCTTCTGGAAGTCATATTGGTGGCACTTCTTTGAAAAGCATTAATAAGAATCATAAGAAACAATGTAAGATTACCAATCCCTGTAATTTGTGTGAAGGGCATCATCCCATTCACATTTTTCCATACATGGATGAAGACACAAGAGTGTTGGACAACCCTACTATTTCCGCACCCTGCCATCCAATTGGTTACCAGAAGCTTTCCTCAATTCCTCCACTTGTTGATTCAACGATCAGTCAAGATTCATCCTTGGCCGATCCCATTCCCTTAGAAATTAAAATTCATGAATCCATTCCCGACCAACCATTGGTCATGGAATCGATCGATCTGATCCCACCCATGTTTCATCAAGTATTTTCCATCGAGAGTGGGTCTCATCCCCCTCATGTTCTTCTTGTTTCTTCTAATTCCTCAGACTTGGAGAAAGATCCTCCCGTCCCTGTGACTTAAGAGGTTTATCTTCCTTCTCCCATGCCTGTGGTCTAGGAGGATGCTCCTCTTGCTTTTGTAACACCATGGGATGACCAACATAGTTCAATGGCACCCCTTCCAAGTAGTTTGGTCGCTTCCCTTGGTTAGAGTCGTTTTGCAGGATACCATCTTCCTTCTTATGTTCCCTTTGAGATCACAGTATAGGCCTTCAATATGGTCGTACCTAGCATGATTATAAATGAAGGCGCGTCTGTTAGTATTCTATCTTCAACTACTTGGAAAGCTTTTGGTTCTCCACTACTTGTACCTATTACACATAATCTGTTGGCCTTTAACAGAGGAAATATTCAGCCATTAGGGATCCTTCCAAAGTTTCCTATTGCTTTGGGAGGGAAAATTGTCTATATAGATGTGATGGTTTTTACATCCCCCTTGGATTTCAAATTACTCTTGGGGTGCGATTATGCTTATGCCATGGGTGCACTTGTCTCCTCCCTCTTTCATGTGATCTATTTTTCGACACAAAGGTTGGATTGTGACCATTGGTCAACTTTTGTTCTTTGATCTGGAGGTGGCAGCTCACCCACCATCATCCTATCCAGGACTTTATATGTTTTTTGTATCTTCCCAACCACGGGTTAATTATGTGGCCACTTGTTATTTTCCCTCATCCAGTCATAGTGCCATCAAGTACCATATGTTGGGCCAAAATTGTAATCTACGGATAAATTACGCTTCCTTAGACAGGTGTTAGTCAATAACAATAGGTGAAAGACTATACTACCATTTCTCCTAACTCAGAATAGATACATAGAGAGGATTGGAGGCTTACTTATTTTAGTCGCTTCCAAATGGCTCCTTTGGTCGCTTCTACTACAACTTTAAATTCAAGAGGTTTGTTGGTTGAATGCTTTCTGCAAGAAAGAACACCGAAATAGAAGAAGATGTAATAATATAGATATCTATTCAAGCTAGTTAGCTAAATCAGTTAAGCATAAAATACATTCATCAACCTGGATCTTACAATATGGAAAATCAAAGTTAACATAAATGCATGTAGGGAAAAACAAGAAGTACTCTTTATTGATGATAGAAGGAGAGGTTACAACCTAGTGACTGATTTGAAGTGACCTTATAGAAAATTTACCAAGTCTCATCACAACATAAATCTCTCCAGCAGTAGCTCTACAAACCAAGCTCTCAATTGAAAATTCTCCATCATTTCTCTACTCAAATTCTTCCTTCTCAAACACTTAGATATGTGTTCAATTTTTAGATGAACTGTAGGTTGTTTTGCAATCAATAGCTTTCCAAAAATAGGCAAGACATGTTTCCATTCATGTATATGTCAAATGGACACTTGGATCCGAAGCTTGACACATGTGAACTCTTCTAGAAGGCACTGGCCAAGTGGAGATTCCGAAACAATGAGGATTTCGCTCCCAATGTGACCAAAACACCTTTGAATGTTAGGAAGTTCTTTGCAAAGAAGCCTTGCATGGGGCTACCTGCATATGCAACGCACATAGGCCCCTTAGAGCCTGCGTTGGTGAGCTCTCATATGCTATATAATAAGCTTCAAACCATGGAAATTTTTGCTTGATTTGTCTTGTTTTCTATCGTAGGGCATATAGCAACTGAGATGATAGGGAATGATAGACATTTGATCATCAGTCCTGAAGATGATGCCCAGTTAACCAGGTCATTGGGAATGGTGCCCAAATTGACCTATAACAATTTCCCCCTAAAGCATGAGATCCAAATAATAAGAACATTTGATTGAGATGCTTTACACTGTGATGAGCCTGGAAACAAAGCGGAATGATCCCCTGAATAAATATTACAATACATTACATCATGATATATCCTCTATTGATCATAATTTCTTAGGGTAGGCATTCCCATAGTCAGCACATAAAACAATCTAATAACATGTACATAATTCAGAAAGTCATCTACATTGGAATGTTGCCCAGATGCAGACACGCTTACAAATATAGGCCCATGTTTGGATGGCAATCTGTATGTAAGGTCATCGTACATATGATGTGTACAAAAATCCTGAAATCACAGCCCAGATGGATGAAACTAGATCAGGGGTCTTTTATCTCATTCACTCGATCATTCGGGTACAAGTCTAGCCATGCGAATATATGATTTGTCATCGAACATGGAAAGACATTGTTTGATTACCAACCAATAATATGAGTTCTTAACAAATGCAAGAGAATCACCATTAATTTCAATGGCCCTCAAGGTACTGCAGTACATTTTGTAAGGCGTGAATAGATGATTTGATGTCGAACGCCAAAGAAAATCTTTCGGTCAAAACTCTGAAAGAGAGGATCTTGTCGATGCTGTAACAAGCATCATGGTACTAGAATCTGATGTTTCTAAGTGAACTTCCTAGATATTGATTTTTTTTCGACAGGAAGTCACCTTATTGCAAAACAGAAGTTACTAATTTTGGAGACAAGGGTATGACTTGATATAGAAATTTTCAAGGATGACGGTCATGAAAATGAAGATTTACAAGTATTGCAGATGGATGAGTTATTTAATCACTGGATGACTTCTCTTGAACATATCGGTGACACTGTGATGATTTGGCAGCATTGAACCAAAACCGAAGTGAAGGTATGATGAACCATAGGTGTGAATGAACCGTCAAGATGATTACCCAACCGAAACAGTCATGGACATGGAGTGAAAGAAGTGTCATGTTCAAGAGCGACTTGCTACCAAAAAGAAACTTTACTTGGTTTTCCCAAATTTTCCCTGGTAATTTGTCGACCAGTATCTCTTTATTTTTTACCAAGCTTGAGGAGGATAACATTTTCTTGATCTATAACTCAACCCTTCGGGCGAATAAAGTATCGCTATTTAATAATTTGACGATTCTAGCGATGAATGAAACTCGATTATTGCCATGATCAACAAGCTCGTCGCTATTTTTTGTTTTAACGAGCTTAACGACAGTGATAGCCTGGTCCTTTTTCATTTTTAGAGAGTCTGAAAAAGAGGACGAAAGAGAACTCCAAAAGTACTTTTTTGAAAATTTGTCACTCAGATCCGAAAAAGTGTAAAATAATATTTGAGAGAACCTTTTTGGTCATCTTTAACCAAGGTATTCCTTTTTCATAAATAATCCATCTCAGTCCGGAAAAGGGTTATACTGATTAGATATCAATTCATTTACTTTAACAAGCTCAAAATGACAAGTGCTCGGCAATCTTTTCACATTATCAGAGTCTGAAAAAAGCTGAAAGAAGACTCCAGGGGTTCCTTTTTCACTGTTATCAAAACTCAAAAAAGTGATAAAAGTGCACTTCAAATCCTTTTTCGTTTTTAACAAAGCTCTAAAAATAAGGAGAACAAGTATGCTTTGTGGTCAAGTCTTTCTTTGAAATAAATCTGCACGACTAATATGTTCATCAGTTGTATTTCTTGTTCAGAAAAACATCAAATGGATTAAAAATACCTATTTCATGATAATAAAAATAATAAAACCATATTCATAGCAATAAATTTATCTTGCAATCAATTTAATGACTATATAAAGTAGTTTCACTATTCATTTTTACCATTCCATAGTTACCATTTGCATTTTGGAGCTTTGAACCTGATTTTTCCCCCAAAACTTCAGTCGTTGATTGCGGTCATTTCTCTGGACGGATTTCATCATCGTTTGATCCAAGCTAGTAGCATGAACCTCCTCTTTCTTTCAGTATTCATTTCATTACCATTTCTTGCAGCTTTTTAGGGTTTCGAGGCCACTAGGGTAAATTCTTCCAAAAATGAGGGCAACGCACCCTTGAACATCGAAACCTGTGTTGCATAGCAGGGACAGTGAAGGATACCTGCATATGTAATGCACTGTCTCAACTGAGGGAGTGTGTTGGGCGCAGTTCAAGTTTTTTATTTTCACGATGTGCTCAAAATTTGCCTAGTTTTTTGCAATGAATGGTATCTAATGGATCTTATAGTTTATTTTCAGGTCTCCATCAGATTATAATGATGATTACATGGAGAGAAAGAGAACATGAAGAACAATATATGATTTCCTTGAATGATCCAGGTACTATAAGATCTTTAAGAGATTGCGGGCTACTTAAGTACTTCAAATTGTCAGGAATGCGGCAAAAAATATAAATATTGGAGTTCTTAGTTCGAGCATGGGATTCAGCGATAGAGGCATTTCACATAAAAAATCAAGTGTTGTCCATAATAGTTGAGGATGTGTATTTTCTCATAGGTTTGTCGAGGAGAGGTTTTCCCATTTCTCTCACAGGGTCTACCACTGGAGGAGAGACAGTGAGGGATTATGTTATGCAGTATTGTTATCCAGGGTCAGAACCTAGAAAATATGGAAAAATAAACATCCAGGATGTTAGGGATTTGCCTTTGAGAACCATCCTTTTCACGATCGAAAAAATTGCTAGAACCGTTACACTCCATGTAGCAAACATATCGTATATACAGTATGCACTAGAGTGTGTAGAGCCAACAGTCTTCAACTGGTCTGAAGTTGTTCTATCTCAAATAAAGGAACAACTGAATAAATCAAATGGAGGAAGGAAGAAAATTTTAGCTATGGTTAAATCCTTATATCCTTCGTTTTGGAATGGATTCCACTGATGCAGTGACAACATGTAACATTGGATATATCTAGTCCTAGAGATCCTTGAATGCAAAGATGGGTAGAACTCATGGGTCGGCATGCAGGTCAATCGATTGTTGTGTTCTCGACTACATTCTTCTCCTAGTTCTGGTGATATATCATCTCCATCGATGATTACGCATACGCAGGCGTCGACTTCCAAGGAGATCCAAATCTAGATTTACCAGACAACACTCAGTGGGGTGCAATGGGTAAGAATTATTTGACCATGTTTTTTTTTAAATTTTTCTAAGGTTTATACAATGTTTTTGTGTTTTGATTTCTTTCCAATACTAAACTAAAAGTTTGATGTAATGCAGATATTTGTCGTGTTCAACCAGTAGAGGAACCAGAGCATGCGACAGATGCGCCAGCAGAGAGGGCTGTCGGGAGAGGAGTTCTTTAGGACCTTGATATGACTGAGACTTTAGCTGAGCTTAGCAGCACATAAAGGGATTGACCTTCAGGATTCTAGATTTCTGGCTCGAAGATTTACCCATGCGACTGCAGCGACACACAATTGGGGTTCCTAACCATTGGATGCGGTTGCTCTGTAGGATTGCTAGATCTATAGCATGTTACCATGAGCACCACTAGTTTACTTGTGATTTTTTTCATACATTTTGAGGTCAGATGACCGTGTCTTGGGCACAAATTTTTTAAGAACCTATAACTATCTATCTATGTGTTTTCAGAGTTTTTCCTATGTTTAATGCACAATCCTATTCAATGATGTGAATGTTTTCTTAACCTATGTCGCAAATGTCTATCTAAAACTTGATTAGATAATGAATCAGTTAAAGTGTTTATATTTTTGGAAATTTGTTTATATTTAATTAAATCAAAATGTCTTTCCAAAAGACAAACTCTTAGGAACAATCTAAGAAGTGTTGGATTTCTAACAGAATAAATACTAGTAAGTTGTAGTACCACAAGTTGTGAGTCTAACCTTATGATTATGTAGTTAATACCAAATGAAATGGAATCAGAGAGAAGTTCGATCAACGCACTATATTCATTGATATTATTCGTCTATCTACCGATACACATCCCTTGAAAACTCACTAACTCGCCATTCAGAGAGAAAATGGCCCACGCTGCAGAGGATAGATTTTCCGTACTACGACTAGCATCATAAAAATATCCAACAAATGGTTCCGAAGATTCAGACATCTACCATAAAATGTAAATCAGATTACTAACGTCAAGAAAACTCTAAAAAACAAATTAAGATAGTGAATGCAAATCAACAACATATAAAAAATATAATACAAAAAATTACTACACTCATGATTAAGCATAGTAACGTTTCAAATACAACCCACTTCTAGGCTGTGCCAAGGGAATTCCATTGTAATCAACTAACTCGTAGGCACCCTTAGAAAGAACTCTTTTGAAAATATAGGGGCCATG
Source organism: Pinus albicaulis (assembly GCA_034641835.2). NCBI lineage: Eukaryota > Viridiplantae > Streptophyta > Pinopsida > Pinales > Pinaceae > Pinus > Pinus albicaulis. The sequence continues at coordinate 1,165,533,967 of CM076580.1, forward strand.
CCATAATGGTTTGAATTTCCCTATACCTATTACATCAGCTTCTTGATCATAAAGAAGGACCAAGTCGCCCTCTGAGTAGATGCGAGGCTGGAAATTTTTGTCGTATTGCACCTTTATACGTCTCTTATGCGCTTCATTGGAAAATTGGGCTTCACGACACGTTTCATCTAGATGGATGAGGTTAAGGAGACACACTTCTTCTTCTACGGTGTCAGGTAACAAGTCTATCGCGAGTTTTAATGATGATATTTCACATTCGATTGGTAGGATAGCTTCCAGACCATACACCAATTGAAAAGGATTAAATATGGTTGCGTTTCTCACCGAGGTTCGATATGCCCAGAAGGAGGAGTACAGTATCAAGTGCCAATTCCTTTTATAGACTCCTATCATTCATTGAAGCATTCGTTTAAGAATTTTTTTAATAGCCTCAACTTGTCCATTTGATTGTGGATAGTAAGGAGTAGAATTATCATAAGAAAATCCTAACTTGGTTGTCAACTCAGACATCATATGGTTGCGAAAATGCTTCCCATGATCCATAACTATAGCTTTTGGGACCCCAAACCGTGCAATAACATGGTTAAAGAAAAACAATGCAGTTGTCTGTCCTATGTTCTTAAATGTAGGCATCACTTCGGCCCATTTGGAAAAATATTCGACTGCGACAATAATATAACCATGCCCCCGGACGAAGAAGGGTTATAGGTCATGAAGTCAATACCCCATTTCGTAAATGGTCCAGCAGAGACAACATGATGCATTGGCACTAGTGGTTTGCTGATTTTACAGTCATAAATATGGCATGCATGACAACTTCTGACTGCAAGGATACAATCTCGAAAAATAGTAGGCCAAAAGTAACCTGCGCGGAGTATCTTCTACGTGGTAATATGTCCACCATAAGCCCTAGCATGGAAATCATTTAGCACTTTTTCGGCCTCCTCATGAGTGAGGCACCTCCTTAAAATGGTATTGACACCACGACGATAAAGTGTATCATTGATGATCAGATAATATTTGGCTTGGTATCGAATATGTCGTTGATCGGAGCGAGAGGTATTAGGTAAAAAATTTTGGGTTTGGAGATAAATGATGAAATCTCCATACTAGGAATCAGATGATCCAATTAGAAATAGAGACTCGTATGCAATAGATGGTTTCGACGTAGTTGCATTACTATCAGAGGGAAGGTAAAAAAGAAGCTCATCCAAAACTAAAGACTTCTTTGACTTGGATTTTACGAATTCCAAATCAACTTCCTACAAAATGACAATCCATTTTGAATATTTTACCCCCAGAAATTGACGTGATAATATGTAAGTCATGGGGTTGCAATTTGAAACTATTGTTGTTTTTCAGAACAAGATATAATGGCGAAATATTTGGACAGCTTGAACGGCTTCCAAGGCAATATTTTCAACATACGAGTACTTAACTTCTGTATCATTGATATAACAACTCAAATAATAGATCGGATGTTCAATTTCATCTTCTACTTGGACCAAAACCATAGAAATGGTCGTTTCATCCACGACGATATATAGGAAATAATCATTTTAATAATTTGGAGGATACATTAATGACGCTCGGACAAGATGGTCCTTGATAGCATCAAAAGAAACTTGCACAACTTGCTCCCAATGGAAGGGAACCCCCTTTTTCAATAATCAATTAAATCCTTTAGCCATTTCGGCGAAGTTTGGTATGAACCTTCTCAGGAAGTTAGCCTTTCCTTGAAGTTTCTGTATCTGAAGTAAGTTGGATGGTGCAGGCAAATCAAGAAGGGCTTGTACCTTTAGTAGGTCTATTTGAATTCCTTCTTTTGAGACTATGAATTTGAGCAATCGACCAGAACCAACACAAAACACACATTTGTGCGGATTGAGGCATATCTTGTAGTGTTGACAGCGTAAGAAAATGGCTCTAAAATGCATCGGGTGATCAGTATGATTTCGTGAATGCGCTGGTAAATCATCTAGATATGGTTGAAAAATGTGCTTGATGTCGTTGAAAGCATAATCCATTTCTCTCTGAAAATTTGTGCCAGTGTTCTTTAAACCAAACGGGAGTTTCCTATATGCGAATGTGCCCCAAGGACAGATGAATGTTGTCTTATGTTGGTCATCTAGGTAGATATTGATTTAATTGTAACTGAAAATCCATCCATAAAGGAGAAAATCTCGCATCCAGCACAATCGTCGATAATCTGGTCGATAAAGGGAGTGGGATAGTTGTGTTTTGGACAAGCCTGATTGACATCGCAATAATCGACGCACACTCTAATGGTTCCTTGTTTTTTCATAACAGGAAAGATATTGGAAACCCACTCAGTTAGCGGAATAGGGTAAATGAAACCAGCACGCAAAATTTTTTCAACTTCTACTTTGATGGTAGTGGCTTTCTTCAAATGAACAAGACGAAGCCATTGACACACTGATTTGACATCAGGATACATATTAATTGTGTGTTCAACTATACTAGTATATACGTATGGAATTTCCTCATAAGACCAAGCGAATACATCACAAAATTCACGAAAAAGAGAGCGATATGAATCAAGTTCTGATGGAGTAAAAGATACACTGACATGAATATTTTCTACAACGCCAAGTTTAGTCAAAATATCGATAGAAATCGTTTCTTCAATATTTGATAAATTTCGCTCAGATTCAATTGCATTAATCGGAAAATAATTCGAAAAGAAAGTTTGAATGGATGGGTGATACATTTCACTAAGATTATTTTCTTCATAATTTGGAAGATGGGAATGATGATGATAATTTTCCCATGGTTCTCCTTATACCATCATAGTTTCCAAAATATTTTCATCTATCAAAAATTTTGAGGAAAATGGATTAGATGGAGTTCCAAAATCTAATGAACGATCAACCCAAACACTCGGCGATGCTGATTTCGGATTTTCCGCCCAAGCGAAATAGATTGATTGCTATTGTATCTCAATAGGGTTGAGCGGTAAAACATCATCCAACGTAGAAATATGAGAATCACCCCTACTCTTCCTTAATCCAGATAGAGTGGAAGATATCATGTAGCAGGTCTCTATGCTTACAATTTCTGCCGATGTCGCGGGTTGCGGTAATGCAAAGGTTCCCATAAGAGTGGAATCCTTTAAGAGTCCTACACCAATATTCTAGATTTATAGTTGGGGTAAGTGAATATACAGAACACTTCTAGTTACCTGCGAAGCGGAGGAAAAAAAGGATAATTTATTAATGACTATGATTGTACCTTTATGTGGAAAGGAAATCATTCTAAAGTATGTAGAAAAAATGGTAGTCATCGCATATACCCATGGTATTCCAAGTAAAATATTATATTCAAGGGGTCCATCAACAACCTCAACATTAATACTTACTATTTTTCCCCCTAATTCAACTTGCAGATTATTGATAATACCACAAGGTTTATATGTTCTTCCATCAAAAGCCTTCAACGTCATTGATGATTGCGATAATCGCAGCGAGCCAAGTGATTTCCAACAGTTTAGAGACATAATGCACGTAGATGCTCCCTCATCAATAATAGTGCGATGAACAAGGTGATTGAGAAAATTTACTTGGATGGAGAATGCCAATTCTTCTGGTAATTGCGGCACATAGCCCATATGATTAAATACGATAAGATTAGAATCAGTCAGATCAATTCCACCAATGGCCAAAAATAAATCTTTCTTCTGGGAGGGACAATTTTGTAACACCTCAAGAGCAGACATAACTGAAGGGGATCAAGCCAAATCTTCAACTATATTATAATTTTTTGCAGCTCCTTCTCGAGGCTTATATGTCGATTTATGAATTACTCCCTTCAGTGACTTAATCGTCAATTTAGGAATAACAGGAGGTGGTGCTGATTCATTAGATGGATTCGTTGTCGAGGTAGTAGGTTGATCAATGGCTGGACTACCATAGTATTTATTTCGCGTCGACACCAAAATATCTTGTGACGGGTTTGTGGTGGATAACATTAACACTTGGGAACTAGGAGCTGGATCCGTAGCAACCAAATTTGTGTCTGGATTTGGAAATGGGTCTGTCAACACAACTGATGCATGAGAAGTCTTGATGATTTTTGAGACTTCAGCATGGTGAGGAAAATCCCTAACAAAGTGTTCCTCGTTACAGATTATGCATGGATAACGAGGTTTCTGTGGTCCAGACGATTGATCAGATGATTGTTCCTACGGGTTAGAAGTTTTCTTTTTCTTTGATTTCCCCTTTTTCTTACCTCCTGGTTTCTTATCACTTTTGTCTTTGTCAAATGATGCGACATTAATTTCAGAAGTATGAGCAGGATCAAATGCAGTGGGATGGTGTGTGTTTGAAATGCCTATAAAGTCATCTTCGGCATGAGAGTCCTTTATTTGAGGAGGAACATTGAAATTAGATTGCGATGCATTTCGTATTTTCTCATAGAGCATGCTAGACTGAGTATAAATAAAGTATAAATATTGGGCAAGCACAATGACTTTCTCTTCTATGATGACACCACCTTTAGCTACATCCTCAGTTATAGATGGTAACAGGGACTTAATGAACCATTCAGCAAGGAGGTGATCAAGAACAAATGTCTTAACCATTCATTTATGGCGACACCACTCATGAATATGATCAGAAATGTGAGTAGAATTAGTCTATTTGAAGTTGGTCAAGAGTTCCGTTCCAGTTTCGTATCTGATCGGTAACTAGAAATGGGTCAAAAAGACAATAGCTAAGGCAGTGAAATTGTCGAAAGAAGCTCTAGGTAATTCAATGTACCATTTAGCTGTCGGACCTGTGAGCGTTCGCTGGAAAACACTTAATCGAACAGAATCATCATTTAGGGAATTTGATGAACACTATAAATGATAAGTCATAACATGAGTTGATGGATCTTCTCCAGGGTTTCCATTGAATTTAGGAATTTCAGAGGGTAATTTATGTGGTATCATCGGCCACCAAGGAGCATAATTGATAGGATCATTAGTTAACTAGTTTAAATCTATTAATTCCAAGGTTGCAACAAAAGGAAATTGTCGGTTAAGGTCAGGTTGAGCATAGCCAGGGTAAGATGGAATTTCTTGGGCAACAGGTCCTTGAGCACTAGCATATGGGATTTGATGTTGGTAACCCAGATAGGGGTTGTTTTGTATAGAAAACGCTTGAGAATTCTGTTGACCAAAACCTAGATATGATACTTGTTGAAATGAAGTTTGAGGGATTTGTGCCTATGGCTATCAAGGATTCTGTCCACCAATGTTATAACCCAAATTAGTGTAAGTTGGATTCGGTTGATGTGTATAACCAGGTTGCATTTGTGACATCCCATAAAATGGTACACCAGCTTGTGAATAAATGATCCCTGATACAGGTTGTTGTAAATTAACCAAAGGATTGTGAGCCTGTTGACCAGACATGTGATGATATTGAGTCGAATAACTTGCCTGATAAGGTTGATGTACAATATTTTGATTATGTAGCTGGGGTATAAATGTATTAACAAGTAGTAATGAAGTGGGTGTAACAGGTTGAACGGGTTGATATGATTGTACAACCATTTGTGGTTGGATAGGCAGAGTGGGTTTCCATTGAAAAAAATTCATGTCAACATTATTTTTACTAAAATGTGACTAAGTACTATCATATTGGGTGACCATAGGTTGCCCCTAGAATAAGGAGGATAATAAGATGGAAAATATTGTTCCCCAAATGCTCGGAGTCTAGTTTATATGGTACTTAAAGGAATTGACCCATATGGACTGACTTGATATTTCCCTGATGATGGATGTAATGATTCAAGTCGTTTAGTACTGACTATAGGAATACCAGTTAAAACACCATATGATGACATTGGTAAAGACCATGGTCTTGAATATTGACCAGAGAAAGTGCCAAAGAATGATTTGTAGCCTGTTGGGATTGAAGGGCCACCATGAAAATATGACTCTGGTGAGGTTGTGAACATCGATGGAGTAGCGAGGGTAGGATCTGATGTAATTGGAACAGGAGACCCAACCGAAGATGTTGGTTCAGGCATGATTGTATGACCAAATGTATACTCTCCGAAATCAATGGGAGATTGAATGGAAATGGGATTAACAAAAGCAGATGGAAACAATTAAGGAAAAGACTGGTATAGGTAAATGTCTCCCCCAAAGTGGGTTTGACTTAACGGTGTATCAGGTTGTGGGATTTCTTCAATCATGATTAAACTAGGAGGAATAACATCACCATCAGGCCCAAAATATATTTCATACAATTGACTGTGTGATATAGGAGTTTCAGTGGCTACAAATATTTATGGAGTGACCAAGGTAGGAACAACTTCCGGTTGTTCAGGATTCATATTTTCTAGCAAATAAGAGATAGGATCTGAATCAATTTGTGATTGAACAACGTCGGGTCCAGGAGGTATGGTCTCAATGATTGAATGGATCATGACCACGGGTAGCTGTGAATACTCCATTTCGACAACAATAAAAAAATCGGGATGTGTGGAAACAGTTTGAGCTAACTCTGGTTTAAATGATGATGTTTCACCAGAGGTATGAATTGTACTTGATTCGACAGATCGTGATCGCCTTTGCCTCCCAGAAGTAACTTCCAGCAGTAAAGGTGGGTTTAAAGCTAATCTACACAAACGATGGGGGGTAGGATTGTGTTCTTCCATGATTACTAATTTATTTTATCCAAAAAAAATAAAAAATAAAAGAGGGTAATGCTAGGAAAAAGGGTTTACCAAGAAACTATGAACTACAAAATACCTCCTAGCGAACCAAGAAGTATGGGCAGGTAATCTCCCCTAATGTTGTGTTCGGTGTATCACAATTTTAGGGCAGCCGACTCGGTTCACTATGGATGGATAGCACCTAAAATTTGTCCTTCCAAATATACCTGAATGTACGTGGAGGCCCAAGTCCATATTAGCACTGTCTGATGCGAAACTGCAAAGTGAGAGAAACCCTTTATACTTATCATACTGTAACACCGCCCAATATACCCTAGAGTACATGGACGAGCTACGATATACTTACGTACGTGGAGTGAGGTATGACACTCGAAATTTATCACAGACAAGTTAACGACAGCTGCTATGTTTAATGACGCCGGAACACATCTATAGCCTAGACCTTCTAAATGTTATCGTTAATGTTCCAATGCGTTGTTAAGTAAATTAAGATTTATTTTATGTTGATCTTGCTTAACAATTTTCCTTTTAGGTTCACCACGATGATGTATATGAAATTCCTAAAATGCAGCTAAGAATGACAAACAAAATTTCACTTTCAGCTTTTTCAATGAAGAACCTAGCTACTAAGGTAAGAGAACGCCAGTTTTTTGGAAAGAGAGAAAATAATTTGTGAGCAAACAAATCAATGAACAAAAACAAAATCAATGGATCACAAAGTAAATGCAGATTTCCTAATGTTACTTTTGCAAAAACAAACAATCCTACATGCAAATGCAAGTTTTTTTTTTCAGTTTCCTTAATGTTATGAATGCAGAAAATAAACTAGGTTCACTAGATCAATAATCGAAATGATTTTTACTTTCGAGAAACGAAGAATACAAACAACAATTTCTCTTTTGAAGGAAAAATGAGGATTTGAACAACAATTTCTCCTATCAAGGAAATGAATATTTTACAAAAATTTCCTATTTCGAAAGCAAATGATTCTTAATGTGACCATAAAAAATAATTTGAAATCAACTTTTCAATGATAAAGAAAAAATTTTCTAAACAAACATTGAACAAATTTTCAACCAAAGGAGGAAGAACTATATAGAGACACTGGTCAATTAAGCATCAAAATTTTCAGAACACAGCAACAAACATAACTGAAGAAAGTTGCAAAGTCAGATTCAAGGGAATTTGGTCCCTTTCTGGAGCCAATGTAGTTTCCAAGGGGAGACAATGCTCTGCAACGCAAGCTTGGAAGGGAGACAGTGCTCTGCAAAGCATTGTGCCCTGACTAAGGGTGTATTGGGCGCATTAAGAAAGGAAACATACTACTTTTTGGCTCACTGTCTTTGCAAATTAAGGTCTGAAAAAGTCTAATCTTTATGTGTAACAACTACTGGGTGGATTTAGAAAGAAAATCAGAGACTAAAACACCTAAAACTAAGAGATATTCTCCCCAGTATGGTTGCTAGTTTGTTGGGCCAGAATTTCAATCTACGGATAAATTACGCTTCCCTAGACAGGTGTTAGTCTATAAAAACAGGTGAAAGACTATACTAACATTTCTCCTAAGTCAAAATAGATACACATAGAGGATTGGAGGCTTACTTGTTTCAGTCGCTTCCAAATGGCTCCTTTTGTCGCTTCTGCTACAGCTTCGAATTCAAGCGGTTCGTTGGCTAAATTCTTCCTGCAAGAAAGAACACTCAAACAAAATAATATGTAATAATATAGATATCTATTCAAGCTAGTTAGCTAAATCAGTTAAGCATAAACTACATTCATCAACCAAGATCTTACAATATGGAAAATCAAAGTTAACATAGATGCATGTAGGGAAAAACAAGAAGTACTCTTTATTGATGATAGAAGGAGAGGTTACAACCTAGTGACTGATTTGAAGTGACCTTCCAACAAAGTTCCCAAGTCTCATCATAGCATAAATCTCTCTAGCAGTAGCTTTACAAACCAAGCTCTCAATTGAAAATTCTCCAACATTTCTCTACTCAAATTATTCCTTCTCAAAAACTTAGATCTGTGTTCAATTTATAGATGAATTGTAGGTAGTTTTGCATTCAATAGCTTTCCAAAAATAGGCAAGACATGTTTCCATTCATGTAGATGTCAAATGGACACTTGGATCCTAATCTTGACACATGTGAAATCTTCTAGAAGGCACTGGCCAAGTGGAGATTCCGAAACAATGAGAATATCGCTCCCAATGTGACCAACGCACCTTTGGATGTCGGGAAGTGCTTTGCAGAGTAGCCTTGCATGGGGCTACCTGCATATGAAATACACTTAGGCCCCTTAGAGCCTGTGTTGGTGAGCTCTCATATGCTATATAATAAGCTTCAAACCATGGAAATTATTGTTTAATGAAACTCTTGATTGATTTGTCTTGTTTTCTGTCTTAGAGCATATAACAACTGAGATGATAGGGAATGATAGACCCTTGATCATCGGTCCTGGAGATGATGCCCAGTTAACCGAGTCACTGGAAATTGTCCCCAAATTGACCTATAACACCATCTACTAGGGGCATTGGATCATGATTTCCAATATGTTGTTCTCCCTTCAAGTGCGAACCTCTTGGAAGCCATTACCTCTTATTCTTCATAATGAAAGGTCGTCGGAGCAGAGTTCCTTTTCTTTTGTCAATCTCCTTAAAAAATGAAACAAGATTCTTTCAGAGCATGGTTCACTGTCTTGTGTCAAGCTCCTTAAGAAACAAAACAAGGTCCTCAGAGCACGGTTCGTTTTCTTGTGTCAAACTCCTTGAAAAATGAAACAAGGTCTTCAGAGTAGAGTTCGATTTATTTTGTCAAGCTCCTTAAATGAAACAAGGTGTCATGAGGATAGTTCTTTTACTATTTCAACTTCATTAAAAAATGAATTGGGTCTTGAGGATAGTTATTTTACTATGTCAACCTTGTTAAAAAATGAAACAAGTTCCCATTCAATTCGAGCCTTTGATCAGATCTCGTAAAATCCCAGTCGAGTCTTTCGCCTGATCTTGTAATTGAACATTCATTCCATCCACCTATTAGTAACCAGTAGTCTACTCCAGTGAATGTACTGAAGCTTGGGGGGCATGTACCTTGAATTGAGTCACCATGTTGGGGGCATGCAAACTTTTTTAAGAATACTTTATCTTTGTTCCAAGCTTGTGTAAAAATGAAACTAACTTCAAGAATAGTTTATCTCTATTTCAAGCTTGTATACAAATGAAACCATTCCCATTTTAACTCTCATGATTTCCACTTTATCAGCCTGTTTTGCTAGATTAACCTTGGTTTTCTCATTCTACCATCACCATTTGCTTGGCCTATCATACGCCTTGACTTGATTGTTTTACCCAACCCCAAGGAACTACTACAATGAGTGTTCTTGTTAGCTAGCCTCTTGACCTTTACTTGTTCTGAGTAGTTCCATCATAATCGTAAACAATTTCTACCCTTAATACCACTTGTTCCTTTAGGTGGAGTCATCTTTAAGCTCCTTTATGACTATCTAAAATGGAAAATATTTCTGAGACTCTTGTTATTTTGAACTCGTTAAATGGATGTGAAATGATATCTACCCAGTATAAGTTTACCCCTTTTTTCGGATGGGATAGTCTATTTTACGAAAAAGGAATACCTTAGCCAATCACGACTAAGAGGTTCGCTCATAGTTTATTTTCTACATTTTCGGATATGAACGAATATTTATGAAAGGGGACCTACTGGAGTTTTATTTTCTACTTCTTTTCAATCTCTCTAAACATGGAAAGATGCTGAGTTCTTCCTTTGTCAGACTTGTTAAATCCCGACGACATCGGAAATCGTCACCCTGACGTACCCAAGTTCCTCCTTCCTAGGGCTCATAAAATTTACAACATAAGCATATGTTATCCCCTTCAAGATTTTTTTAAAAAAATAATTGGTGTACTCGCTAGAAATGGTGGGGGAACATGGAACTAGTTTTCAGTTGTGTCTGCAGTATGTCACTCTTGAACATGACACTCATTTGCATTCGTGTCAGGTTGGGGACATCTCATTTTGTCATTTTTTGCCTCCATGGGTTTGGGTAATATGTTTTGACCTCTCATCTACTCTTTGAAACGTCATCATGACATGAGATCCCTTGATGTCAAATACTTCCAAATCCAGATTCGTGTCACTGATATGTTCAAGAGAATTTTTCCTTTGCAGTTTTCAACCTCCCTCTAATCCTCTGTTTAGTCCCGATTCACAATCATCATGTTCCTCTGTCTCGTGTTGATGATGCGGGAAAAGTTATGGCCCTCCTTCGACTGGTTCACTTCATGTTGACTTCAACTCATTATCTAGGAAGTTTACCTAGAGAATCCCTTTTGGTACCTTGGAGCTTGCATGCCTCAATGGCAAGTTCTTCGCATTCGACGATAGGTCCACATCATTGGCCTTCGATTGAGTGATTTTTTAGGTGTTCAATTCCAAATCACTGTTCTCATTCCGTGCATTGTACCTTTTTTACCTTGAGAGCCATTGTCATTATTGGTGGTTTCTCTCGTGCTTGTTATTAGCCTTCATCATTGGCTACTAATCAAGTGACTTTCTTGCATGTTTGACTTTAGCTCACATATTCACATGCTTGAATTTGTACTTGTTCAGTTCAATATGGAGCGCAAGACCTTGGGTTTTTTATGATAAAATCTAGGTTATAGGATATTGTGGTTTATCATGACTTATTGCATGATTTTTTTGATTGGATGGGTTCGACCATACCTGAGTCTATTTTTTGATCCTTACTGCTGGATGGCTGCATCCATACCTCGGATCTCAGTTTTTATGTACTCTATTATGGATGGATGCACCCATGCCACATGTTCATGTATCAGAGATATTAGTTGTATTTGTACTTACAGGTCTTCCTGCAACGGTATTTTGTTCGAATTCATTCTTGTAAAGCATTTCACCCCTCCCTCTCTCTCAGACGTCATGCTTTAGGGTCATCTGTTACACAACATTTTGTCACCATCCATGAAATCCCCATCCCATGCATTGGAGGACCATTTCTGTGACTAATTAGAAGTGTCATGCCTTATGAAGACCATCATTACATCCCTTTCCATGAGGACAACGTTCCCTCTATTGACAATTCCTTGAGTAGACCATCAGAAACACATGTTTTTGGGTTGGCGCTGGTAGATCATTATTCTCTAACGCTAATGAGGAATATTAAAACTCGGCCCCAAACCCATTGGTGCTCTGTCCTAGTGAGCTACCTATGCCAAGATGTTTTTGGAATGTTTTTTAAATACAGAGGCGATGTTTCCATGCTAACAACTTTGTGGGTGAGTCAGCTTCGGTGGTTCGACTGAATAACCATGACCACCCTATTTTTTCCTCTTGTTTCCACCTTTTGGAGAAACCTCCCAAAGGATAAGGCCTCCCTTCCAACATTTTAGGGATCCCAACCTCCTCCTCTCCCTCTATAAATAAAGCTATCTCCCATTGATACACTAGCTGAAAAATGGTAGCTGAACAGCTGAATAGCTGGAGATAATTTCTAAAAACTTTGTTGGTGAGATAGAGCAAAGAAAGAGACCTTTGTTGAGAGAGAGCTTAGGCTTGTGTCCTCGCCTTGTCCCAATTCCCCGACGATCCTTTGAGACGCGCTTTGACTGAACCCGCTGAAGGAGGCTGCGATGTCAAGGCTACGGGTGTAATCTTTTTCTTTCCATTTATATATACATGAGTAATGTCTGGTTCCCATATTGTGTTAATATCATTTATTTTATGCAATATATTTAATATTCCTTGACTAATTAGCTAGTTATGAATGCAATCATTGTCTTCTATGCTACTTTTTGTCCTTTTATCTTTGTGTAGGAATCCGAGTACCATTGTTGAAGGACTACGACCTGTCAAGACAGAGCTCAAGAGGCCGCCATTTCCACAACTACGACAATCACGTTGGAATACATGTAGGAAAATCTATCCCAACCCATTTCATTCATTAACTAGGAACCTACACATTAGCTTTTTCCCTTGTTGCTAACCCCACTCTAGGGCTAGAGGGATCATCTCTATCCACAGAGAGGATTTACCTACACAAACAGAAATTACTCCACGAGAAGGTAAAGGTTGTCTTTTCTTGGCCTTCCAGGGCAATTTGTATTTGATTATAGCCACTGAACCCGTCCAGAAATGAAAACAACTTTTTCTCAGAAAGAGTATCCAGGACCTGGTTAATGAATGGTAAAGGGAAATGGCCATTTTGGGTGGCCTTGTTAAGCTCTCTATAGTCTACATAGACTCTCCACTTGCCATTAGTTTTTGGAACAATGACAAGTGGAGACACCCAATGACTGTCAGAAATTGGGTAGATGAAATTAGCATTAAGGATTTTCTATACTTCCTCTTTCACTATCTCCTTAAGTGTGGGATTCATTCGGTTTTGTGCTTGTCTAACTATTTTTCAGTCATATTTAAGGTAAATGTGGTGAGTGCATAGGCCAGGATGGATTCCTTTCATATCAGTATAGTCCCTTTTAAATTCCTTTTTATATTTCTGTAACAGATGTATCAGCAATATGTTTTGTTCAGCAGTCAAGTTAGGATTAATGTTTAAATATTTCCCACGCTCAATTTCAATAGGGCTGCTAGCATTATGCAGATTAGTTTTCAAATGTTCAATAATTGCATCATCTACCTCATCTTAAGGCAACAGAGAGTGAATTGCTAATAAAACCACTAATAATATCATCCTATGTTTCATCCTTAGAGTATTGTGTTTTTCCAAGTGTGAGGATAGGTAGGGAAAAATTAGATTCAGGTTCAAATTCCTCCCATCAGGGACTATTCAAATCCATATATGGTTTTTCTGGGGGGTAAAGGTTCAGGTTCTTAGTGGCCTGCTAATCTGAGATCACCATAGATCCAGATGTACATCCTACATATATGTCCGTAGTGGCTATCCATGGTCTTCCCAAGATTAAAGGATGACTCACCAGATTGGATTTGGTTTCTAAAATGAGAAAATCAGCAGTATAATTCCAAGAAGCTACAGTGATATCCACATATTCTATCATTCCTTCGAGCTTGACACAGGACCTATCTACTAATTAAAACACTGTGGGTGTAGGTCTAAGTCCATGAATTCCTAGGGAGATAAAGAGATCTTTGGTCATTACATTAATGGATGTCCCCAAATCAATCAAAGTATTAGTTATGGGCTAGTCATCAATATGGATAGTCACTGTAGGATTCCCTGGGTCATTATATTTAGTCAACAAAGGCTGATCACTCATAAGTTCAAACAAATACCCCATAACATGGATAATAACAGGGTATTTCGGTTTTCTTCCAGGCTTTTTGACACACAGATCTCTCACTTTTTTGGCATAGATAAGTACTTCCTTAACAGCTTGTAATAATGGCATCTTCACATACAAATTCTATAATTCCTTGAGGAACTCAAATTAAGTTTGTGAGGATGGCCCAATTTTAATTAATCATTGAGGGTATGGAGGATCATGAACCTTAACAGTTGAGTCAAATATCACAGATGCACTATCCCTGATCAGGTTGGTTGATGTAGAAATAGTAGGCCTTCCCGAGCTGGCTGCTACATGTGTAACAACAGGTGTTGTATCAGTTGTTACAGGTGTAATAGTTGTCTCAGAATTGACTATATCGTTTCTAGGTGACTCACATTCTTCCTCGATAATAATGGGAGTATGTCTAGGTTTGATTACTTTTCCTTCCTGAAGCTGAACCTCATTAAGCCCAATAGTAGTGATAAGATAAGTCTGAAAGGTAACTGGGACATCTATGCTTTGCGCTACCTTACTATTTGGATTGGGGATAGGTTGCATAGGTAATTGGGGTCAGACAAGAGGTGTAGGAGTTTGAAGAGGAGGCATTTGTAACTATTGCTTCATTGGTAGTGTAGGGGGTGCTGGACCTTGACCATTACCTCTCCAATTCTGGCCCCAAGGATGAGATTGCAATGGAGGATATTGCACTGGTGGAGGGGAAGGCTATTGGTTCCATGGTGAAGGAAATTGTGTTAAGGAAGGAGTAGGATAATGCCATGGAAACTGATGAATATTATAAACATTATTCCAAGGATTAAAAGAGGAAAAATATGGAGGCATACCTGTATGTTGTGGCTTCCATGGTATCTTTGATCCAATGAAGTAAGAATACTAGACATCCTCACTTGACTCTTGAAGTACAACTTTTAGTCCCAGCAGTTCAGGGCATTGACTAGTAGAATATGCCAACTCACAAATATTGCACAAGCCGACGCTATTCAATCCACATTCCCTTTCTAATTTTTTATTTTTACATCAAGGACATAATATCTCTAAGGCTACTTCATCTTTTTCTTGTGCTTTCTTAACTTGTACCATAGTGATATGGGTAGAGAGAGTGCTGAGGAGGCCGATTTTAAAATCCTAAAATAGATTCCAGATTTATGCTTTGGTTACTCCTCCACTTGTGGACTTCTGTATCTGAACTAAAGGGTACCAAACTGAACTTCTCCCCTTGACTGATCCTCCTAAACTCTAGAAATAGAGCTTCATTATTTATTAAAGCGGTTCTTGAGATATGTCTCCTTTTCCCAATAGATTAAAATGCTCCAGAAAATCATCTCTTATACCTCTTAAGAATATAGGTTTCAGAATTTTCAGGCTAAGTTACCAAACTTATACCTTTTTAAATTATAATGGAATCATTCCATGTAGTTTTCCAAGCTCTCCTCCTCCTTCTGTGAAATTCTGAAGATTTCTTCCTTCAAATCCCTAGTTCGACAATAATCCTTATAATTAAAGAGGAAGGCCTCCCTCATGTCATTCCAAGTTCGAATCGTGCCAACACCTAATATCATGAACCATCTTAAGTCTTTCAGATTAGCAGGAAACAATTTCAGCTTCTGGGCATCTGAAGTGTAGTCATAACCTCTACACAACACATTGAACTCGAACAAAAAGGTATCAGGATCTTCAAAAAGAATCCCTTGAAAGGATGGTAGAGATGATAAAGGAATGGTTTTCATAGGAGATTCATCACGTGTTTCCACTATATGGAATTAAAAAGTAACAGAACCATCTGTCTTAACGTTTTTGTCCCCCATGGCTGAACCTTCCTGATGGGATGAATTAACCTCAGAATATGCAGGGGATTGACAAATAAATAACGGATCAGGTTGTTACAGGACCAATTGTTTCACTCCACTACCTGCATCCAAATGATGTTCAACTAAATTTTGTTCCTCTTACCCCTGGTGCTCCTCACTTGTCTCCCATTGTCCTTCAATTTCCAAATTCTGATTAATGAATTTCCACTGGTGTTTCAGATCTAGAATCTTAATATCATGAGTGAATATTGTATTTGAAGGGTGATGAGGTTCGGACACAGAAGGTACCAATACTTTAGGCTTTGATATAGTGGCATATTTCTATTGTCCCATCTTCTTGTTGTCTCTGTATGAAGTAGATTGTTCCTTTTCTGCTTTTGAGATCAAATGTCCAAAGTGTCTCAGTGAGACATTGGTGAGTTTTCCCAGGTATGTTAGCGCAATGCTTAGGTTCTTACCTCTCGTCTTATTGCCTGATAATTGTGTAGTTGAAGACACACCAAAGAAAAAAAACCAAAAACTTACACCTCTAAGTGCCCTAGTGTAGCAATGGTGAGCCCGCCGAGGTATGTTAGAGCAATGCACAGGTTCTTACCTCTCATCTTACCACCTAACAGTTGCAGACTAGGAACACTCTATCATCAAACAAACAATTCTAGTTGATTGGATCATCACTGCCATCCCTGGAAATGGCGCCAAAATGTTGGAATGTATTAATCACTGTTAAATTACTAAGATGCTACACATAAATTATCAATCTAGGGACATCTTGTATTCCAATTATAGTTGCACTGTCTGTGCCGATACATCAAACCAGAAGCAAATAAAAATAAAGGGAAATCGTTGATGAATCAAAGGCTTAGAGAAACTACTCATGTAGAAATAAAAACGATCTACAGGAATGTAATAAAGCCTCAATTTACTGTACCTAGAGTGCCACACACAATTACACTAGCTGGTATCTATAATCACATATGTGTAACAACATAATAATATTGAAATTGAAGCAGATCTACTCACATCCAAAACAAAAGAAACAACACTTCCACCAATACATAAATAAAATAAGAAATATGTACAACTACCTTAACCACTCCAGTCCCTGCTAAAGAGGAGGGCCCTTCATCCCTAGCAGGGCGCAGGAAGAGAGAGAAACTTAAAAGGAAACTAAACGAGACAATGCATGTAACAACAACAACATGATAACTTTGTATCAATGTGAGAAAAATTACAGAGACAAAGTAATATTGTTCTCAGCTAACCTTTTGACCTCAAGGGTCGATAATTATATAGTGGTTACATGTTCAGAGAAACAAGGGATGGATCAGTCATGAGGATATTATGATTCTCATGCTGATCAAAATAAGATACATATGGTTACAACCACTTCTTAATAAAAATTCTGACTAGAAGAATATAGATTACAATCAAAACCGCCTAAAAGCTGTCATCCTAAAATACAACACATAATGACTTCTATAGTTGTTGTGGAAAATCACATCTGTAGCATAACAAAAATAGAGGACAGGTTGGCATCTAGAATTTGATGATATCCTGTTAGCATTACAACTGTAACAACAATTTATCTAGTGGGTCTGTAACAACACCATGATGTAACTGTGTTGTGGTGTAATAGCTCACTATAACAGCACACCTTCAACTACTCTTGTATGCCTCATGCTCTAGATCTCTTATGCTAAAAATAATATCTAGAAGGAAAACAAAAGACCAGAGAACTTCTCCAAAAGTTCATCCTCAGTTATTCATAAAAAAAAAGACATGATACATCATAATAATCGATGAAATGACAAGATGATGAAAATAAGGTGAAACAACATTGTTTAAGAAACAAAGGTAGGAAAAGAGGCAAATATAGCCCCAATGTTTGTAGTCACAAGGTATGAATGGGGGAAACAGAAGTAGTAAATAAGTACAAAAATGGCACCCAATAGTACACAATCCCACAAATTGATGGCCTCCTGGACCAACTCAAGGGGGCCAAATGTAGTAAGATTGATTTGGATTCCTATTATCACCAGGTTCTAATTGAGCCCTATGATGTGTGGAAGACTGAATTCAAATCCAAGGAAGGCCTTTTTGAATGTTTGGTCATGCCTTTCAGGTTGAAAAATTCCCCCGAAATCTTCATGAGGTTGATGGAAGACATATTGCAGCCATTCACCAACTCATTCATTGTATTGTATTTGGAAGACATCCTAATCTTCAACAAAATTTTGGAACAACACCTACACCATATTCGATAGGTCCTCCAAACCATGCGATAACACAATTCGTATGCCAATTTGGATAATGTACTTTTTTCATGACCCAAGTTCAATATCTGGGGTAAATTATTGATGAGAGGTGTGCATGTCGACCCAGCCAAGATACAAGCTATTCAAGATTGGCCAACCCCAACCTCTCTAACAGAGATCCAAATTTTTTTTGGTTATGCCAATTTCTACCATAGGTTCATGTTGGGTTTCTCTCATATTAATTGGCCTTTGAGTTAAGTCACTAAACGCAGAGTGAAAGCAAATTTCTTTTTGTTTGAATCCCAATACAAGGTACTTTCCGAGTTGAAGCATCACCTCTACTCTGCACCAATGCTCACATTATTAGACCTGCAAGAATCATTTCAGATTGAGACAGATGCCTCCTACTGTGTTATTAGCATAGTCCTCACTCAACAGGTTCATCCAGTGGCATATCAGAGCAAGAAACTTTCATACACTATTAGAAAGTATCCTACCTATTACAAAGATATGTATTCCATAGTGCGGGCCTGATGATAGTGGAAGCATTACATTTTGGGGAAGGAGATGGTCACCCACATAGACCATAGACCCATGTAGTTCATACAGACACAAGGAAATTTCAAAATGATCTCCATAAAAAATGGTCCACATATCTGCAACATTTCCATTTAAACATTAAAAACACGAAGGGAAGCACTAATAACATTGTAGACTGCCTCAACTCACTAGTACATATGATCAATTTTCCAACACTTTAGTTTCGAAATTTATGACGTGTTATCGAAAATTTCCCTAATTTTTCTCAAATTTTTTAATATCGCCATGTTGTGTTGCTCTTGCGACCTCGATGGCGACATTTTCACTCTTGCAACACTTTGAAAATTCATTGCTATTGTGACCCACCCGGCTAGGGTTTCACAATAGAAATAGTAATATAGGAAAACGTCATTATAGCAACGTCCATGTTATTTTCATCGGTATACTGATGGATATGAATAGACCATTGTGGAACGGTCACTTTCCCTCTGAAAAAGTCAAAAAACAACAAAAAATTGTAAGAAATATGGGCATTTTGATTATATAGTAAAATTTTATATTATTTTAATATTTTTTAAATACGCACTAATGTTTAATGATTGTTCATAAATTCTATAAAGGCATAGTTTCCCCCCAACTTTTTTTTGAAACTTCCACAACTAAATAGTAGTAGATTAGATGATGTTGCACCACAAGATAATATTGCAGCAAATATTAGTATTGGAAATGATGTTGTACAAGGGGAAGAACATGAAGCGAATGATGAAGATGATGTTAATGATCCCATGGAGGTAGATGATGACGACAATGACACAGTTAACAATGATGGGACAAATAAAACTCTCCAAGACTTGTATGGTGAGTCAAATGATGATGATGGAGATAGTGATGGTGTTTATGATTTATCTATGATTGAAATGTCAAATGAATGACTTTTTGAACACTCAAATGCAACTCTTCTCTCCGCTACATTGTTGCTGGTGAACTTAAAGGTTATGAAAATTTGTCGAATAGATGTATAAAACATATCCTAAGGTATGAAATATGTACATATAATCAAATATATGTAAATTTTTATTATTTTCCATTTTTTTAGTTGTAATAAACGTGTAAAAAAATAATTCAATACTTATATATGATTAATAATCTTTACATTAACTAGTTTTTGTTTATGTTGTAGATTGTTGGGTGAATTTTTGCTACCATTGCCAAATACTTTACCTCACACATATCATGATTTACGTGCTATTATGAAATCCTTTTGAATTGAATACAACACTATAGATTCATGTCCTAAAGATGATATTATATATTACGAAGTACATGCATCAAAGACAGAATGTCGGAAATGTGGTACAAGTAGATATCGAACCGATCAACTAACAAAAAAGGTGCCTCAAAAGGTTCTTTGTCATATCCCATAATCCCATGTTTGCAGCAAATGTTCAGGTGTAAGAGCATAGAACAGTTTATGCAATACGATTCAAAGAATAGAAATCGATATGGTGTTCATCGAATGCCTATAGATGGTTCTGAATTTAGGGAAATGGAGGAAAAATATAATTTAGATTTAAAAAATGAAACTTGTAATGTTAGGATTTCATTGGCAGTTGATGGTGTTAATCCATTTGGAGAGCTTAGTTCTACTTACTCAGTGTGGCCTATTTTCGTTATCAACAATAACATTCATCCTTGGATGTCAATAAAGAGGGAGTACATAGTGTTGACGATAATTATTCCATGTATTTGATACATTATTTTCTCGAATGTAATGTTTTCATTTGTCTCGTTGTTTGCATAATATATTTTATTTACTTACTTATATATACATATCACGGTAGTAATTATGAAACATAATTTTGAACAATTAGGTAAGTACCAGGTCAAATATATTAATGTATATATCAATCCTCTTATTATTGAGATAATAAAGTTATGGCATGGCATCATTATGTATGACATCACTAAACCAATCAAGCAGAAGATATTTCAATGTCATGGAATGCTTGTATGGACAATTCATGATGCCCCAGGACTAACACATTTTTGTGGTATGTAATATTTCATTGCACTTTAATATATTATATAATTATTTAAATTAGATATACCATATTTCATGTTTTTAAAATTATCTCATCATATAATTGTCAGTGATAAATCTATTGCAGGTCTTCAAACAAAGGGTAGATTTGCATGTCTAGTTTATGGACACAAAATGAAGTATCGTCATTTTCCAGATTTAGGAAAGATGGTGTTTGAAGAGTATATGCACTTCCTCTCTAGGAACCATAAGTATCGTACTACTGAAAAACATATTTTCAATGATAAAGAAGAAACTTGATTAAAACCACGAAGAATGACACCTTGCTTGTGGAAGTTGGAATATTACAAAATTTATAATCATCAAGGTAAGTAATTTGTATATATATATATATATATATATTTTTTTTTTAATATTCCTAAATTAGCCTATAGCTAATCGGAATATTAAAATTTTTCTTTGTCACATTGATAGGTGAATATGTGGGTGGGGAGACCCATAAAACTCTTTATTGTGAATAAAACCAATTCTCATGTGAAAGTGGATCATATTTTCAGCTGAATAAAGCACCCTAAGGTGTGGATAGGGGCTAAAACGTGTTTATTGGGTCAACCTTGACCAAATCTATAGCTTTGTCATGGAGGAGTGGCTATCAATGAAGCACAACGCAGTTTTAGATGGAGATGCCTTGTGTGAAAGAGGTGATTTCATTGAAGGTGGTTTAGGGTTTGCAAGCTCTTGTCTTATAAAAGGAAGGGGATGGAAACATTAGAAGGTGGTTGATGTTATTATATTTCTGAATATATTTTCTGTTTAGACATATATATTTCTCTGGTTTTTTAGCTGAGAATGAATGTTGTTTAGCATTGGGCGTTCCTTGTCGGGAATCCCACCTCTTTCCTTGAGATGCCTCTTGGGAGAGTTTGAATTGTATTGTCCACTATTTGGCTGAAGGATAAGCTTCTTCTTTCAACTACAACGTAGATATTTTTCAGGGTTTGGTTGTATTTGCAAGCTGCAGCAAGTGGAGGCTAGATCTTTTCATATCTAGGCCATTTCAGTGCTCCTTTTCAGTGGAGGAGATTTCTACTTCATTGGGAGGAGAGTATTGGAGGACTTGAGCTTAATTTTACGATCTGGGCATGTGGCCAACCACATTTTGATCCCTACAACATATTTTTACTTCCAGATCTACATTTTTTCTGTAGGTGCAGTTGTAGGGTGTTTTGGCACACCATTTGGACTGTTAGTTTTCAAATGTCGGGGATTTTCCCTTCACTTTGGAGATCTCTTGGAGGAATCATTTACTTGTTCATATCTTATCAGATCCATTTTATAGATCTAGATATTTCTCTAGATCTGCAGTCTTAAAACTCAGATCTACAACTTGTACATGGTGTATTGACGAAAACCGCAAAGGGATTATGAAGAGGAGCCTATATAGTGTAGGGATCTATTATAGATCTGATTTTCAATGCACTAATCTGCTATATATCTAAATTTTAATCTACAGTTGTTGCAGACCAATAAAATAACGCTATAAGGCTTTTTCCAGTCTTTATACATGGTTGCAACACCTCATTTTGAGGATTTTCTTGTATTGGAGACTTTTATTTCCTGTTATGCATCTTATGGGCCATATTTTACATCTATTTTGTTGTTGTAAATAAAAATGAAGGATCTCCATATTTGCCTCATGCTTTGACTATGATGATCTATGCTATTTTGCTGTCATTCTGCATTGCATTGTTGCATTCCCCATTTGGGAATATTACAATGGAATCAAAGCATCATCTTGGCACAACTTGTGCTTTCTAAAAAGCCAATATTTCTTCTCGAAAAGGAAAGCCTCTTACTAACAGAGAGAGGTGGTAACAAAAGAGAAGACATAGAATAGTTGATTACACTGATGAGGTAGAAGACAAGGGTAAAACCCCTTTATCTGGAGGAAAGAAAGGGAAGGAGATCTCAAGACATCTTCTCCAAAATTTGCATGAGCTTAAAAAAGAAATCAAGGGAATGAGGATGGAAAGACATGAAGGTACCTCAAGAAGATTTTATCATGAATAAAGCCCTAGTTCTTCATATTATGTGTGTAAGAGCTTAGCCACACAATTAGATCCACATCATTATACTTGTTGGGGAAATATATTTCTATAATTTCCAACATTAAATTATCAATCCAGGGCTTGTAAGCTTCAAGGTACAAGTGCAGGGAACACAGGATCAGAGCATCTAACCTAGACTACAGTAGGAATCAACTAGTTGTTTAAGTAAAAAATTGTTATTTATAATTGAAGCTAGTAAATTGAGGAAAACATGCTTAAAAAAATAAGAAATTCTAATAATTATGCAAGCGAAACTAACTCTAATTAATCATAAACCAAGAAATAAAAATTACCATTGAAATGATTTTAATCTAAATGAAAATCTCAATCTAAATACTAAGATCTATTTAATCTAAATACAAGAATCTTAAACCAATCAAGATTAATTTAAAATGATACCAAACTTATTCTAAATCTTAATCGCAATAAAATTCACTCTCATTCAAATGATCTTAAACTAAGGCAATGAACAAACAAGACTTCAACTAATCTAATTCCCAGGGTGCATAAAACAAATCAAATAAGTATTCAAACTAACCTCTGTCACCACTTTGCAATTGCTTCAAAAGAAACTAAGTAAACCAAGATTTTAATTGACATGCTTCAGATCTAAGAGACTACAAAATAAGAAACTATCCCATCATTCTTTAATCAAACTCAATAAATCATTCAAACATAAGCACATTGGCGAATGGTTCTACTAATAACTAACTACAATCATAATGAATTTCAAACTAAACTACAACTTCAAACAATGATTTAATGGTCTCATTGCATTTCTTTCAAATACTTGGTTGCCAAATTACACAATGTTACAAGAAAATAAATAAGGTACATAATAGATTTCAATTCATATTTAAAAAAAAATGGAGTTATCAATCTCTTGTTTATCCAATTAAGAAGCACCTTTAAATATTTCAATCGTAAACCTGCAACAAAGGGGCTATTCATGCAATAAAATCATTGATCAGCGCCATTCATTAGCTTGCAATGAGTTGAAAATGATATGTCTATCTAATTTTAAGAAAACAAATGAATTATAGTCTTAAGTACATAATCAAAATTATGAGATCTAATTAACATCTGTTTTCAAAATAAAATCCATTCACCTAGATCTAAATCAAACATGCTACCTCTATCCTATGATGTTTACAAAACTTGCTTCCAGGCGATGGTGGATCCTTGCCACTCCTGGAGCAAGTCTAAACTAAATCAACGCCTAAGTATTAAAAAAAACCATAACATTTACAAAGAACTCATGGCAAAGTCAAATTGTATTAAGATTTAAATCATAAATTCACTTACATACATTCCTTCAATATTTTGTCTCATGTTCACCCCTTTTCATCCTCCTCCTTGAAAATGTTCCCCAGCTTACAATACAAACCATGGTTGAGCCATTTATAATATTCACAAGGAAAATTATTGATTTTCCTCAATTCTAGAAAATTGAACAATTTTAACAAATTGACCTAAAAGACATTAGTATATCTGCTTGATCATGCGAAATTTAGGAAAAATGTTACGAGGGAGACTAATTTGTTATTTTTTCAACAAAAACCTCTCTTGGATTTGTCTCATTCGAATCCAAATCCTAGGAAATTGTGCCCAAAGTTGGCTATTTGGATTGTTTTGCAATGTTCTAGAACTCTGAAAAAACAGTGATTTGTGACAAAACTGCCTCCAAGACCTGTATATAAATTTTAGAAAAATTCGAATATGGAGAAACCGTTTTGGATATATATAATTGGTTATATTTGTAACAAACCCATATGATTATATTTTATAGTTTCACCTCCATATATACACACATCGAGGTCAAACATGGCAGTTTGGAAACTTTACACATTTTGAGAAAATTTGTTAATCAACTCCTAGGGACCCACATGTGTGACCTGGGTGAAATAAAATGCATGGGAATGTATTAAAAAATATTTTTGGACCATAAAATCCCTTGGTTTTCCTCGGAAGTGTGCCGAAAGTGCTAAAGCCCTAAATTAGGCATCTCATCCTTAACTGGCTTGTGAGTGATTTCAGCGATGGAACCCTGTGATAAATGTACTTCAACAAAACCGTCATCAGTAAAACATGACATAATCATATTTAATCATATAGAAGTGAATAAAACTTATTATAATCAACTATAGAGAGTATTTTGTGGTGAGTGATGGAATTAGGGTATAGAATGGGCTAAAAACCAAAGGTTTTAGGGTATAAACAGTGATATTTCATGATGAAAACATGGGAATATACGATTCCCAACAATACTATGCCCAGATTTACTGAAAAATAGATGGAGGAAGAAAATGCACCAAAGGAGGAGTATGAATCTCAATCTTGGAGATTCAAGGAGAACTTGAACTTCTAAGAGTTTTGCCAACTGAAGGAGGAGAGAAGACCCAAAAGTCACCATAGAAGCAGAAGAGGTAGATTATTTCTGCCAAACTTTGATGGATCCTCCACATGCACGGTTGAGGATTGGATAGATCAACTAGACTCCTATTTGCATCTACATCAAGTTTTAGAAAAGGAAGCCCTTAGGATAGCAATGCTCCAACTTAAAGGTAAAGCTTATGCTTGGTGGTCATTTGAATCCTTTTCATTAATAAATGAAAATATATCTACCTATGCAAGATTCATTAAGATATTAGTGAGGATATTTGATGTAAAACAATCTAGGAAATCTTTGATTGAGCTAGAAAAGCATGAGCATTCAAAACCCTTGCATGAGTTGGAAAGATCTTTTATACCAACTCCACCTCAGATTTCTATTGAAGGGAATACAAATTTGTGTGATACCTTGACAAGGGCAAGATCCCCATTGCATGAATAAATTTCTTCTCAAAAGGAAGAGATGAATATTCCTCTTTCAAGGGAAGACCAAGATCTAGGGTCTCTCATTGTTGATCAAGTATTCTCAAATATTTATTAGGAGAAAGAGCATGAAGGTAGTAACAGCGTTGTCACTTAAAAAGAAGGACCATCACCACATGTGGATGGTCATGAAGTTATTACTTCAAGAGGAGGAGCTTTTGCATATTTTCAAAGGGTTCCTAAGGAACATCAATTGACAGTAATATTGGGAAATAACACCTTGATCCAAGGAGGAGGAAGGGTAGATCAACATCTAAGGATGAGGAGCATGCACCCTTGTTTTTTTCAAGGGGTTTATATTCAAAAGAAGGAGACTAATTTATGTAGCAAAGGAAGGGACACATCAGTCCACTCATTTATACAGTCTACTTCAGATTTTGATGTCTCTTTGCATGGAGGCATTCCACCAGGGACACCCCCTGCTTGGAAGATGAATAATTTCTTCTCTCAACGTAGTGCAGCAGTGACATTTTTGGCTAAGGAAGGAGCCTTGGGAGAAGCTACTACAACACTGAGAATGTTTGAGGGGTTCCAAGGAGAGATGATCAATTTTTTGAGTTGTACATTTCCATATCCCACTTAGCTATTTGCACTGGAAAATGATTTAGAAATCTATAATGACATGAGCATAGTGTCAAATGGAAAATCCATAGTCTTGGAGCAGAAAATGGTACTTCCAAACATGAGAAATATTTCTGAATATGACAAGAGGGTATTAACACTCTTGCATGGATGTGCCAAACTATGGAATTTTTGGAAGAAAGTGACCTTTCAGGAGGAGGTTGACTTCCATGTACTTCAATCTTGTCTTGGAAAAGGTCAGCTCCAAGAGAGGCAGCAAAAGTGGAGTTACAACACTCCAACGTGTGGCTTTGGAATTGAGCATGTCAAAGAGGGGAGCCATGATATGACAAGAGCTTCAATTCAGATTTTTACAGGGCTGTCATTATTGGGAAGCCTAGATCCATATTGGGAGTTCTAAATCTTGGTAGAATATTCCAAGAACCTATTCACATGTAGGGTTCTTGATGGGAAAATGGAATATGGGAGGTATAGAGTGGTTGATGGATTCATTTACTTTCGTGATCATATCTATTTGACTAGAGACTCAAAGCTCAAAGATAAAATACTATATGCAACCTATGATATCTTGCTTTCTAATCCCACTAGTTTCATTAGAACCTACCATATTAATTAGGAGGGATTCATGTGGGAAGAGTTCAAAGAGGGTATGCACAATCATATGAGAAAGCACATGGATTGTTCGGAGGATGAGGAGAAACACAACTCTTGGGAAGAGTTATCATCATCACCTCCTTACTTATGAGGTGTGAGAGGGAGCTCATCCACGAGCTACCTCACTGATTTAAACCAAGTGTATGGTAAGGACTATATTTCTGAACATCATGATATGTTTACTATATACTTGCATTTTCTTACCACACATGTGCAAGGCATTTCTCCAAGAGAGGGCACTCTTTCTTATTTGCTTCATGGGCTACTTGGAGCCATGAAAAATGATGATGTTGACCATTCCCTAGAATATTTTAGGGATATGATGTATTCTTCATGGTGTGCTTCATTAACACCAACCATCTTACACCTTCTCAAAACATGCAAGAAGAATGGGGCAGCAAACAAGTGGTGGGAGATATGGAAGTTAGGAGAAAAACTGCACTGGTTGCACTTGAGTGACCATTTTCCTTCTCCTTTACTACACATGGCAGCTAGCATGACTTTGATTGTGATTCCATATGTTGATGATGTTCTTATCTGTGTTGGTAACATGATTAGAGGGAAGACACATTGGGTGGATGTGTCCATGGGGAATGAAACTTCCCACATTTATTCATGCTTCAGGAGGAGGATGGGACACTATATGGCTACTACATTACATCACTTGTTTCCTTATGCAAGGGGCCATATGTTTGACTTATTTCTTTGGGAGAAGCCTCTCACATGGGAGGATTTTTGGCAAGACATGTATGGCTTGGATCACATTCACCAAACACATATTATCCTCTACTATTTTCAATATTTTGAGAAGCTTATGGAAGCAAGAGGGTGGTTGGATGGCCACTCAATATATCATGTTTTGAGACAGCAAGAAGAATAACAACGCTAGTCTCACTTGAGGGACTATTGTCACCATCCAAGATTTCACATGGCACTTAGTCCATATTTATTTTGGAGCCCATATGGTGATGACACTCTATTCACTATATGCAAGGAGGATTGGGCAAGGAGGCTCTCTAGAACCATTGAGTGGAATCATGAGATTCCAATTATCTTTTGGCTTCATGAGGACTAAATTATTGTAGCCCAAGATTAGTAGCTCCAAATTTATCATAAATGGAGGGAGAGATAACATGAGTTGAACAATCTTACCTCTCATTTTCAGCCATGCAGCCCCTACACATTGCATAAGTAGGGGGTTGGTGACTGTTTCTATGAGCTAGCAAGGATGGCTCACTTTGTTTGGATGATAGCATGGAGATTGGAGTTTCTCATTGGGGATGAAGCACCCCACATTTATCATCTCTCATGCCTTAAGGAGGCCAATGGACAACATATAAATCTTCCCATATATCTCCCACTTCTTCATGATGAAAGTTATTTGGTTTATTCACCAAAGGAAAACTTGTATTCTTGGGACGAGACATATCCATTGGAGATTTTGCAATGTCCTTGTATTTTTTTGAGGACAAGAAACATTTTGGAGGGGAGGACTGTAATATTCCTAAATTAGCCTATAGCTAAAGGGAATATTAATTTTTTTTTGTCACATTGATAGCTGAATAAGTTGGTGGGGAGACCCATAACACTCTTTATTCTGAATAAAACCACTTCTCATGTGAAATTGGATCATATTTTACGCTGAATGAAGCACCCTAAGGTGTGGATAGGGGCTAAAACATGTTGACTGGGTCAACCTTGACCAAATATATAGTGCTATCATGGAGTAGTGGTCATCAATGAGGCGCAACGCAGTTTTATATGGAGATGCCTTGTGTGAAAGAGGTGATTTCATTGAAGGTGGTTTAGGGTTTGCAAGATCTTGTCTTCTAAAAGGAAAGGGATGGAAACATTAGAAGGTGGCTTATGTTATTATATTTCTAAATATATTTTCTATTTATACATATATATTTCTCTGGTTGTTTAGCTAAGAATGAATTTTGTTTAGCATTGGGTGTTCCTGGTCGGGAATCCCACCTCTTTCCTAGAGAGGCCTCTTCAGAGAGTTTGCATTGTATTTTCCACTATCTGGCTGAAGGACAAGATTCTTCTTTCAACTATAATGCAGATACTGTTGAGGGTTTGGTTGTAGTTTCAAGCTGCAGCAAGTGGAGGCTAGATATTTTCACATCTAGGTGAGTTCAGTGCTCCTTTTCAGTGGAGGAGACTTCTACTTCATTGGGAGGAGAGTATTGGAGGACTTGAGCTTCATTTTATTATCTTGGCATAGGGCCAACCACATTTTGATCCCTAGAGTTAAGTTTTACTTCCAGATCTATGTTATTTCTGTAGGTGCAGTTACAGGGTGTTTTAGCAGACCATTTGGAGAGTTGGTTTTCAAGTGTTGGGGATCTACCCTTCACTTTGGAGATCTCTTGGAGGGATCATTTAATTGTTCATATGTGATCAGATCCATTTTCTTGATCTAGATATTTCTGTAGATCTGCAGTATTAAAACTCAGATCTACAACTTGTACATGGTGTATTGCTGAAAACCCCAATGTGATTATGAAGAGGAGCCTATATAGTGTATGGATCTGTTATAGATCTAACTTTTCATGCAGTTATCTGCTCTAGATCTAAAGTGTAATCTACAGTTGTTGCAGACTAATAAAATATTTCTATAAGGCTTTTTCGAGTCTTTATACATGCTTGCAACACCTCATTTTGAGGATTTTCTTGTATTGGAAACTTGTATTTCCTGTATGCATCTTATGGGCCATCTTTTACATCTATTTTTCTGCTGTAAATATGAATGAAGATTCTCCATATTGGTCTCCTGCTTTGTCTATGATGATCTGCATTATTTTTCTGTCCTTCTACATTGTATTGCTGCATTCCCCATTTGGGAATATTAAATAATTTTTTATCTAATGTTCTGAATTTTTGTTTTAATTATTGAATTTATTTTATTGTATTTGATATTTATTTTTTTGATTTATTTTATTCTTTATTATCAAGGTCATCGTCTTGAAGGTACTAAAATTGTACTTCCACTTGGAATGAAATGTTATCCTTCTCAATTCATGAGGTTTCCCTACTACGAGGACTTAAAAATATCTCATTTGTTTGATACAATGCATAACAGAAATAATGTGACATAAATTTCATGGTGAATCATAGATGGTGCGCATGATAGAGAGAAAATTTTCAAAATTTGTGCTGACATTGAGAAATCGAATTATGCAATGAAAAGTGTTATTGACTGATCAAAACAATGGAGGTCAAAATTATAATAATATTCCATAGTTATTAAGAGAGCAACAAATCAATGATGTAAAAGAGGCCGTTAGAAGAACTAAATTTCCAACAGGTTTTCCTTCAAACATAAATAATATCTTAATGAAGAAAGGTGACTTCGGTGGGGTGAAAACACATGATTGGCATACCTTTTCTAAGACAATATTTTGGTATACATTTTTGTATATTATTTGTTGAATACATGTTTAAATTATTATTATTATTATTATTATTATTATTATTATTATTTTATGTTTAATTTGGAAACCAATGACGATTCATTTTTTATTGTGATAGTATGTTCTACTTGTATCTCTCCCAAACGACTTCGACAAAAATGTCAAACAAGTTATATATCATCCTGGTAAATACATGAGGT
This sequence comes from Pinus albicaulis, assembly GCA_034641835.2. Taxonomy (NCBI): domain Eukaryota; kingdom Viridiplantae; phylum Streptophyta; class Pinopsida; order Pinales; family Pinaceae; genus Pinus; species Pinus albicaulis. Next base: position 1,165,564,435 of record CM076580.1, read on the forward strand.
AAGTATTTTTTATTTATGCGCAAAATCTCACTAAAATTTGTTGTTGTACTTAATGAAATCATGCGTTAATTTACTTTAATGTAGTACATATTATGTTTCATTGAAATAACCTTGTGTAATGATTTGCAGATGGTTTTCATTGAAAGAAATCCATCAATACGAAATAAATTATTGGAAGAGAGAAATTCCTCGGCTAATGTCTGAAATGCAAAAGTATCTACCTCAAAAAAATTTCAATGCACATGAACACTACTAGATACACCAAGTTGAGGATATTCATATGTGTGGACCAGTACACACAAGGTCAATGTGGATGGTGGAGAGGCACTAGTCGAAATACTTGAAGGATTTTATTAGAAAAACAATATGTCTTGAGGGTTCTATGGTGGAGGGATATGTAGTATATGAATCCATGGTTTATATTAGTCAATATCTTCCTATATTAATTGCGCCATCTATGGATGATGTGGATTTCATTTGGGATGTGAACTCCATCAAAAAATTTGAAGGGGAGAACCTGTTGGGAAAAGGTAGAATGAAGAAAATGAGAGGTAAAAGATTTATTATATATAATACATATAATGTTTCATTTTTTTACAGCATGTATATGATCATATTCATTTAATTCGTATTCTTTAATCATTTATTAATTAATCTAACTTGCCATGATTATAAGTTATAGTTAATATTGGTGAATTATTCTTTTTTATTCAGGTGCTCAAGATTATGAGGTAATAATTTAATACATTTCTAAAAATTTCGAGTGGATGAGTGAAGGGATTGAAAGATTTAAAGAATGTTACGACGATAGGTTATAATGGAAACTACTGTTTGAATTGGTTAGAGAATATTATCTTAGTGTAGATGGAAATTTTATGGATAGGGAAATTCATTTAGCATATGGTTTTAAAGATATAAAGATAAGAAATTAATTCACCTATTCTATTTAGTACTTATTTTATATTATATTTATAATGTAACAACAGGTTTGATTTTTCTGATAATTTTCAAGAAGTGTAAATTTTATGATTAATTATTAATTGAGAATGCATCTTTTTCGTGTTTGGCATATTGCAGTTGAAACACCACAAGGCTATTTTCTACAATGGTCGTAAATTTCACATCAAACAGTTGGATGGTAATAGGAAAACTTATTATTGTGGGATAACTGCAGTACTCCATGTCACTAATGTTTCCTCCAAGAGTGATAGACATCCTCAAGAATTTGAAAATAAATATTATGGGTATTTAGATGATATAGTTGAGTGTGACTTTAATTCCTTAAAATTAGTTTGTTCAACATCAAATGGTATAGGCCACAAATGAATTTACATGATGATGAAAAAAAATTTAGTCAACATGAAAATGGATTTCCCGGATGGTTAAAACATCGCAGTTTGAAGAAGGAAAAGATCGCTATGTTTTTCCAAGCCAATGTGAAGAGGTCTTTTACTCAAAGGTTCCAGGTGAGAATGAATGGTCGTCTTCTATTATATATGATCCAAGAGGAAGGCCAGTAGAGTATACTGTAGAGGAAGAAGATGATATTTATCAGGAAGAAGATGATGCAGTGGTGGATGAGCAAGAAGATGCATTGATAGATGAAGAAGATAGAGAAGATGAACCAGGCGTAGGAGATGATGCAACAGTTATTAATGATGTTATCGATGAGGATATTCTTTAAAATGAAATAATTGATGATGATTATGACATGGTCAATCGTCTAAACATTGTTTCTGAATCATATGTTGATATAGATGTCGATCAGTTGGATGAATATCAAGAAGATACAAAATAATAATGATACATATGTTGAGTTCGAGTATGAGCTAGTATGTTATAACTTTATATTTTAATATGTATGAATTATTGTCCTTAAATAATTTACTAATGTGGGTTTATTACATGTTGTTTATTATGTCAAACGAATAAATAATGGCCATACTAGTGTACAAGCTAAACTAAAATTATGTTTTTATACAAAAAAATGAAAATTTAGTTTACCTTAATTAATTTTTGGTTTGTTCATATTCTATTTCATATATTGGGTATTGGAAAAATGAGAGTGATGTGAGGTGTGAGGGGGATGGGAGGGGACATATGAGCTTTCACCTTCGTGTGGTTGGGCTTGTTCAATAGAGAATAAATTATTCTTGATACCAATACAAGCTCATTCATCTTTATTTGCGTCATCGTAAATGTCATCATTGTTCTCATATTATTGTAGCGCTGAAATTGTTAGAAAATGTTAGGTCACTTATGACATGATATTACCCTGCACCATTATCTTTATAATCCAAGAGTGACTTATGAATGGGGCAAACATTGAATTTTTTTCAAATTTTTATTGTATGCACTGAAATTTGACATGGAAAGACTCCTCGTATGCCTTGACGATATAAGATTTGGGTTTATAGACTCAAATATGACTCACAAACCCAGTATTATAAATAGATATTTAGTTGATCCTTTAGTTGCATCATTACTTAATCATAATTAACTGAGTAGTGATACATTGAAAATGCCTAATTAATCATGAAATTAAACAAATATGGATATGACGGGGAAACCTCTAAACCCTAACCCATTTAACCCCCTAAACCCTAAACCTATAACCCCTTAAACTCTAACCCATTAAACCCAAATTCCCAAACCCTAACCCATTTAATCCCCTAAACCCCTAAACCATTTAACCCCCTAAATCCTAACCCCATTAACCCTTAACCCCTAACCCCTAAAATCCTTAACTACTAAATCCCTTAACCCCCTAAACCTCTAAACCCCTAACCCATTTAACCCCTTATACCCTAAACCTATAAACCCTTAATCCCTAACCCCTAAACCTTTATCCCCTAACCCATTTAACCCCCTAAACCCCTAACCCCTTAAACCCTAATTCCCGACCGCTAACCCATTAAACCCCTTAAACCCCTAAAAACCTAACCCAGTTAACCCCCTGAATCCTAGAAACATTAACCCCTAACCCATAAAATCCTTAAATTCTAAATCCCTAACCCCCTAAACCTCTAAATCCCTAACCCACTTAACCCCCTAAACCCTAAACCTCTAACCCCTTAACCTCTGACCCCTTAACCCCTTAACCCATAACCCCCTAAACCTCTAAAACCCTAGCCCATTTAACCCCATAAATCGTAAACCTCTAACCCTTAACCCCTAACCCCTTAAACCTTAATTCCCAACCTCTAACCATTTGAACCCCCTAAATCATTAAAACCCCAACCAATTTAACCCCTTAAACCCTAACCCCATTAACCCCTAATGACCCCTAACCCATAAAATCCTTAACTGCTAAATCCCATAATCCCTTAAGCCTCTAAACCCCTAACCCATTTAACCCCCTAATCCCTATACGTCTAACCCCTTAACCCCTAACCCCTTAAAACCCAATTCACAACCCCTAACCCATTTAACCCCCTACACCCCTAAAACCCTAACCCATTTAACCCCCTACAACTTAAACCTCTAAACCCTTAACCCTTAACCCATTAATCCCTAATTCCAAAACCCTAACCCATTTAACCCTTAAAACCCTAACATGTTTAACCCCATAAACCTATAAACCATTAAACTCCTAAACCACTAACACATAAACCCTTAACCCCTTAGCCCCTAAACCCCTAAACTGTTAATGCTTAACCCATAATGCATTAAACCCTAATCCATAACCCCTAAAATCATTAACTGTTAAAGCCATTAACCCCTAAGCCCCTAATCCCTAATCAATTAACCACTAACTCATTATTCACCTAACCCCTAACTGCACCTAAATCCCCTAATACCTAAGCCCCCAATCCCTAACTCGTTAACCACTAACTCATTATTCCCCTAACCCCTAAATTCGCCTAGATCCCTAACCCCTAACCCTCCAATCCCTAACCCCTTAACCACTAACTCATTATTCCCCTAACCCTAATCCCTAATCCCTTAACCACTAACTCATTATTCCCCTAACCCTTAAATGCACCTAAATCCACTAACCCCTATGCCCCCAATCCCTAACGCCTTAATCACTAACTCATTATTTCCCTAACCTCTAAACCCTAAACCTCTAACCCCTAAGCCCCTATTCTCCTAACCCCTAATTATACCAGACTCGTGGTGCTTTCTTGAGGCCATACAAGGATTTTACAAACTTTCATGCTTTATGCTCCTAACCTTTCACAAAATATCCTTCTGGTTTGGACAAAAATACATTCTCTTTTAGATCTCCATTCAAGAAATAGATTTTTACATCTATCTAGCGTGAAGTCCTTAAACCTTGAGTCATACAACAATGCCCAATATCCTTCTTGAAAGGTATTTTCCATAATGTTATTTTCATGCAAGACCTTCCTTTGTAGTTGAATTACCTCTGTGTGAAGGAGTGCTTGCATCCTGAACTCATCCTATCCATTTAATTGGAGAAACCTCTCCTTTTGGGCATTTGATGGATCTAGGTCTAACTCAGTTGCCATCCTTAAGGTGTTGAATTCAAATTCAAATGATAGCAGAGCTTTCTTGCCATAGACTAGATCATAAGGAGTGAATCATGTTGTCTTTTCCAAGTAGTGTTGTAGGCCCAAATATCTTCTACCAATCTATCTGTCCCATATTTCATCCTGCTGCTCACAACCTTGGTGAGGATACTCTCTAAGGCTCTATTAGTCACTTCCACTTGGCCATTCGCTTGTGGGCGGTAGGAAGTAGAAGTATTATTATTTATCTTGTGCCTCCTTAGAATATTCTTAATGAGATGAGAAGTGAATTGTGCCCCCTGATGAGTGACTACTTCTCCCTGGTATCCATATTTGTAAAAAACATTCTCCCTCACAAATTCTGCTACTTTCTCCTTAGTTGCTACCTTCAGAGATTTTGTTTCATCAAACTTTTTCAGGTATTCAGTGCAAACTAAGATATACTTTTTTTGTCTAGATGGTGGATCAATGGTCCAATGAATTCTGTGCCCCATTTTTCAAATTGCTCAAGAGCCACCTAAGGGTGCAAAGGCAACTCATCCCTTTGTGTAGGCTTCCCCATCCCTTGGTACTTGTCACACTTGCTAGTGTATCTTCTGTAATCCTGGCGAAGGGTAAGCCAATAGTATCATGCATCCAAAACTTTGAAGGAAGTCATTTTTGTAGCAAATTGGCCTCCACAAGGGCTATAGTGACATGCAGAGAGGATATCAAAAAATTATTCCTCCCTCACGCATCTTCTAAGAATTTGGTCAGGGCCTAGCTTGAAGAGATTTCCCCCAATCCATGTCAAAGGGGAGCTTTCTCTAATGATATTGATTTTCTATTTAAATGAGAGATTAGGAGGGAAATTTCCAGCAACCAAGTAGTTAGCTATGTCAGAAAACCATGGTGAGAGTGCTGATATAGAAAAGAGATGTTCATCTTGTTAGCCACCTATAAAATTTGTTATAGCAAAAGGTGGCTAAAACTTTTTGGAGCCTTCAAGGAACAAATTTTATTGCTAAAAATTGTTGGCTCTTGAATACTCTTGAAGGCCTCATGCCTCTCTCCAAATCTCCACTACTGTTCCCTTTTTATACTCAGAAATTCTGTTGATTTCATAAGAAAAGGCTGCTGCAAAATCATCATTTTCCCCTTCCTCCACTCAAAACTAAACTTCATTTTTGCTCCCATTTTTCTACATAAAACTCCTCTATTTTCAATTTTCCTCTTCTTCCATTCATTAAAATCATTTTCCATAGTTTAAAACTCATTTTTAAACTATTCGGAAACCCCCAAATCCACTGAAAACTCTGAAAAAATTCATAAAAAACAAGTTTTTATTACTAAGGACTTAAGCTCCCTTAGGCTAAGTCTTAAAACACTTCCCCCACATTCCCACGCCCTAGAACCAGGCGCTATGACCATCAGGTGCTTATCGCATCGGAAGTAATCAATGAGCGCAAGTCTTTGGCTTTCACAAATGCCTCCAATGCGATTAGCTCTATTATAGATGAGCCCCAGTCCTTTTGCCACTTCACGAAACTAGAGGCCCGCAATCGGGAGCTCAAACTAATGAATAAACCCTGTCCGATTGTTTTTTTCCTTTGTTAAATCAAAAAACCCTTTTTCCAAAGTTTTGGTCTAACATGCCCTTACAACGGATTTTTGATTAAAAAATGGTTAGATTAAAAAGACCTGATCGCGCAATTGCATCGGAGAAATTCACAAAGGATTGATTGATAGACCCGCATAAAAATTTCTGATGCGATTGGGTCACATATATATAAAAATCCGCCCCCTCCACTTCATTCATATTACTTTTTCCCGGGACCAAAGGTTAAGGTCCCAAGGCGCTGATCGCATCGGAAAAGTTAAATGGTTAGATTGAAAAGCCCAAACTCGAAGCTCCGACTGTGATTGGCCCTTTATTTGAATATGCCCCGGGCCTATTACCATTCCATATAGACCAAGGCCCCGCAATCAGGTGCCAGACCATATGATAAATATATATCTCGCCCCGAAGCATTAAAACTTTGTGTTTTATTAAGTTTTTTTGGTTTTCATAAGATATAAAGGGTTTTCACTGGTTCGCTTTAAAAGCAATCCCCGCCATTTATCATAAGCCAATCAAATGGCCCGCGCAACATCGCATCGCAAGTTTCATTCGGTGCATTTTTTCCCCCTTCCGATTAACTACCCCCGACTGATCCTCAGCCGTTGATCTTCTCCCCGCCTTCCTCAGATCTGACGGCCCTCATTTTCTCTGATCGCGAACCATTCCCCCACCATAACCACCTCCCGATTCATTCTTCACCGTTGATCTGATCTGCAGATCGATGGCCCATATATAATTGCATCAGAGATTTCATAGGGTGTGATTTTTTTATTTTTTTTTTCACCCCCCCCCCCCCCCCCCGGCCGATTGTTGATTCCCCATCTATTCACCACCATTGATCATTGCGTGATTGACAGTTCCGACATTTTCTTCCTCTACTCCCTTTCTAACCTCCTCTAAACAAATCTCCACCGTTGGATGATGCCATCCAATGGCCATGCTCCTCCCTACGCCTTCTAAAGAATTTTAACCCAAAAACGTAGGATTTTATAATATGTTTGTGTTTTCGCAGGCGATTAATGGTTTTTCCGATTATAATACAAAGAAAAAGAAAGCCGAGGATTGATGATCCGATGGCCTTTCCTTATCAAAGGGAAAGAACTACGAGGGCTCCATTCAAGTCTCGTCAATGTTTCATGGAGGCATTGATGCCATATGAGCCCCGCGTGGCCTGCACATAAACAAGACATAGTGTTATTAAATCACAAATTAAAAGAGTATCAGTGTTGAAGACAAAACACAGTAGAACAAAATATTGAAGACAATTTGGGGATTACGGCTAAGAATGATTATCAAAATCCTAATCCCCCAAATTAAAAAAGAGTTAAAAGAAAATAATAAGTGTTTTATCAGACAGACAGGCCTCCACTATCTCAACAGAGGCAAATTGATTCCTCTCAGCTACCACAGTGCCACCTGTAGCCACCAGCATCCAAACAGAGGCCGAAGTTGTTGATCAAACGAAGATATTTGCCTCAGCGCAGCCAGAGAGTTAATTCTGCCAGAGAATTCAATGCACAAATATCAGCAGAGTTACTTTAATATAAAACCGAGCCTCACAGGTCAACAAAATCTCCCACCAATTAATTCATAAATGTAAATCAATTAATACAGTAACACACCTGTAAAATTCTCCATCGAGCCCCTCAAAGGCCGAGAAGTCATTAATCTGTATTAATTGTCCTGAGAGATCTTTTATCAGATCTCACCTCCTCATTCTTCTATAAATACTACTGTAGAAGATGAGAAGTTGTTGGTTGAGTTGGTTGCAAAACTTTGAAATATATTTGAGCTTAAAACCTCTGATTGTAAATAGTGTTCATTGGCTCTTGGATCTCTGCCTGTGATAGATAAGTTAGTCTGGAAAGTGTAGATGATTTCTAAACTAAAGCATTGTACTTAAAGCTGTAATTGATTTGGAGCATCAATACAAGTTGATTTATGGGATCCTGGTCTATGTCAACGGTGATGTTATTTCATATTGTAAATTGTTGTTTTATTTCTGTTTTCACTGTGTTCATCTTCTCTTATAAAGAACAACATGCATAGAGTTAGGACCTACTGTATATCAGTACCCTTCTCTGACTGAAAATATTTATTTATATGTTTTCTTCCAATCTGTGTTATTTAGGAATGATTTAATTTAGTTTAAGCATAGGAATGCTGGTGTTCCCTCGTCTTATTGTCTTAGCTGAATATTGTTCTTGGATGTTATTTTCATTTCATGTTAAGTAGAGATGAACTAAGGAAGATATGGTGTGCCCTAGTCCTAGTTTTATCCCAAAAGACTGTCTGAAAGTATCCCTTGGAATGTGTTAAAAGCTGGCTAGTTTCAAAGTACTTACCAGATCTTGGGCCATTCTTTGTTATCTTTGTGTTTGTCTTGAAAGTTACCAAGTAAAGTAGAGCTAGGAGAGGATTTGTGGTGAGCCCGGCCCGCTAGTTTCTTCTCCAAAAGTTGCCTTCAAGTTTCCCTTTGTTTTTATATGTTTTCTATTGAAAGTGTATCAAAGGCTGGCTAGTTTCAAAGTACTTACCAGATCCTAGTTTTATTTCATGTTTTTCTTAAGTGTGTGTCAAAGGCTGCCTAGTTTCAAAGTACTTACCAGATCCTAGACTGCTCTTGTTCTTCATTTGTTTAATTACCCTTCTTATTGTATCATTTCATTCCATAAATCAAACTTTAAAGATATCCTTAGACATATATGACTTGCCCCATGGACCACTCTTGCCTCTTGCTATTTCAATTAAACCCTATTACGACTCCATAGTCCAATGGACTAAAACCTGTAATTATCTATCTTTTTGGCCGAAGCTTACTCTCATTGCTTGAAACTTCTCACCTTTGAAACTCTTTCCATTTAGGACTTTCCCTCAAACAATAATCATTCTCAACCATCGAAAAAACAAAACAAACCGTTGGCCTTCATAACTAGCCTAATATCATTACCCCAAACTTCAAATACAAATCCATATTTGCACTCATTGCAGAGATCCCTCTCTGGATTCAGGAGGGCTAGATCCTAGAATCCCAAAGTGGTTGAAACGATGTTTCTCCCTGCGGTCGGACTTTTTCCAATCTTGCTGATTACAGGGAGCTGACATTTCTGGCGACTCCACTGGGGAATTTTTGAGTTCATAGTTGCTTGGCTAGCTTGTATATACTCTTTAGTTTTCCATACAACCATAGAAACTCAGAAAAACCTAAAAATATTTCATATTGTTATTTAATAAACATGGTGGTGGACTATAAAACCTTTTAACTCTGAAAAGAGCTAAAAACTTCCACTTGGCGACTCCACAATCCTTAACAGACCTTAAGACTCCACTGGGAAGAACCTTTGTCATCATAATATCATTCAAACTCAGTTAGAGGATTGTAGGATTTAAATTTGTAAAAAAGACTAGTTAACCTCTTAAAGATTGTCATATCTGGTTGAACTTTTCTTGTTTATTTGGGTCTAAAAACACAGCATAGTGGCTCCTAGAAAAATTCATACTACAGCCTACCCTGACCCAAACCCACCTCAGATAGTTGAAAACCTGGAAAGTATCCTTAGGAAGTCTCCTAAGATTAAATTTTCAACTGTTTTCAAATCACCCTTGAGAGCTAATTCAGTTCCTGAAAACCTTGCAGCTCTACAAGAAACACATGGTGGTGGAACCATAAAACATTTTACCTCCTTACGAGCTAAATTTTTTTTCCACCTGGCGACTCCACACTCTTAAACTCCCAAAAGACCAAATGACTCCACTGGTAGAAGACCCTGAACTGATTGACTAGACACAGTGACCTATTTCTTGATTTACATACATTATTCCAAGAATATAACGAAGATATGCCAGAATGAGTAGAGATCATATCCCTGGGTTTCCACATAAGATGCCCCGGGTGAATTGGGATGACAACCTGCCTGTTTTTCAAGGAAAAAAGTTTGATGATACTCGATTACATCTCATCAAATTTCATATACATGTATGGAGGTTGAGAGTTGAATGGCATGAAGACTGCCTAATGAAAATGTTCATGTTAACATTAGAAGTAAAAGCTAGGGATTGGTATGAATGCTTAAGATCCAGTAGTTTGTTTTCTTTAAGAGACCTTGAATATGTGTTCTATGAGAACTATAAAGTAAACACTAAATCATTATCGTGGGGTGAAATATATTATGATCCATCACAAAACATCACCCAACACATTATAGATAATGAGGAAGATTTGGAAGAGATGCATCCTGAAGATCTTTTAACAGCCATTCATGAGTTTAATATCCTATTGAAAAATTTTAAGAACATAGATGAATCAGTTGAGGAAGAGATGATCCAAGCAGTAAAGAAAATTCCTCAAGATATCCCTGAAAACTCAAATATTGATTCATCATCCCTTATAGCCGAGGCTCAAGAAGACATCCAACCTCAAAATCAGTCTTCGCAAGAGACAGAGAACTGATGTACTCCTGTTCAAAGGAATGTAGAAACATCCTACCCTTTGACATAAAAAGAGATAGATCGGACTATTTATAAATAGTTAGTCTCTGAAACTTTCTGCAAAACAAACACTCTTGCCCATTCACATAGAGAACTTTGTTGTACAAATTTAGAAATTTCTTTTGTAGATCAGAATGAAGAAGGACCTGTGGATAACTCAGTATGTTTGATTGGTAGTATTACTTATATTCGTGATTCTCATAACTTTGATCTATCTAGTGATGATGCTTCCCAAACAAAGATTAATTTTGCAGGATCATCATTAGTAGATTTATGCGAGGAAGATCAGTTCCTTCAAAGAAGTAATGAGCCAGTGCATACTATTTACGATACTGATGATGAAAGTTTTCAAAGCCTAGAAGTGAGTGAAGATTCATTCGGTATTTTCTCTGCTTCATTTCAGATCATCAGTAATAATTTCCATGTGATTGGGACTCAACAGACTTTCGGCTCAAAGGATAAGGAGGAAAGAAACAAAGAAATTTTTGGGCAGGTTGAAATCAACGAGCCTTCCCTTGAAAAAGAGGAAGCAATTGAACATACCCCTGCTCAATAATATAATAACCTCCTCGTAGAGTACAGTCCACTAAACCAGAGCTTACCAGGACTATAAGAGGACAACACTACCAAATATGATCAGTCCTCCAGTTCAGATGATGATGAAGAAGAGGGAGATAAAAAAATAGAAGACTGTCCTACTAAGGATATACCATCTTCTCAAGAAGAATCTTCATCCTTTTCTATTAAGAATAATGAAGCTTCCAAGAAAATTTCTGAAGGTATACCCCTCAAAGTTGAAGCCTTGGAAGCAGAAAATCTACCAAACATGGAGGACCAAAAATAAGAGAACCTTCATCTTTTCTCTGTTGATCATATGGAAGAGTGTGTGGAAATCCCAACTGGCTCAAATTATCGAATAGTGATCCTTTGTAAGAGCTAGAGACATGAAAAGTTGTCACCTTCTGTGATAGCCTTGATATTGAAGGTTATTCTTCAATATGTTTTATGGATACCCTTGGCAAACAACCAGAATTTTTTCTTCTTTATGACATTACTCAACTGGCTACATTGGCACTTTTGTGTCATATGAATATGAAAATACTCCATGTTTAGAATAGGTTAGATAGGAATCTCAATAAAGCTCAGTTATGAGGTTGTAGTTAGTTGTTGTTTTCTGCTTTGAAGAAAAATAAAAAATAAAAAAATAAAAAAAACAATGAAAAAGAGAAAAGAGGGCAGATTGTGAAAACAAGAAAGGTACAACCCCATACCAAAAAACAAAAACAACTCTGAAAGTGTGCAAGCTTAAATGCCACTCCTAAAAAACACACTCTTAATTAGTCATACTACCTAATCTTGACTAGTTAGTTTTAAATTTACTGCTGATAGTATAGTGAATTCGATTTGCCAAACTGTTTAATCTTGGCTTATCAGTAGGTAGATTAGGCTAGAAAATGAAGGTTCAAACAAGCTCAAATTCTGAACCTAAGTTTCCAAAGAGAGATGAATCAAATATGTTCTATTTTCTTGAGTCAGAAACAAAGATAAAATGGTTCTAAACATCTCAAAATATGAACTAGAGAACAAGAAAGAAACAGCTCAAACAAGAGTCAAATCAGAGCTATAAAGGATGAAGGAAGTGCTTGAATTTTCAAATCCTAAGCCTTCCATTTGTTTTAATTTTCTGCGAAATAAGATCTATGTGCAGCTTGTTTTTCATGCCATAGACTAGCATCAAGTTAGATTGTTTAATCCTGGCTTGTATGCTTTTAAATTTATATTGTAGAATTTAGAGAATAAAAATCTGTTAGATTGTTTAATCCTAACAGATTGATAGAATAGGTAGAGAAGCATCTGAAATCAACTATTTAATCTGAGTTCAGGGAGAAATAAGGAGTATAAATAGATTATATTTCTTTCTTTCAAAAGAATAAAATGTTGTAAAAGAGTTTTCCAATCCAAGTGCACTCTAAAGAAGAAAAAATGTTAGATCTGTAGGATTGGGTAGGTAGAAAGCTTGTAGATGAAAGATCCATTTTTTTTATGGCTGCTAATATGTTTTCAGAGCAAGATCATTCAAGCAAAGGAAAGCAGCCCAATGGATGAGGCATAGGTCAGCCTCCCAGAGAACACAATGGATGTGGCATAGGTCAGCCTCCAAAAGAATGCAAGTCTGAAGTTCTTGATGCCTTCAAGAAGGCACCATCCCCAAGTGGAGCCACTGTTAGCCACCTATAAAATTTGTTATAGCAAAAGGTGGCTAAAAATTTTTGGAGCCTTCAAGGAACAAATTTTATTGCTAAAAAGTGTTGGCTCTTGAAGACTCTTGAAGGCCTCATGCCTCTCTCCAAATCTCCACTACTGTTCCCTTTTTATACTCAGAAATTCTGCTGATTTCATAAGAAAAGACTGCTGTAAAATCATCATTTTCCCCTTCCTCCACTCAAAACTAACCTTCATTTTTTCTCCTCTTTTTCTCCATCAAAATTCTCTATTTTCATGTTTCCTCTTCTTCCATTCATGAAAATCATTTTCCATAGTTTAAAACTCATTTTTAAACTATTCCGAAACCCCCAAATCCATTGAAAACTCTGAAAAAATTCATAAAAAACAAGTTTTTATTACTAAGGACTTAAGCTCCCTTGGGCTAAGTCTTAAACCACTTCCCCCACATGCCCACACCCTAGAACCAGGCACTATTACCATCAGGCAATTATCGCATCAGAAGCAATCAATGAGCGCAAGTCTTTGGCTTTCCCAAAAGCCTCCGATGCGATTAGCTCTGTTATAGATGAGCCCCGGTCCTTTTGCCGCTTCACGAAACCAGAGGCCCGCAATCGGGAGCTCAAACTACTAAATAAACCCTGTCCAATTTATTTTTTCCTTTGCTAAATCAAAAAACCCTTTTTCCAAATTTTTGGTCTAACGCGCCCTTACAACGGATTTTTGATAAAAAATGGTTAGATTAAAAAGACCTGATCGCGCAATCGCATCAGAGAAATTAACAAAGGGTTGATTGATAGACCCGCATCAAAATTTCCAATGCGATTGGGTCACATGTATATAAAAATCCTCCCCGTCCACTTCATTCATATTACTTTTGCCTGGGACCAAAGGTTAAGGTCCCAAGGCGCTGATTGCATCGGAAAAGTTAAATGGTTAGATTGAAAAGCCCAAACCCGAAGCTCCGACTGCGATTGGCCCTTTATTTGAATATGGCCCAGGCCTATTACCATTCCATATAGACCAAGGCCCCACAATAGGGCGCCATACCATATCATAAATATATATCCCGCCCCGAAGCATTAAAACTTTGTGTTTTATTAAGTTTTTTTTGGTTTTCATAATATATAAAGGGTTTCTGCCGGTTCTCTTTAAAATAAATCCCCGTCATTGATCCTAAGCCGATAAAACAGCTTGCGCAACATTGCATCGCAAGTTTCATTTGGTGCATTTTTTCCCCCTTCTGATTAACTACCCCCGAACGATCCTCAGCCGTTGATCTTCTCCCCGCCTTCCTCGGATCCAACGGCCCTCATTTGCTCCGATCGCGAACCATTCCCCCACCATAACCACCTCTCGATTCATTCTTTGCCGTCTATTTTATCTGTAGATCGACAACCCATATATAATCGCATCAGATATTTCATAGGGTGTGATTTGTTATTTGTTTTTTCGCCCCCCCCCCCCGATTGCTGATTCCCAATCTATTCACCACCATTGATCATTGTCCGATTGACTGTTTCGACATTTTCTTCCACTGCTCCCTTTCTAACCTCCTCTAAATAAATCTCCACCATTGGATGACACTGTTAGTCATCAATATTTTTCACTTGTTAGTGATGACTAGATCCATAGCTGAGTTTTCTAGAAGCTAATCTCCATATGTAAATTTGTCATCTAGAAAACCCTCATAAAACTTTTTTCGCCCTCCTACTTTTCAGTACGCCCATGTCAAAGTCAAAACTCATTATCACTATCCTATCTAGCTTTAGCCCTACTGGTCTGCCCATAAGCTCTAGGAGGAAAATCCAAGTCTGTTTCAAAAACCTCCCCTAAGTTAGGAAGTGGCGCTTTAAGGCATTTTTACCCTTGGCAACCATCAAAAGGCCAAAAACCTCCATCTGATACAGACCAATCATGATAGACCTCCCACTCTGCAAATGAAATTGATAACAGCCCTAAGTCGCACCACTTACACACCCCTAGGTCTCACCACTGCATAAACCAAAGTCTCAAGCTGATTATTAGGTGTTTTTACAGTGTTTTATGGATTTTGCAAAGACAGGAAACTTGTCATCATCTCAGGAGAAGATTCCTAAATCTACATTTAGAAGAACAGCTGCTTCTCAATGTAAACATGAGCCTGAGATATATCTGCAAGACATAAATTTACTCATCAAGACCTTGCAGCTTCCTTTCAGCATGAAATCACAGTAAAGGGAAGACACCACTATCAAACAGGCTGGTAATTTGTCATGTCCAACAACCTCCTTCATCTACAAGCAGAGGGTTAAGGTGCCTCCTTCATCTACAAGCAGAGGGCGCTGGCCATTATTGACTATAAGGATTGCAAAAGCACAAGCTTGTTTTTTACTAGACAGCAAAACAGTGACTCTAGGTTTCTGAGTATAAATGATGATTACAACAGTGCTAAGATCTGAAATGTGCAAGGCAAGAAGAGATAGAGTGTGTGGTTTTGTAAAGAGAATCAGTTGAGGTTTCAGTCATCATCAGGGCTCATCAAAAAAGGGACTCCTTAATCAAAGCTATCATAACAAACATCTCTGCAGGGGTGTTAAGATGCATAGCTTCATTTAGTCTTAAACAGGAAAATACTTCAGTGAAAAGACCCCTGTGTGTTCTTTTGTTCCTGTTGAAATATGAATTATATTCCATGGTTTCTGGATGGACATAGAGAAGAAAAAGGAAAGTAGTATACAGTCTCAGACAAGTGACATCTTGTTATCAGTCAAAGCGCCGGTGTCAGTCCAGCTGTTGCAAGCCACACTCCATTGCAAAGACAGGTAGTTTCTTCAAATGTAGTAGGTTGATGTTTTCAAGAGTTTCATTAGGAGGAAGATGGCTAATAAAAGCCTTGGTATCTGTGAAATAGGCCAACATTTCTCCCATATCTTGTATACTTGCCTCATCTACACAAGGACAGAAACTGATTATTATCTGAGTGTTAAAAAACCCTAGGACAGCATGCCAAGCTAATCAAGCATGTCTTTTTTGAAAGCAGCTTCATCCATGAACAGTTGCCTTTTCAAAATTGCTACAACAACTGGCACAGACAATCTAGTTTTCTGTCATCAAGATACATCACCATGGAAACTATTGTTCATAATAGACAAAGAGTTGTTTTGATCGACTCTCAGTTTGTTTTAGAAAGTTTGAAGAAAAAAATGGGTTTTCATTATTTAAATGGACAGAGATATCATATAAGAGGTTTTGAGCAGAGAAGTGTATTGAAAAAGGCCATGACCAACTCCAAATAAGGTTAGCAAATTTGGGCACCCGCAGTGGGAAAGAGGTTGAAGGAGAAATTGGAGACAGAAGCTGTCAAAACAAGGTGAAAAGACAAACCCTATCCCTTTCAAATAATAAAGCAGTCTTCAGGATTTTTTAAACAGTTTTGAAGTGGGGTTTACATAATGAATATCAACATCAAGGATTAACAAAGTGGCAGAGAACGGTCTATAGGTCATCCGGGCATTATTCAAAGTTTGAATTTCGGTGTTAAAATTGTCACCAAAGAAACAAAACTGACAGGAATCACCCTTCAAACCCATGTGCATAAGTAAAACAGAGTTTTGACCTTTTCAAGCCATGTTTGATTTTTATAAAGAGGTTGATTCATGTTAGCACGGTCTAAAAAACATAGAAACTCTCCACTGCCTGCATCGCTTCTGAATCCAAGTTACAAATACGCCAAAGGGTATTGTTGAAAAAAAAAGTCAAAAAGCTGTGAAAACCTTGCAAGGGCCAACCAAAAGTTCATTTTGCATTTCAAAGAATAAAGGTGACCATTGGGAGTTTTGATATGTCAGAGTGAGGTCAAAAAGTGAATCTTCATTTTCAAATCGAGCAAAGACCCTTTGATGCCCTAAATATCAAACACAGAAGTTTTTGGAGCATTTTGAAGTTGCTTTTCAACAGTCGGAGCTGCACGACGCGCCTGAAATTGTGCGCGATGCGCTCAGGCAGAATTTTACATTGACTTTCAACTACCACGCGACGCGCCTGTACGTGTGCGCGACGCGCCTGTACACGGCGCCCGACCACGACCCGACAGGCCGCCCGGTTTGCTTTTTGCGCGACGTTCTTCCTCCACAGAGTGTCGCGCACGTTTAAACCCTCCAACACGCCTCCAAATCACTGCTGAAGGTGGCAAAAGCTTCTCAAAGGATCTTCCATCAAATTCAAAGAGGTATTTTGACACTGCCCTTGAAATTTTCGAACACCGAAGGTTAACTGTGTATGTGACATGAATTTTTTTGCTGGAGTGACTTATCATTAAAGAAAAGTGAAGAGTAATAAGAAAGAAGGGTTTTGTTAAGGAATAGTGTATTGGTTGAGGGCTACAGACCTGGTTATTACATAAAAAGAAAACAACACTATAAGTCCTGTTAACCTACCTCAGAAACTCTGCCAGCACCTCGAATGCCTTTCAAAAATCTGCCACCTCATCCGGTGGACAAAAGAATTTGACTGTGTTTTTTACTCTTCATTCTCATTTGAGAAATTGATTTTCACAAGAGTATAGAGGATTTTTTCCAAGGAAGATTAGTTTTCCATATTGAAAGGAAGTTTATATTGTTGAAATCTACAAGGCAAAAGTGACTCCTATTTCTCACAAAAGGGACAGTTTTCACTGTGTATTTGTTTGACTGTCTTTTGTTCTTCGAATTTATTTTGATGAGTGGATATTCATATAAGAGCAAAGGTTTACTCTACAAAGGCAAAGGTTCCACACTGATAAGGTGCTTTAACTATTTGACAAGATAAACTCCTACAGGCTTGGTTGAACTTGTAAAGCATTCTTCAAAACTCTGTCACCTTGTTCCATGACAGTGAGTTTGACTGTATGCCCACACTGGAGGTTGACTATGTATGTGGTATGATTTTGTTTGATGGATTGACATACCAATAGAGAATAGTGAAGTGTAATAAGAAAAGAGGGTTTTGCTAAAGAGCAGTTTGTTGGTTGAAAGCTACAGGGCAAAGTTGCTACCACTTCTCACAGAAAAGACAGTTTTCACTGTGTATGTTCCTTAACTGTCTTTTGGTCTTCGAGCTTATTTGATAAATGGACGTTCATATAGAGCAAAGGAATTTTTCCACAAAGGCAAGGGTACATTGATAAGGATCCTTGATTATTTTGAAAAGAGAGAACTCCTACAGCCTCTGCTTAAAACTTTTGGAGCTTTTAAAACTCTGTTACCTTTGTTCCAGGACTGTGACAGTGATTGTCTGATTACACTAAGGGTTGATTGCATAAGACATAATTTTGTTGAGAAATTGGCGCACTAGGAAAGGCAGGTTTGAAATGATTGGAGAGTCTACTTTGGAAAAAGATTAAAATGTGTTGTTAACCTCCAAATTTCCCAAGAACAAGGTGATTCCTTGACACTTTACACAGAAAATTTACCTAGCAGTTTGTCTCCCTTTCACTGCATGGTATCTTATTGAAAAATCTGATAGTTGAGATACTTTAAAGGTGGACAGGCCACTTTCTGAAAGAGCAGAGGTTTTGTATTTGTAAGGAAACTTGTTGCAATCATCCAAACACATTGTTTCTCTATAAAAAATAGTGAATTGACACAGTTTGGCTCCAAGAAGGCAGTTTATACACAGTTAGGCAGTTTGTTTCTTCAAAAGCACAGTTAGGACAAAATGCCTCCAAGGCAAGACAGCAGAAGTGGCCCACATAAAAGATATGAGCCAATCTCTATAGAGGAGGTAAATGCGCATCCATCCATCCTTTTCAACTTCCATGAAGTAGGTTGTCTATACTTCTGCCAGAAGATACAGGAGGTCAAAAGTTTCTCGCCATTGACACACCTATGCGCCTTGAGGTTCCAGAACAAGCCCATCTCGAAGCCTTTCCCCTCACTACACTCCTTGAGCGGGAAATTGAAGAAAACAAAGAGGCATGGCTAGAAAGATCCAACAAACACTTGGAGATGAAACTTGAAAGAGAAAACAGAGATCTAGAGCTGCAAAGGAAGAGGACACATCACTTTCAAAAGTTGAATCAGTTTTCCCGGCGCAAACTAAAGGTAGCCCAAGATAAATCGAAGAAAGCAAAGGGGAAGCGCTCGCACGGAAAGAGGAGAAAGGCACATCATCTCTTGACATTTTTGCCTCAGCTTCGGAGCATGTTTCTAGGGACCCTTGAGGGTCATGCGCACCAATTTTAGGCTCGTTTCGACAAATTTTTGTCTTTTGGAATTTTTTTGAGTTTTCAATCAAAAACTCATAAATTCGCCATTTCATTTTGAGGATTTGTCAAGAGAGGAGGATGATACCATTTGATGCCATAATTCTATGAGTAGGTCCTCAGTGATTTTCAGAGCATTTGGAGATCATTCGCCTCCTCAAAACGGCGAAAAATGCTCACTTTTTGCACATTCTGCCCGGCATATCAGCAGTCTGCAATTTTCTGGTTTTTTACACACAGGTACAGATTTGGAGGACTTCCAGGCATCAGATTGAGGTAATTTTAGTTGCGTCGGAAATTAGACACAGAGAAATTTCCAACGGGCCATCATGAGCCTCGTTTTGACACCAGGAAGGCTGCCAAATGTTTCCGGCAAGTCGGGGACCTTTTTCTCGATATAACTGAAATATTTTGAATTTTTGAACCTCAAAAATCGCTTCAAATGTGCGTTTAGCTATTTTTGCACTTGGAAAAATGTTGCAAAGCTTTCAATATAATTTCTTTTTACATTTTTTTAGATATTTTATGGGATATTTTGTGCCTCAAGCTTTGCAGCCTCAAGGACAAGTTTAGATATTTTGATTAGGCCAATGGGATACCTAGTTGCACCATGAGGTTTTCCTCACTTAAGCCTATTTATTCCACAAGGCTTCATTGTAAACAGAGGCTGAACTGAGAGAAGAATCAATATTGGTCATATGAGCTTTGAAGAAGAACATACTTGTGTTATGATTTTGACTCGTCTCTTGGATGCTTTTGATATTTGACAAAGGATTGTTGATGGATTCCATGACATGGTAGAATGGTATAGTGTTTCTTGCTTTGTTGTTGTCTTCTAGTTTTCATTCATGATACATGTTTCTTGCTTGCTATAGATCAGTAGAGAACAAGTTTGAGATATGCCCATGGAGGCACCTCAAAATTCCTGAATCTTCATAACTTTGATGTTTTCTTCTTCCTTAGTTGCACTAAAGAATTCTTAACTGCTCTTTAGTAACTTAAGGATATTGTTGCTAGTTTCATTCATAAGTTCTATGCATGTTAAGTAGGATGTATGGCGTGCCCTGCTAACCTATGGCTGTCCCTAGTTCTATCCATGAAACTATCTCTTTGACTGGTTAGATTATCATTTTGTTTGAACCAAGGAGGCCTAGTCCCGATCTAGCCCTTTGCCTAAAACTATGAAAGCTTGTTTGTCAAAGTGCCCAATGACTTAAAGACTGTGTTTAGGCATTCCGACATAGTGTTTTGAATTGTTAGTCCGTCTTATGTGTTTTTCCCCAAAGTCTGATAGCCATTTCACAAAGTTAGAGGGTCTTATACTTCTATGCATGGCTGGAATGTTTGTTTCAATGTGTTGATTAGTTTATAGTTACATGTTGCATGATTAAGGGTTTTCTTTACCATGTTTATGTTATCTATTAAACCAGTAATGCTTGAAACTCTTTGTTATTCACAAACTTGATGTCCATTTACTCCATTTTGCCCAAAGATCCTTTCTACCTTGAATCAAATCGGCCCTACAACAACCTTGCATCATCATCTCATAGCTTCCTTGACCTTTTTGACCCCATAGCCCAGTTGATCTAACTTCTTGTTATCCATTTTATATCTTTGATCAGTTTCATCCCTCACAAACTTAAAAACAAAAATCAAAAACTCACTTCATAACTAGCCTAATATCAGAACACCATAAGCAAACACACCGATATCTTTTACATCTAATAGAGAGAGTTCTCTCTGAGTCCAGGAAGGCTAGGTCCTTGGGCTCCAAAGCTTGGTTTGATGTTACATCGTCATTTGGCTCACCAATCAGCCAAATCACAGGAACCTAACATAATGGCGATCACGGTGGGACTTTTCTGAGTTTATTTTAATCTGAATATCTTGCAAGACTCACAGAAAGCCCCTTTTTGAACTAAGCATACCTACCATTGAGCCACCTCATCACCACCCTAACATAATGGCGATCACGGTGGGACTCTGAGTGATAAACAAACTTAGTTTCCCTAATCTTTAGAGACTTTTGAGAATACTGTTTGGATGAATTATCCCACCGCTCACTAACATAATGGCGATCACGGTGGGACATATTGAGTACATGACAGTCTAGCAGACTTTTATAGACTCCTTAGTCCTTCAACTTTAAACTTAAACCATCAGCCTTTAGAATAATTTAGTGTAAACTCTCTGTTTCACCATCTTAGCAAAGTGATGAATCAGATTTATAACACTCTTACATCCTAGGCTGCACATAAAACTCAGAAAAACCCCAAAAAAATCCCTTAGATTGGTTTTTGTCAATATTGGTGGTGGACCATACACACATATCTCAAAAGCAACCAATTTCCACTTGGCGACTCCACTAACCTCTAGTAGGCCTTACTATTTTACCGAACTCTAGGTTACTATCCGATAGACCTATCCCATCACTCACTAACATAGCGGGAGATGGTGGGACACTGAGTACATGATAGTCTAGCAAACTCTTATAGACTCTTTGGTATTTTAGATACTTAAACAAGCAAGCAGTCCATAGGCCCATTTAGAGTAAACTCTTTTTGTTCTCATCACCCTAGCGAAATGTTGAAACAAGTCTAGGATACTTTAACAAACCATAGGCTGCACATAAAACTCAGAAAATCCAAAACATTCCCAGGTTAGTTACTGGTGGTGGACCATAGCTATCTTCATAAAAACAACCCAGTTCCACCTGGCGACTCCACTAGTTCATCCCTTTTATTTTGACCATCCTTCACCTTATTAGAACTTTAGAGAGATCACTCATCCAGAACATTCACCAATACCATTCTCTCTAGACTCTAGATCCAAAATCTGGCTTCACGAAGAATTAACACCAGATCCCATCCAGAGCCAAACCCCCTATCATAGTAGATGACCCAGAGAAGATTCTGTGGCAAGCTTCTGAAACTAATCATCTAGCTACTGGTAGATCCATCCGTAAAACAAGATCAGTACCTAAACATCTCACTATCCTACCAGATTCACCTTTTGAATTAGAGTCATCAAAAACTCTTCTTAGAAGAAAATCATATAGTAAAATAAACTTTGACGATCTTGAAACCCTAGACCAATCACACAGCCATAGTAGAGAAGCCTCACCTTCCACCCCTCCCGATTTTCAGCTTCTTCATTACTTTGGCTCCCACCATCCCAGGTCTTCTCAAAACCAGATCACCAGTCCAAGTTCATCTGCCACACCTGTTCAAACCACCTCATCTCATCCCACTAGTCCTCATCTTGTACATCATCCATTAGCTCCTGTCATGGCAGCCTGGTATGCACCTTTGGTGTTGCCACCGCCCTTGGCTCCTCTCCCAAATAAATATCAAGACAAAATCCCACACTTTACTGGAGAAGACACCACTACACCTCAACAGCATATAAGTAGGATGACTGATGCTTATGAATACCTGGAGGTACAAGACGAGATCGTCAGAATGAGAATATTCGCCCAAAGTCTTGGTGGTGAACCCAAAACATGGTTCAAAAGCTTAACTCCAAACAACATCCACAATATCCCAGAACTACATCAAGTCTTCAAAAATAGGTGGGAAATCCGAAGAAACCCCATTCAAATCCTGTCAGAATATAACAACCTAAAACGGGAAAATGGGGAAAGTGTCCAAGCTTACTGCACTAGGTTCAACAGTGTATATAACTCCCTCCCACCTCATTTCAAACCCCCACTTGGTTTAGCCTTGGAAAAATTCCCCGAGGGTTTTGATCCGGACATGACATATCATCTGAGAGACAAGGATCCCCCTACCTTAGAGGAAATGCAACAAATAGCCATAAAAGCAGATGCCAACTTAGCAGAAAAAAGGGCTAGGACTAGATCAGAAAGAAAGGTCACATATAAAGACGAGTTTTCCACTTCATCACCTTCCCTAGATCCTAGAATAGATGATTTAGTCAAAACCATGGCCAAAATGTGGGAAAGGATAAATGAAAAGGCTCCTGTTAGGGACAACCAGCCAAACCCTCCAAACAGAAACCGAAACCAAAACTTTAGGAGGGAACAGCCCCAAAACAGACCAAGAGAAAATGACCAACAAATTAGGCCACCATTCAATGAAAACTATGTGGAAGAAGATGACAGGGATACAGAAACTCTTGATGAACATCATTTAAACCTCATAGGATCTGATAATGAGAGTGAGGTGTACCTCACAGAAGAAGAACAAGCATTATTTTCTCCTAATCAAGATGAGACCAACTATGAAGATCTCGATGACCCTGCCATAGATTTTCAAAATGCCATAATAGAAGCTCACCGACAATATGACCTTAGAAGCAAAAGAAACCAAGATAATTCCAAAAAAGGTAACTCAGATACTGCTAAAACCCTTGATACCATCCTCAAGAAAGCAGTAAGCCATGACAAAATCAAGGTTGAGAAGACTGACCAAAGCAAAGCTAAAGTTACCCAAACTATTCCTCTCTCAGATACTCCTGGTACTTCTACAAAAGTCACTGAAACAACTATGGCAAACAAAATCCCAAAACAAAGTCAACAAACTTAGAACATAGAGAAGGTCGTGGCTGAAAAAACTGAAACAAACATATCTAAACTTCAGTTTCCTTTCAGCTTTGAAGGCGAAATCGCCAAGATCAAGATCACCATGCCTCTTACTGAACTCATTGCCCAAAACTCTTATAAATCCCAAGTACTAAAAGTCCTAAATCTAGGGAATGATGCAAACACTGTTAATCTGGCTGATGACACTCCTGAAGTGTTGTTTGGTCCGAAGATAGAGGGGAAATTCCAAGAAGGAACTACTCTTCTTTTTTACATCAGCCTAAACATCCACGATCAAATCCTCCACAATGCCATGCTAGACTCCGGCGCCTCGCATAATCTTATCCCGGAGGTAGTAATGGAAAGACTAGGCCTGGAAATCACAAGACCATACAAAGACTTGTATTCATTTGATTCGAGTAGAGTAAAATGCCTGGGTTTGATCAAAGACCTTTGTTTTAGTCTGGCTCAAATACTGGCAAAACATCTAATCATGGATATAGTAGTGGCAGACATTCCTCCCAAGTACGGGATGCTTCTATCCAGATCTTGGGGAGCCAAACTCCAAGGGAATATCCAACTGGACATGTCATACGCCACCATTCCTGTGTTCGGCCAGACCAGAATACTCTACCGAGAATCACACATGAAATACATGATCAGCAGTCAAGATAGGCCAGATAACATTCCAATGTGTTCCTTGCGTTCCGACCTGAACTCTTTCATTATGCATATTGATGAAAACATGGAGGAAGAGTCAGAAGAAATTGAAATAAACTTTGATCCACCACATCAGTTGTCCTTGGTACCTTATGATGAATTAGACACTCAAAACTACCATGATCATGAACAGCTGTGTCATGAAGGAAGTAAGTATGTCCCTTCTAAGGTGGGATTAGAGCAAGAAGCGCAAACCCTTATGTACTATCAAGCGAATTACTCTAACCCTAGTCAAACACCAGCAATGACCTGCGGAAATTTTTTCCGAGTAAAGGCTTTAGAAGACTTACACATCATAAACCTGTTCGGAACCCGGGAGCAAGGGAGTTTAATGTTTCTACCATACCTCAAAGATTTATCATCATATGGATCATCCACTACAAATGAAACTTTGACTATAGCCCCAGCAGCTCAAAATCTAGAAAAAATGCCTGATAAACTTCTTATAAGCAAGAATGATAGTTGCAGTCCCAGCATACCTGAGCTACTAAAATTGGCTCATATTCTGTCTTTTCATGAAGAACTTAGAAATGCTAAAATCAGAAATCTCATGCAGAATATCAATCTCTACAGAAAAAACAAAGAAAAATGTTGTGATACTTCTTCCCCCTCAAAGAATAACTTTGACAAAAGAAAACATAACAATCTGAACCAAACTGAAATAATCAGGGATAAAACAGCTGGTCAAAGAATCTGTTTCAATTTTAGAAATACTACTGCATTTCCCTATAACAGAAATTCTATTTTTTCTACCCAAGACCATGATATACCAATTAAAAATGCTTTTAATCATGTGTTTTCGCAAGATGATGTTTCAGGTCATGTCCAAAAGATTCCCTTGCAAAGTAGACAGCTTAAAGATTTTTTCCAGTTTGCGGGAGGTAGATCTAATTTCAAAATCAAAATTGCAAAACCACCCAATATCAGAAATTTGTTCATGAAGGCCATGTTCCCAGTTTTAAATTTCTGCATTTTTGCATACCTTGATGATGTCATTATCTATTTCAAGAATGACCAAGAGTACATGCATTATTTGAGGAAAATGTACAGTAACGGAAGGAGTGGAAATCAGATATTCAAAGAGGTATAGCGGGAAGATATTGGTCTGTTCAGAGATTCTTGCATGAATCCCTATGTCATGTTAGAGAGAGAAAACTTTCCAAATTTCTCTTTTCAGGAGTTGAGTGGGCCAAGGGTGAGGGGAGATCCTTACGAGGATAAGATGCTTAAATTCCATCATTTCCAAGATTTCTGAGTTTGAAACACTTTTCATTCATTATACATACCATTGTCTGAAATTTTGAAAAATAGAAAAGTCAAAAACAGTAAAAGATGGAAAAGTCAAAAAAAGTAAAAAACAGAAAAGAGGGCGAGTGAAGATAGAACAAAGGCCCCATGTTCCAAAAAATAGTCCTTCAGAAAGCGAGCAAGTCTAAATGCCGCTACTAGTACTTCAATGTCTTGTTCAGCTATCTAGCCTAATCATAGCTGAGCATGTTTAAATTTATTTGCTGATAAGTTAGTGAGTGCAAAGATAGTGAACATTGTGTAAGATTGACTTATCACAGAGTTTAGATTAGGGAGAGATTCTGGTTCCACATGCCTAAAACAGAACCAAAGAGAGAAGCGAGGGATGAAAAATACATTGTGCATCTTAGCCCCGCTTGTCTAGTTTCCCTTTGTTGCAAAATAATATTTGTGTGCAGCTTGTCTTTTATGCCGCAAATGCATGACAAATCAGACCGTCTAATCTTGATTTGATCATTTTAAAATTTCATGTTTTAGATTAAAGAACAAAATCCTGTTAAACTTCTTAATCTTGACAGTTGATCTAGCATAGGTAGAGTAATGAAGGAGTTCATCAGTTTAATCTGAACTCCCGGCAGATATAAGAGTAGAAGTAGATAGGTTCATTTTGCAAAAAGAAAAATATACATTGTCAAAAGGCTGCTAGTTCAAATGCGCCAAAGAGAAGAAAAAATGTTAGGAAAGATAGTGGGGTAGGTAGAAGTATTATTGATGTTAACCATGCTGTCACTTTTCAGAAATAACATCAAAGAAGGGTGAATTTTTGCGCCAATGGGTAAGGCACTGGTTTTCATAAGCCAAAGATCTGAATTCTGGACACCTCCTGATGAGGAGCTACCCTCCCCAAATGGAGCCACTGTTAGTCATCAATATTTTTCACTTGTTAGTGATGACTAGATCCATAGCTGAGTTTTCTAGAAGTTGATCTCCATATGTAAATTTGTCATCTAGAAAACCCTCATAAAACGTTTTTCGCCCTCCTACTTTTCAGTACGCCCATGTCAAAGTCAAAACTCATTATCACTATCCTATCTAGCTTTAGCCCTACTGGTCTGCCCATCAGCTCTAGGAGGAAAATCCAAGTCTGTTTCAAAAACCTCCCCTAAGTTAGGAAGTGGCGCTTTAAGGCATTTTTACCCTTGGCAACAATCAAAATGCCAAAAACCTCCATCTGATACAGACCAATCATGACAGACCTCCCACTCTGCAAATGAAATTGATAACAGCCCTAAGTCGCACCACTTACACACCCCTAGGTCTCACCACTGCATAAACCAAAGTCTCAAGCTGATTATTAGGTGTTTTTACAGTGTTTTATGGATTTTTCAAAGACAGGAAACATGTCATCATCTCAGGAGAAGATTCCTAAATCTACATTTAGAAGAACAACTGCTTCTCAATGTAAACATGAGCCTGAGATATATCTGCAAGATAGAAAGTTACTCATCAAGACCTTGCAGCTTCCTTTCAACATGAAATCACAGTAAAGGGAAGACACCACTGTCAAACAGGCTGGTAATTTGTCATGGCCAAGAACCTCCTTCATCTACAAGCAGAGGGTTAAGGTGCCTCCTTCATCTACAAGCAGAGGGCGCTGACCATTATTGACTATAAGGATTGCAAAAGCACAGGCTTGTTTTTTACTAGACAGCAAAACAATGACTCTAGGTTTCTGAGTATAAATGATGATTACAACAGTGCTAAGATCTGAAATGTGCAAGGCAAGAAGAGACAGAGTGTGTGGTTTTGTAAAGAGAATCAGTTGAGGTTTCAGTCATCATCAGGGCTCATCAAAAAAGGGACTCCTTAATCAAAGATATCATAACAAACATCTCTGCAGGGTGTTAAGATGCATAGCTTCATTTAGTCTTAAACAGGAAAATACTTCAGTGAAAAGACCCCTGTGTGTTCTTTTGTTCCTGTTGAAATATGAAGTATAGTCCATGGTTTCTGGATGGACATAGAGAAGAAAAAGGAAAGTAGTATACAGTCTTAGACAGGCGACATCTTGTTATCAGTCAAAGCGCCGGTGTAAGTCCAGCTATTGCAAGCCACACTCCATTGCAAAGACAGGTAGTTTCTTCAAATGCAGCAGGTTGATGTTTTCAAGAGTTTCATTAGGAGGAAGATGGCTAATAAAAGCCTTGGTATCTGTGAAATAGGCCAAGAGTTCTCCCATATCTTGTATACTTGCCTCATCTACACAAGGACAGAAACTGATTATTATCTGAGTGTTAAAAAACCCTAGGACAACATGCCAAGCTAATCAAGCATGTCTTTTTTGAAAGTAGCTTCATCCATGAACAGTTGCCTTTTCAAAATTGCTACAACAACTGGCACAGACAATCTAGTTTTCTGTCATCAAGATACATCACCATGGAAACTATTGTTCATAATAGACAAAGAGTTGTTTTGATCGACTCTCAGTTTGTTTTAGAAAGTTTGAAGAAAAAAATGGGTTTTCATTATTTAAATGGACAGAGATATCATATAAGAGGTTTTGAGCAGAGAAGTGTATTGAAAAAGGCCATGACCAACTCCAAATAAGGTCAGCAAATTTGGGCACCCGCAGTGGGAAAGAGGTTGAAGGAGAAATTGGAGACAGAAGCTGTCAAAACAAGGTGAAAAGACAAACCCTATCCCTTTCAAATAATAAAGCAGTCTTCAAGATTTTTTAAACAGTTTTGAAGTGGGGTTTACATAATGAATATCAACATCAAGGATTAAAAAAGTGGTAGAGAACGGTCTATAGGTCATCCGGGAATTATTCAAATTTTGAATTTCGGTGTTAAAATTGTCACCAAAGAAACAAAACTGACAGGAATCACCCTTCAAACCCATGTGCATAAGTAAAACAGAGTTTTGACCTTTTCAAGCCATGTTTTCTTTTTATAAAGAGGTTGATTCATGTTAGCACGGTCTAAAAAACATAGAAACTCTCCACTGCCTGCATCGTTTCTGAATCCAAGTTACAAATATGCCAAAGGGTATTGTTGAAAAAAAGTCAAAAAGCTATGAAAACCTTGCAAGGGCCAACCAAAAGTTCATTTTGCATTTCAAAGAATAAAGGTGACCGTTGGGAGTTTTGATATGTCAAAGGAGTGAGGTCAAAGAGTGAATCTTCATTTTCAAATCGAGCAAAGACCCTTTGATGCCCTAAATATCAAACACAGAAGTTTTTCGAGCGTTTTGAAGTTGCTTTTCAACAGTCGGAGCTGCGCGACGCGCCTGAAATTGTGCGCGACGTGCTCAGGCAGACTTTTACATTGACTTTCAACTACCGCGCGACGCGCCTGTACACGACGCCCGACCATGACCCGACAGGCCGCCTGGTTAGCTTTTTGCGCGACATTATTCCTCCACAGAGTGTCGCGCACGTTTAAACCCCCCAGCACGCCTCCAAATCACTGCTGAAGGTGGCACAAGCTTCTCAAAGGATCTTCCATCAAATTCAAAGAGGTATTTTGACACTGCCCTTGAAATTTTCGAACACAGAAGGTTAACTGTGTATGTGACATGAATTTGTTTGCTGGAGTGACTTATCATTAAAGAACAGTGAAGAGTAATAAGAAAGAAGGGTTTTGTTAAGGAATAGTGTATTGGTTGAGGGCTACAGACCTGGTTATTACATAAAAAAAAAACAACACTATAAGTCTTGTTAACCTACCTCAGAAACTCTGCCAGCACCTCGAATGCCTTTCAAAAACTTGCCACCTCATCCGGTGGACAAAAGAATTTGACTGTGTTTTTTACTCTTCATTGTCATTTGAGAAATTTATTTTCACAAGAGTATAGAGGATTTCTTCCAAGGAAGACTAGTTTTCTATATTGAAAGGAAGCTTATATTGTTGAAATCTACAAGGCAAAAGTGATTCCTATTTCTCACAAAAAGGACAGTTTTCACTGTGTATTTGTTTGACTGTCTTTTGTTCTTCGAATTTATTTTGATGAGTGGATATTCATATAAGAGAAAAGGTTTACTCTACAAAGGCAAAGGTTCCACACTGATAAGGTGCTTTAACTATTTGACAATATAAACTCCTACAGGCTTGGTTGAACTTGTAAAGCATTCTTCAAAACTCTGTCACCTTGTTCCATGACAGTGAGTTTGACTGTATGCCCACACTGGAGGTTGACTATGTATGTGGTATGATTTTGTTTGATGGAGTGACATACCAATAGAGAATAGTGAAGTGTAATAAGAAAAGAGGGTTTTGTTAAAGAGCAGTTTGTTGGTTGAAAGCTACAGGGCAAAGTTGCTACCACTTCTCACAGAAAAGACAGTTTTCACTGTGTATGTTGCTTAACTGTCTTTTGGTCTTCGAGCTTATTTGATAAATGGATGTTCATATAGAGCAAAGGAATTTTTCCACAAAGGCAAGGGTACATTGATAAGGATCCTTGATTATTTTGAAAAGAGAGAACTCCTACAGCCTCTGCTTAAAACTTTTGGAGCTTTTAAAACTCTGTTACCTTTGTTCCAGGACTGTGACAGTGACTGTCTGATTACACTAAGGGTTGATTGCATAAGACATAAGTTTGTTGAGAAATTGGCACACTAGGAAAGGCAGGTTTGAAATGATTGGAGAGTCTACTTTGGACAAAGATTAAAATGTGTTGTTAACCTCCAAATTTCACAAGAACAAGGTGATTCCTTGACACTTTACACAGAAAATTTACCTAGCAGTTTGTCTCCCTTTCACTGCATGGTATCTTATTGAAAAATATGATAGTTGAGATACTTTAAAGGTGGACAAGCCACTTTCTGAAAGAGCAGAGGTTTTGTATTTGTAAGGAAACTTGTTGCAATCATCCAAACACATTGTTTCTCTATAAAAAACAGTGAATTGACACAGTTTGGCTCCAAGAAGGCAGTTTATACACAGTTAGGCTGTTTTTTTCTTCAAAAGCACAGTTAGGTCAAAATGCCTCCAAGGCAAGACATCAGAAGTGGCCCACATAAAATATATGAGCCAATCTCTACAGAGGAGGTAAATGCGCATCCATCCATCCTTTTCAACTTCCATGAAGTAGGTTGTCTAGACTTATGCCAGAAGATACAGGAGGTCAAAAGTTTCTCACCATTGACACACCTATGCGCCTTGAGGTTCCAGAACAAGCCCATCTCCAAGCCTTTCCCCTCACTGCACTCCTTGAGCAGGAAATTGAAGAAAACAAAGAGGCATGGCTAGAAAGATCCAACAAACACTTGGAGATGAAACTTGAAAGAGAAAACAGAGATCTAGAGCTGCAAAGGAAGAGGACACATCACTTTCAAAAGTTGAATCAGTTTTCTTGGCGCAAACTAAAGGCAGCCCAAGAGAAATCGAAGAAAGCAAAGGGGAAGCGCCCGGCATGGAAAGAGAAGAAAGGCACATCAGCTCTTCAAATTTTGGCCTCAGCTTCGGAGCATGTTTCTAGGGACCCTTGAGGGTCATGCGCACCAATTTTGGGCTCGTTTCGACAACTTTTTGTCTTTTGGCATTTTTTTGAGTTTTCAGTCAAAAACTCATAAATTCGCCATTTCATTTTGAGGATTTTTCAAGAGAGGAGGATGATACAATTTGATGCCATAATTCTATGAGCAGGTCCTCAATGATTTTCAGAGAATTTGGAGATCATTCGCCCCCTCAAAACGGTGAAAAATGCTCACTTTTTGCACATTTTGCCCGACATATCAGCAGTCTGCAATTTTCTGGTTTTTTACACACAGGTACAGATTTGGAGGACTTGTAGGCATCATATTGAGGTGATTTCAGTTGCGCCGGAAAGTAGACACAGAGAGCTTTCCAACGGGCCATCATGAGCCTCGTTTCAACACCAGGAAGGCTGCCAAATGTTTTCGTCAAGTCAGGGGACCTTTTTCTGATATAAATTTGAAATATTTTTGTAATTTTTGAACCTCAAAAATCTGCTTTTTCCAAATGTGCGTTTAGCTATTTTTGCACTTGGAAAATGTTGCAAAGTCAATATAATTTCTGTTTTTAGCATTTTTTTAGATATTTTATGGGATATTTTGTGCCTTGGGCTTTGCAAAGCCTCAAAGACAAGTTTAGATATTTTGATTAGGCCATTGGGATAGCTAGTTGCACCATGAGGTTTTCCTCACTTAAGCCTATTTATTCCACAAGGCTTCATTGTAAAACAAGGCTGAACTTGAGAGAAGAAGCAATATATTGGTCATATGAGCTTTGAAGAACATACTTGTGTTATGATTTTGGACTGCCTCTTGGATGCTTTTGATGAATGATGAAGGATTGTTGATGGATTCCATGACATGGTAGAATGGTATAGTGTTTCTTGCTTTGTTGTTGTCTTCTAGTTCTCATTCATGATACATGCTTCTTGCTTGCTATAGATCAGTAGAGATTAAGTTTGAGATATGCCCATGGAGGCACCTCAAAATTCCTGAATCTTCATAGCTTTTATGTTTTCTTCTTCCTTAGTTGCACTAAAGAATTCTTAACTGCTCTTTAGCAACTTAAGGATATTGTTGCTAGTTTTATTCATAAGTTCTATGCATGTTGAGTAGGATGTATGGTGTGCCTTTCTTACCTATGACTTTCCATAGTTCTGTCCATGAAACTATCTCTTTGACTGATTAGATTATCATCTTGTTGAACCAAGGAGGCCTAGTCCCGATCTAGCTCTTTGCCTAAAACTATGAAAGGTTGTTTGTCAAAGTTCCCAATAACTTAAAGACTGTGTTTAGGCGTTCCGGCATAGTATTTTGAGTTTTTAGTCCGTCTTATGTGTTTTCCCCAAATTCTGATAGCCATTTCCCAAAGTTAGAGGGTCTTATACTTCTATGCATGGCTGGAATGTTTGTTTCGATGTGTTGATTAGTTTATAGTTACATGTTGCATGATTAAGGGTTTTCTTTACCATGTTTATGTTATCTATTAAACTAGTGATGCTTGAAACTCTTTGTTATTCACAAACTTGATGTCCATTTACTCCATTTTGCCCAAAGATCCTTTCTACCTTGAATCAAATCGGCCCTACAGCAGCCTTGCATCATCATCTCATAGCTTCCTTGACTTTTTTGACCCCATAGCCCAGTTGATCTAACTTCTTGTTATACATTTTATATATTTGATCAGTTTCATCCCTCACAAACTTAAAAACAAAAAACAAAAATCAAAAACTCACTTCATAACTAGCCTAATATCAGAACACCATAAGCAAACACACCGATATCTTTTACATCTAATAGAGAGAGCCCTCTCTGAGTCCAGGAAGGCTAGGTCCTCACAAGCTTGGTTTGATGTTACATCGTCATTTGGCTCACCAATCGGCCAAATCACGGGAACCTAACAGACGCCATCCAATGACCATGCTCCTCCCTATGCCTTCTAAAGAAGTTTAACCCAAAAAGGTAGGATTTTATAATATGTTTGTGTTTTCACAGGCGATTAATTGTTTTTCCCATTATAATACAAAGAAAAATAAAGCCGAGGATTGATGATCCGCTGCCCTTTCCTTATCAAAGGGAAAGAACTATGAGGGCTCCATTCACGTCTCGTCAATGTTTCATGGAGGCATTGATGCCATATGAGCCCTATGTGGCCTGCACATCAACAAGACACAGTGTTATTAAATCACAAATTAAAATAGTATCAGTGTCGAAGACAGAACACAACAGAACAAAATATTGAAGACAATTTGGAGATTACGGCTAAGAGTGATTACCAAAAGCCTAATCCCCCAAATTAAAACACAATTAAAAGAAAATCATAAGTGTTTTATCAGACAGACAGGCCTCCACCACCTCAACAGAGGAAAATTGATTCCTCTCAGCTACCACAGTGCCACCTGTAGCCACCATCATCCAAACAGAGGCCGAAGTTATTGATCAAACGAAGATATTTGCCTCAGCGCAGCCAGAGAGTTAATTCTGCCAGAGAATTTAATGCAAAAAATATCAACAGAGTTACTTTAATATAAAACAGAGCCTCAAAGGCCAAAAAAATCTCCCACCGAGCTTAATTCATAAATGTAAATCAATTAATACAGTAACACGCCTATAAAATTCTCCATCGAGCCCCTCAAAGGCTGAGAAGTCATTAATCTGTATTAATTGTCTCGAGAGATCTTTTATCAGATCTCACCTCCTCATTCTTCTATAGATACTGCTGTAGAAGATGAGAAGTTGTTGGTTGAGTTGGTTGCAAAACTTTGAAATATATTTGAGCTTAAAACTTCTGATTGTAAATAGTGTTCGTTAGCTCTTGGAGCTCTACTTGTGATAGATAAGTTATTCTGGAAAGTGTAGATGATTGCTAAACTAAAGCACTGGACTTAAAGCTGTAACTGGTTTGGAGCATCAATACAAGCTGATTTATGGGATCCTGGTCTATGTCAACGGTGATGCTATTTATTATTGTAAATTGTTGTTTTATTTTTGTTTTCACTGTGTTCATCTTCTCTTATAAAGAACAACATGCATAGAGTTAGGACCTACTATATATCAGTACCCTTCTCTGACTAAAAATCTTTATTTATATTTTTTCTTCCAATCTGTGTTATTTAGGAATGATTTAATTCAGCTTAAGAATAGGAATGTTGGCGTTCCCTCGTCTTATTGTCTTATCTAAATATTGTTCTTGGATGTTATTTTCATTTCATGTTAAGTAGAGATGAACTAAGGAAGATATGGTGTGCCCTGGTCCTAGTTTTATCCCAAAAGATTGTCTGGAAGTATCCCTTGGAATGTGTTAAAAGCTGGCTAGTTTCAAAGTACTTACCAGATCTTAGGCCATTCTTTGTTATCTTTGTGTTTGTCTTGAAAGTTACCAATTAAAGCAGAGCTAGGATAGGATTTGTGGTGAGCCCGGCCCGCTAGTTTCTTCTCCAAAAGTTGCCTTCAAGTTTCCCTTTGTTTTTATATGTTTGCTATTGAAAGTGTATCAAAGGTTGGCTAGTTTCAAAGTACTTACCAGATCCTAGTTTTCTTTCATGTTTTTCTTAAGTGTGTGTCAAAGGCTGCCTAGTTTCAAAGTACTTACCAGATCCTGGACTGCTCTTGTTCTTCATTTGTTTAATTCCCCTTCTTATTGTATCATTTCATTCCATAAATCAAACTTTAAAGAGATCCTTAGACATAGATGACTTTCCCCATGGACCACTCTTGCCTCTTGCTATTTCAATTAAACCCTATTACGACTCCATAGCGCAATGGAATAAAACCAGTAATTATCTATCTTTTTGGCCGAAGCTTACTCTCATTGCTTGCAACTTCTCACCTTTGAAACTCTTTCCATTTAGGACTTTCCCTCAAACAATAATCATGCTCAACCATCCAAAAAAAAAAACAAACCCTTGGCCTTCATAACTAGCCTAATATCATTACCCCAAAATTCAAAGACAAATCCATCTTTGCACTCATTGGAGAGATCCCTCTCCGGATTCAGGAGGGCTAGATCCTAGAATCCCAAAGTGGTTGAAATGATGTTTCTCCCTGCGGTCGGACTTTTTCCAATCTTGCTGATTACAGGGAGCTAACACATCTGGAAGCTGGTCATCCACCATTCATTTTTCATTTGTGGATAGAGCTAACCTGGATAAAAAAATTGCAACAACATTCTCCTTTCCAGGTTTATCAACAATGGCTAGGTCAAACTGCTATAAAAGTAACAACCATCTAATTATCCTAGCATTAAAATTTGGTTTGTTCATTAAATATTTGATGGTTTCATGGTTTGTGTGTACAAAGGTCTGATACCGAGTGACATAATGTCTAAATTTGTTTAAATCATATACAATGGCTAACATCTCCTTCTCTGTGACAATATAATTGAGTTCAGCCTTAGACAAGTTCTTACTGACAAAATAGATTGCATAAGGTAATTTTTCTTCTAACTTCCCTAATTCTGTCCCACAACTTTTTTGGATGCATCTGTGTGGATTTGGAAAGGCAAAGTCCAATTTAGACGTCGGAGAATGAGGGTAGTAGTTAAATTTATCTTGATGAGCTCAAAAGCTTCTTGACAAAGAGTGGACCAAGTAAACTCGGAATATTTGGCCAATAAACCAGGTAGTGGCGAAGCCATCTTACTAAAATATTTGATGAATATTCTATAATAGCCAGCTAACCCTATGAAGCTCCCGACATCTCTCTTCTTTTGAGGAGCAGGTGCCCTTTTGATATTAGTGATTTTTCTCGGGTCCACCTGTATTCCTTCCTGGGAGATTGATTTTCCCATACACCTCCTACTCTTTTTAGGAATTCACACTTTTCTGGGCTCAAGGAGAGATGCATCTTAATGCACCTTCTCAGCACTTTTCCCAAATTTGAGAGAGCTTCCTGGAAGTCATCCCTATAGGGTGTGAAATCATCCATGTAGATTTCAACCAATTCGTGGACTAACTCAGAGAAAATTCCCAAGAAAATTATTTGGAAGTTAGATGGGGCATTGGAGAACCCAAATGCTAGGAATATTTAAGCGAAGTTACCCAAGGGCAGGTGAAAGTAGTTTTATACTAGTCTTCAAGGCTGATTTGGATCTGGTTATACACACTGAACCCATATAAGAAGGAAAATAACTTCTTTCCTACAAGGCCATCAAGGACTTGGTCTATAAAGGGCAAAGGGAAATGGTACTTACTGGTGTCTTTGTTAAGTTCTTGATAATCAACAAAAATTCTCCATTTTCCATTATTCTACAAGACTGGGACAAGAGGAAATACCCACTCACTATCTGATATAGGATAAATGAAACTTGCATCCAACAATTTCTGTAGTTATTCCTTAACTATGTCCTTTAGAGCTAGGTTAATCCTTCTTTGGGGTTTTCACACAGGCTTGCATCCTTCCTTAATGTAAATATGATGTCTGCACACTGAAGGATGCACCCCTTTCATGTCCTTGTAATCTAAAGCAAACGAATCTAGGTTTTCTTTTAGATGTTGAAATAAATGATTTTCTTCTTCATTTGAGATATTTAAGTTGATTTTTAGAGATATGGATGGGAAAAAATTTACAACCTTATAGGTTTCAGAGGTTGAATCGACTGAGTGCAATTCCATCCAAGGTTGGATTTTAAATTCTTTGACTAGGTTTTCAAGTGGACTATTAGTAGGGGACTAGTTTTGAATTACATGATCGATGAGTTCGTCTTCATCAAGTTATCCCCCTCTAAGAACAACATCTATGGTATAAATGAAGGTAATGTTATATACCTCATGTTATTCATCCTCCAACCATGTAGATAGATCATGATCAATGGAAGGCTGGGATGGAGGACATAATACCAACTATTTAGACAAGGGCCCATTTTTAGTAGTCATGTTTCTAGCCAGAGAGCTTATATAAGCATCTATAGTGGCTAACCAAGGTCTCCCTAAGATGAGAAGATATCTATTGAACTTTTTTTTTGGCTACAGAACTAGGATATTTGTAGGATACTCCCAAGATTCAAGTGAAACCATAACATCGTCAAAAATTCCTTTCGGATTTACTATGGAGTGATATAAAAGTTGCAGAACTATTGTGGTTTTCCTCAAAGTCCCTTGGAGGTTGAGTTTCAACATAGTTTCCTTGATCATGACATTGATGACAACCCTTAGGTCAATCAGATTACTGGGGACTATGACACTATCTATGTGCACATCTACAACTGGACTTCTAAAGTCGAGGTACTTTGGAAGATCACTCTTACCAACAATAAGTCAGACAAATGACCTATTACATTGATGGTTGGGCTATCCTTCTTCTTTCTCCAAGGTTTCTTGAAGCACTTTTCCTTGATGAGCCTATTTTAAATAGGGACATCCTTAATGGGTTGGAGAAGTGGTATCTTTACACATATTTTTCAACTCTCCCAAAAGTTCAGTCTCCTCTAATGTGTGGTTACTGGAATGTATCAAGCGCTTGAGAAAAGGAGATTGATGGATTTGAGTATTTCTTTCTTCCTTTTCATCCTCAACCTCTGCAAGTGGATATGGAGGGTGGTTGTGTGGGAGTACTCTTCCTGACCTAAGATTAATCTCATGTATCTCCACAAAATAATCTGAATAGGATATATATCCACTATAAACTTGTTGTGCATGTCTGTTATTCAGGTTCGTATTTGGCTGTGTAGGCATCTAAGGCAACTTGGGTGGAGTAACATGAGTAAGCTGAGGTTGAGGTTGGGGTGGAGGCATTAGAGCAGGTGGTTTATTATGTTGAGGCATCCACCCTTGGGATGTGTTATCATTCTTTAATTTATGATATTGTGAGAATAAACACAAAGGACAACATCTAAACTACCTTAAAATTTGGGATCTAGCCCTGCTAGCTTCAGAGAGGGATCTCTGTTGGAGAAGAATCCCTTAGGACCACATTTTTAGGGATAAATAATAGTATTTTTGTAGTTTTGGGTCGTGCACGCTAAAGTCAAGGGACTTTGGGGAATTTCAAAGTCCTTTCATGAGTTGTAATGGGTTAAATGGTAAATCTAGGGGTCTTAAACCATGGTTTGAGGACCATAGTATGAGCGCAAGCTAAAGTACAAGTAGAAGTATATATCGAGTCAGATAAGTCAGTTTTTGATGAAAGTTAATATATGTATGTCGATGATAGAACATATAAATAAGTATGTGGTAAGAATTTGTGTCTGAAAGGCTCTTGCTAGCTCTTTGCACAAAGACCTTAGTCCAGTTATGTGTGGAACCCATTGGTTCTATGCATGGGTAGATCTGAATAACTCTAAGGGTTTGTGTGAACAATTGATAAATAAAGATCTGTTTTGGAAAATATGAGTATCATATGCATCTATGATTTACTCTGTAATCTGTCTTTGTGTATGATTTTTGATTCTTGCATATGATTTCTGTTAATTTTGATTGGATTGGGTGTGTACCTGTAATATTCCAAATCTGGAACAGCTCATGAATCATACACTAAAAACGTATTTCCAGGAAAATTTGCAATAAAATACTAAAATGGACCCTTGTATCCCATAAATTAATCAATAGAAAACCTAAATCCAAGAATTTAATTGAAACAAAACAAAATAGGTGGGTTAAACAGATCTCCCACACCTGGGATTGCCAAAATGTGTTAAAACCCCAGAACTGCAAAATACCGGAGTTGCTGCACAAGGGAATGTGCAGTCTAAGAGAGGGTTTACACTCAGAAAATAGGAGGAAAATATATCTACTCATGTATTGATCAAATATGTTTTAAGAACTGAGATCTAGTCTCCTTATAAAAAGTACAAGATAACCTGGCAAGGGTTTCTTATCAAACACTCTGCATATAAGATGGGATATTCAGTAATTTAATAAATCACCAGTAGAACAATAAAGTACATGAGTGTAGAAGGCTGAAAGTTTTCTGATCTGTTGTAGATCCCTCAAGGGCTTCCTCCCATGAAAGTATGAACCTCTCAATCACAAGGAAGCACTGCAATGGAGCCACCAAACCATGCACTGAACACTGCCTCCTGAATAACGCATTCCCTAGCTAGAATAGCGCTAGGAATGTATGGGAAATGTGTGGTTTGATACCAGAGATCTGAAATCAGCTCTGGATCTCTCCAAATAGATCCCTCGAGTGAAGGAAACCTTCCTCCAATGAGGAACTAGCTCAGAAACGAGGATTCCAATCCCTTCCACTGCTGCACCCAGAAACAATGCACATTCTCCGGAAAAAAATACGCTGATGAAGTAGGCTGAAGCTTGGCTTGAAAATATGATCTGTAATTATGAATACAAACTCTCCCAAGATATTCCTGAAGGAAAGAGGTGGGATTCCCACTCGGGAACACCCTGTGCTAAACAACACTGCTACTCTACTAAATAGCAAGAGGAAGCAAAAGTATGAGAAGACATGAAAAATAATCTAAGACATGATCAATAATGCTGCCATCCTCTTCCTTATTAAAACATTATTTTTCTTTCCCTTGGCCCCACTCAATTTAGTCATCTCTATCCAAAGATACATGTCCCTCCAAAACTGCGTTATTCCTCCTCCTCTAAAACTGCGTTGTTGACTTAGTCAAAGCAGCTTGATTTTATCCCTGTTCATACATGGAGGTGTTTTATTAGGTTCGAAAGAGTGTCCCCTTTCACATTTGGAGTATTTTATTCCTCCTTAGGAGACTTATGGGCTTTTCTTCCCATTTATTCACCGGCTAGAGCTGCTACTAACTCTAATGTTCCATTTAGCTTGGAGGCTAAAATTTTTGAACATTACAGTCCTCCCCTAAAAAATATGTTCTTGTCCTCAAGAAAATGTATAAGGAGAGAAAAATTTCTCCCCTCCTCCTCATGTGACCTCCCATCAATAGCCTCCATCACTGCATCAAGAGAATCTGCAAATAAACTGTAATCCAATGTTTCCTCCCAAGTGGGAAAAACCAAATGATCCACATCAATCAAAGGTGGAAAGTGTGAATGGAAACTTGCTTGTTGTCTCGTGGCCTCCACAAAGTAGGAGTTATGACCAACATGGTGAATGAGTGCCTCCCTCACCCATGCTATCATCCAAATGAAGTGAGTCACCCTCCAACATGGAAACTCATGAAGAATCTCCTCCACCTTTAGATCCTGAAATGTAGGTGGGTTGAATAAGTGAACATGATAGGCAAGAGGGTCTATCCCACGCTCTCCTCCTCTCCACTGATGATAAGTGTAGAGAGCATGCTGATCTTGGGCTGCAACATGATTTCCCTCCAATTGAAAGAAGGAGATTGAGTCCCCAAGGACCCTTCCTCCAAAGTCATGAGTCATGCTAACCCAAACCATTCCATACAATATGAATGGCACATCATCACCATATGGCATCCAAATCAGAAAATGGCTAATTTTTATGTGCAAGTTTGGATGATACACATGGTCTCTTTGGTGGATGCAGCACAGTTCTCCCAAATACTGATTCAGAGTATCAAGTGGCAAGTTGTCCTCCATGGAATTTCCAGCTATGCATGCTAGCTCATCTACTATAAAGTAGTAAGCAGAAATATAGATCAGCTGTATACAATAAACACAATGCAACACTTGCCCCAAGACATGTAGAGATGGGTTATCAATAATACAATATTTGGCCCTAAAGTGACCATGAAACCCATAAATAATATTTCTCTCTTATGGAGCAATGCACTGTTTACATATGGTGAGAAAATACAAATACTCAATAGAGTAATCACTAAGCACATAAATGTCTTTCTTACCATGCATCATGTGTGAGATGAAAGTGAGGTCCATGTATAAGTTCCCCATTGAGGATCCCCTCTTAAAAAATCTGCAAGAAGAAGGGATACATATACTCCTTGGAACACTCCATCAATAAGAACACACTCCCATGTGACGGCGTTGTAGGGCTTAGGAATAAGGCTCCATGACTCCTCCCTTTGACATTCCACAT
The DNA here is from genome assembly GCA_034641835.2 of Pinus albicaulis. Taxonomy (NCBI): domain Eukaryota; kingdom Viridiplantae; phylum Streptophyta; class Pinopsida; order Pinales; family Pinaceae; genus Pinus; species Pinus albicaulis. Next base: position 1,165,605,367 of record CM076580.1, read on the forward strand.
GCCAAAGCCATCCACCATCATGTTGCTATGTGAGAAGATATTCTTTCAACATGGAATTCTCTCATGATCCTGCAATGCTGAAGGGTAGCCTCCTTGCACCATGAATGTGCCTTTCTTCTCTTCAAAAATATCATGAAAAGTATGGGAAGAATGCTGCCCATACTCTCCCAAGTGCAACCATAGGAACAAAAAATCTTGTTGCTATCTCATCTCTCCCTCATAAAAGCCATAGATTAAGATCATGATGGTCAACTTGTATGATGTGCCAACAAACATTTCAGCCATGAAGTGCCTCCTCAAGTTCTCCAAGGGGTTCCTCCCACAAGAAGATGATGTGGCAATCATGGTTTTCCCATGGTTCCTCTTGAAATGTACAGCATATAAAGTGGGGAGAATCATGCTTCCAATGGGCATCTTCCCTCTCAATCCCATTCTCGAAACAAAGCTCCCCATGAACATAAACATGTCAGCAATATACAGAAGGCAACTACAATAAAAACATGTTTCCAATTGACAACTGGAGAGTGCATCATAGTTCCACCCATGGAACTAGCATAGTGCATCCTTTGCCTGCATCAACATAAGAAATAGCAAGTGCTCTACGAGCCACTTTCTTGCTACCACAGTCATCTCATAAGATGAAAATATGAAGTTACAATATGGTGTCAATGGTGCACACCAAGAAGTATGTGGCTTCCCCCACAAACCATAAAAAATATAGCCAAAATCAAGGCTAAAAGTAGCTACAAGTACATCATCATACAATATGCAAGAAGAGATCATTATTCTTGTTACATCATGCTGCTCAAATAAGGGAGAGAAGTACAAAAAAAGATATGAAATGAAACCTCCTCCATCATGTACTTGAGATCTTGACCTGAAATGGCTCAAATGGAACCTTTCCCTCACTTCTAATGAGTAGGGAAGTGGCTGTGACCTCCTATCTGTCATCATCTGGGCTATGCATCTCTCCATATACTGATATATATCATGATGTATGCCCTCCCAAGTGAACTCTTCCATAAAATGGAAATATGAATCAAAGTGCATATAAGAGAAGTCCTCACGTGCTGCATGTAGCAGCTTCTCCTTGATACTAGAAGATCCATTCAAGAAGATCCTGCCATAGGAATATATGACCACATCATCCACCATGTATCTATCATCTCCATCTAGGTCATTAAGAATCATGCATGCACCAATATCCTTGGAGTACTCTACCAAGAGCTGAGATCTCCAATAAGGATCAATCCTCCTAAGAGACAACGCTGGTGATCTGGCATGTGAAGCTCTCCTCATGCTGCTTCCTGCAACCTTGACATCCCCCGTGCCAAATTATTCCTCCAAAATCTTCACCTCTCCAAAATATAAGAGTGGTGAATCCAAAGACAATATGTCTTCCATCAACTCCAGATCAGGTGGCCTCCCAAGTGGAATGCCTCCATGTAGTGAGACATCAATGTCAAGAGTAGACTTCACATATGGTTGACCTTGCCTCTACCCTTACAACGAAAATCAGTCTACCTCTTGCTTGCATTGGCTCTTTGAAATAGAGAAGGGTGTGTGCCTCTCATCAAGTGATGCTTCTCTTGCTCCCTACCTCCTCCTTCTAGCTACAATGCTGCACAATCATGCTGCTCACTGATTTTTCTTGGATCTCCATGTATGAGATCATGGGGACTTCCTTGCAAAGATGCAAGAATCCCTCCTGTTGGAGCATGTGCTCCTCCTTCCTCTTCATGAGGCACTGGATGTGCTCTAGATGTGACAGTGTTGTTGTCCTCATCTTCATAAATGTGTAGGGGCAACATCTCAACAGTTGGATCCTCTCGTGAAAAAGGAGATCCCCATGCCCTCTTGTTCAAGAATATGAACTAGAGGCCTTGCTTTCGGCAATGTGTAATGCAAGATGTCAACTTCTCTAATGGTTTTCTGAAGTGGAGTTTCCTCCATCACATGCAAGGGTTTTTTTTCTCAAGGTTTCCTTGTTCATGTGCCTCAGGGAGTTTTTCACCAAACCTTCCCATAAAAGCTTCTATGAATCTTTCATAAGAGGAAGTGTTTGCATTATTTAAAGAAAAATATTCAAAAATTCACCATGCATGAGCCTTACCTCTGAAATGTAGCACTACAACTCTGATGGCTTCATCTCCGGAAATATGGTGCAGTTGCAAATAGGAGTCTAGCTCCTTCACCCAAGCTCCAGCTCAACATGTAGGTGACTAGGAAAAAGTAGATAGAAAAAATCTACTTGCATCCTGCTACTTGTTACTCTCCACCTAGATCTTGCAAAACTCTTGGAAATCAGTATGATCTCTAAACCTCTTAGTTTGAGATTCATACTCATGCAAAAAATCACTAAGAGTCATCCTCTTAGGCATTCTTCCTCCTCCCATCAATCTCAAGATAGATCTAGGCACTTGATTGCACTGTGCATCATGGTGTGTAGCTACATGCTCACACTTACCATATGAAAATCTACATTCAGCTCTAGATTCAACCTCCTTTGGATATCCCATCTGCAATCTCATTTTCTTCAGCTCTCCTTGAAATCTCTGAAGAGATTTTGGAAGAAGCTTTGTAAGCTTTTATTCATTTATTCCTTCACAAACTGAAGCTTTCTAGCTTCTTTCCATATCTCCTTCCTCTGATAGCTGGATCTCATAGGCTGAGCTAGAGATCATGCGTTGATACCACTATAATATTCCAAATCTGGAACAACTCATGAATCATGCACTAAAAATGCATTTCCATGAAAATTTGCAATAAAATACTGAAATGGACCCTTGGATCCCATAAATTAATCAACATAAAACCTAAATCCAAGAATTGATCTGAAACAAAACAAACTAGGTGGGTTAAACAGATCTCCCACACCTAGGATTGCCAAAATGTGTTAAAACCCCAGAACTGCAAAATACCGAAGTTACTGCATAAGGGATTGCGCAGTATAAGAGAGGGTTTACACTCATAAAATATGAGGAAAATATATATAATCATATATTTATCAAATATTCTTTAAGAATTGAGATCTAGTCTCCTTATACAAAATACAAGATAACCCGACAAGGGTTTCTTGTCAAACACTCTGCATACAAGATGGCATATTTAGTAATTTACTGAATCACCACTGCAAAACTAAAGTACATGAGTTTAGAACGATGAAAGGTTTCTGATATGCTGTAGATCCCTCAAGGGCTTCCTCCCATGAAAGGATGAACCTCTCAATGACAAGTAAGCACTGCAACGGAGCCACCAAACCATGCACTGAACACTACCTCCTCAATAACGCATTCCCTAGTTGGAACAGTGCTGGGAATGTATGGGAAATATGTGGTCTGATACCACAGATCTGAAATCAGCTCTTTAGCTCTCCAAATAGATCCCTCAAGTGAATGAAACCTTCCTCGAATGAGAAACTAGCTCAGAAACTGAGATCCCAATCCCTTCCATTGCTGCACCTAGCAACACTACACAATCTACGACAAAAACTGCGCTGATGAAGTAGGCTGAAGCTTGGCCTAAAAACCTGATGTGGAATGATGAATAAAAACTCTCCCAAGGGACTCCTAAAGGAAAGAGGTGGGATTCCTGCTTGGGAACACCCTGTGCTAAACAACACTGCTACTGTGCTAAACAGAAAGAGGAAGCAAAAGTCTAAGCAGACATGGAAAACAATATAAGACATGATTAATAATGCTTCCATCCTCTTCCTTATATAAAACATGATTTTTATTGCCCTTGGACCCACTCAATTAGGTCATCTCTATCCAAATATACATCTCCCTCCAAAACTGCATTATTCCTCCTCCTTTAAAACTGCGTTGTTGACTTAGTCAAAGCAGCTTGATTTTATCCATGTTCACACATGGAGGTGTTTTATTAGGCTTGAAAGAGTGCCCCCTTTCACATTTGGAGTGTTTTATTCCTCCTTAGGAGACTTATGGGCTTTCCTTCCCATTTATTCACCGGCTAGAGTTGCTGCTAACTCTAATGTTCCATTTAGCTTGGAGGCTAAAATTTTGGAACATTATAGTACCTATTTTACAATTGATGAATGATAATTATATAGACCTATTTTTGTAAACACCGAATATTAAATTTTTAGAACAGTTCAAAGGATTGCAGGTATACTGTCTATGCATGCACCTAGGGTTAACCTGTGTTAATTAACCCAGGGTTTCTGGTGCGCGAGATAGTGTCTGTAATAAGATATATCTGAAGACGCCCACTTCATTTAATTTTTTGTCAGGGTGTGGAAAATTGGTTCCATCACCCACCCATCCTTCTTTGGGTGAGACTTTGGCCTACACAAGCAGTTCATTTCTAAAAGGGCCAATAGTAAGATGATTTTTTTGGTTATGCGCTAACTCTGAACCTGGGTCAGGACCCCTCAAGCCAACAAATGTTTCCGTTGCTGGGACTTAGATAATTTTGAGAGAGATTGGATGTTGTGGCAGCCATCGAAGACTAAATTAGAAGACTGAATTGAGAAAAAGATACATGAATTCTCCATCAAGGAGAACAAAAGTAAGAAGTTGTGTGTTGAAGAGTGGGAACATAAGTACATTTTCACATAGGTCCACCAAATCTTCTTTCTTTCCCTTTTGCATGAATTACAAGAGTGGTTATTAAGGTTAGCTAAGTTTTAGACCTACTGGAAGGACACTAAAATCACCTAGTGGACGCTTGAGTTGATCCAACAGTTAGAACGGACTGATAACAACATCACCCACACTATCAACCATTGGGTTGACAACATTCTGGGTGGATTTGTGACAAAATTTTTAGTTCATCAATTTTTTTCATATTCTGAAGTAGAAGGGAGGTTCTTTAAAGGAATGAGAGGTAAGTTTATATGCTCTCTACCTTTGCTGATTAGGATGGTATTGTGTGAAAAGGGTGTTCTATGTAGTCACACCTAGTGAATGACCCTAACCGAAGTTGAAAGAACTATGCACAAAAAAAATTACTTTCATGTTAACCAAAGAGGATACATATCAATATATAGCCATCTAATAAACTCGCCTAATAGTGATACAGAGAGTTTTGACGCTACACGAGCTAGAGGTAACCCTCCAATCACCTCGCAGTCGAAGTCGCGTAGGGGTAGGGCATCTCCTACTCCACCCCCACCACCACCAGGAGGTGATATGGATTCACACTTGAAGCTACCTACCTTCAACGGTGTGGGAGATGGGGACATGGATAGGTTCTAGTTTGTTGTAGATGCAGTATGGACTACAGAAAATCTCAACACTGATGTTGTCAAGAGGGCATATCTAGTTATGGCATTTGAGGGTCATGTGTTGGAATGGTTTATGGGATATCTGGCTCAGAATGATGACCCTATTATTGATGAGATCAAGAAATAATTTAAGCATCAGTTCATAAAACCAATGTCCTACTCGCAATGTGTAATAGAGTTACAAGAAATCTAAAAAGATCTAAATGAATTTTTCTGCGAGGCAGATCAACGATTGAAGCACACTATCAGCGATGGAGGATTTGACTATGACGATAAGCAGAATAAAGAATGGTTTATTTCCATGCTCTTTCCACATCTATGAAGCCCTCTGAATATGAAAAAATGTATTCCCAGGCTAAAGCTCTTGAAGTAGCAATGAAACTAGAAGCTGCGCCTAGAATTGATGTCCAATTTGGAACTCTACAAATCCAAAATCAGTTAGAAGTGATGCATTTGGAAATTCATAACTTACGCAGGCACAGAGGGAAAGAAGTTGGTGCAGATGTATGGTGTATACGATGTAAGGGATCCAGTCAGACAAAAGATCATTGCACCTTGCTTCGAGATTACATGCAAGCGGGAGGGCCAAATATGTTGCATCCTAGGGATGATGTAGGACCAAGCAGTACCCCCACGCTGTGGTGCGTTGACTGTCAAGAGGATAAATGACACGACAAAAACCATTTCCCTCGATTAGGAAATTATGTACCAGAAATGAAGCAGTAATGGTGTAGGTTTTCCTCTTCAGTTGGCCATGATGAGCACCATTGTCACACATTCGATTTGATGATAGACAATGCAAACCTTTAAAGAGTGTAGGCCAAACCATCTTCACTAGAGTCCCCCTATGAGTGTGGTGGATTTCCAGCTAGAGGAAGGGGAGGAGGGAGAGGTGGAGGGGAAGATCACGAATGAGGAAAACTGATATGCTACAATTGTGGATATGCTGGGAATTTTGTGCATGACTATCCCAACCCTGCATGAAAATCTTGTAGGTATTGTAAATAGTTTGATCATGTTATTAAATATTGTCTTGTTTTGATTGCTAAAATGGAGAAGCAAAAAAAGAAACCTACGCAGAATATACAAATGGTTAGATCTGAGTTGTGAAATGATTACCCGAGTGTAAACATAATTACATGTACTGGTGCTGCCACTAGGGGAGACGACAAAAAGAATGCTGATGCAGAACCATGGATCAGGAAGGTTTCTGAAAAGAGGGAAAGAATCAACCTGCAGAGGGAGAAGGATAATTTTGTAGAATCCAGAAAGGATTTTTCTACCACAGGTGCATCCACATGCAAGTCAATGATAGGAGAAAAGATCACTAAAGAAGTCAAATCGTTCTTGCAAGAATGCATCAAGATATTGCATAACCAGGAGGAAGTAGACAACCTTCAGGCTTTGATAGATGGCTGTGCAAATAAGGAGTTGCTTCTGATTGATAACGAGGATGTGAACAAGATATACAAGAATAAGAAGAGAACGGGTCGAGTGATGCAAAAGACTGTGGAAATTGGGGAATATGAGATAGATTAGGTAATTTTTGACTTGGGATCTGATGTGAATGTTCTACCTATGTAGAACTGGCAGAATATGGGTGAACCAAAGCTGGAATGGTCCACCATTTAGTTGCACATGGCTAATCAACATAATATTATCCCATTTTGGAGACTCCCAGAGGTTCTCGTAGATATTATTGGAGTAAAGGTACGTGAAAAAATTGAAGTAATACAAATTCTTAATGATGCAGACCCCTACCATGCACTGCTAGGACTGGACTGGACTATCAACATGGGGGGCATCATAAACTTGAAGTGTAGGAGTATGATATTTGAAAACAATGGTACTTGGGTTATAGTATCTTTTGATCATGCGGAAGGGGAGAGATATACAGAACCCGTGCACGAAGGAGGTGATGTTGAACATATCTACAAGTTGACTACATGAGATGAGGATTGGATCAACCCAATTTTTGATGGGATGCTGAATTGGGAAAAGGATAGCTCATTATTCTCTTATTCGGATGGAGAAATGGAAAACTAGAAGAATCACATGTATGATGTTTCTACACTGCACTGCCTCAGAGTGACTAAAAATTTTCAATGAATATCCTCAGAGGCACCAGAATTACCCTATTTTTATGGTTCTAATAATGTTGTTCAATTTTGGGAAAATTTGGAAAAGGTTGTCCTGAAAGAGCGAAGGTTCTGGGCACTCAATATTGCCATGCACACAACTCCAACACATTGGTGGGATACACACAAAGGAAATTTTTAGGATTGGGAGGAATGCAGGATAGTAATGAGGGTACGTTTTTAGCAGCCCACTACCCCACCAATTGATATTTTTGGTGGACAAGGTGAGCCACGCAAAAACCTAGCTACATGGATGGAGGTCTAGTATAAGAAGCCCAAGGCCGAATGGGTTCACATGTTTATCCATACATTGGGACCAATCCCTACTATGTGGTATTTAGAGACGGAGCTACGTCGAGGGAATCTTAATTGGGTTAGAATGAGTGAAAGCTTCTTGTTAACCTTCAGTGTGGCCAGTGGATTAGAGGGATTGGACGAAGCCCTGCATGATATTGAACCAAGTGTCTTTGATGATTCCTGGCCTCTGATAGAATATGTTATGCTTGCATGGAAACCAAAAATGAAGGATATTAACAATTGCAGAAATCTGTTAGTGGAAGATAATGATGAAGATCCAAGAAATATCAATATGCCAGAACCTAAGGGGGACTGCGCAATTGAAGGGCGATTTTTAGGAATGATGGATGTGACTAAGAATTTTAAGCTAAATGAAGTCAACATTGGGATGGAGGAACAACCCAATTTGGAAAAAATAGGAGATTATTGGGATGATGACATAGTGGGAAAGGTTGCAGAGCTATTGATAGGATATCAGGACCTGTTTCCCAAAAATTTTTCTAAGCTCAAAGGAATTGTAGGAGATTTGGGAGTTATGAAAATCACTTTGAAACCAGATGTGTGCCCCATTAAGTAGCGACCATACTGGTTAAATCCCAAATATAAGAAGAAATTAAAGGAAGAATTGGAGAAAATGGTTGTTGCAAGAACCATTGAGCCTGTGGAGTAGTGTGATTGGGTGAGCTCAATGGTTGTTTAGGAAAAGAAGACTAAGGGAGAAATAACGATTTGTGTGGACCCGTGGAAACTAAATGAGTCATGCATACATGACCCCTTCCCTACCCCATTTTCAGATGAAATATTGAACAATATTGGAGGACAAGAGTCCTACTCTTTCACTGATGTATTTTCAGGGTATCATCAGGTAAGGATTGCACCAGAAGATCAAATTAAGACCAATTTTGCAATAGAATCAAGAACCTTCCAATACACAGTCATTCATTTTGGGTTGAAGAATGCACCTACTATATTTTCATGCGTAGTAGTATCTGCATTCAAGGAGTTCATGCATAAGTTTCTGGAGCTGTACTTTGATTATTGGACTATGTTTGGACTGCTGAATAAGCATGTGTCTAGCCTGCGCATGTTGCTGGACACTTGCTGAAATAATCATATCTCTCATAAATTGAAGAAGTGTATATTTTGTGTTCCTTTTAGAATATTGTTGGGGCATATTGTTTGTTAGCAAGGGTTGATGGTAGATCCAACCAAGGTTTTAGTTATTATTAACTTAGATGTTCCTATTAATGAGAAATAACTATGCTCTATTCTAGGACACACAGAATATTATAGAAAATTCATTCAGGGCTATGCCCTGATCACTACACCCATGGAGAAATTGCTAAAGAAATATGTGTCCTTTTTTCTGGAATGAGGAATGCCAAAAGAGCTTTGAATTTTTGAAGGAAAAGATGGTTACTGCACCCATTTCAATATTCCCTGACTTGTCCAAGGTCTTCCATGTACACGTTGATGCA